>JADDOH010000886.1:0-331904 GCA_016648135.1 Agrypnia vestita
CAGCCAGCAAACCCGAACTCGAATTCGTCTCTGCGACACTTCTACAGTTTATGTTCATCATCATCGATGGCTCCACAGCCCATTGTGGGCTTTAGCCTGCTCCATCTTCCTCTAACCTGACACGTACTCTGGTTTTCAAGTCTTGCTGCACTGCATCCAGCCACCGAAGTTTAGGTCTACCAACTCTGCGTCTACCTCGGGGCTTCGTGTGGAGAATCTTTTTTGGCATTCTCTCTTCACTCACTCTTTCTACGTGCCCTGCCCATCGCAGCCTCCCTATTTTGATAAATTGTATTATATTGGGCTAATTGGAGACCTCCTTGTTGTATCGTATTCTCCAAACTCCGCTTATCTGTACTGGACTGAGTATTTTTCTTTCTAATACTCAGCTTCAGAGCCATACGTTAATAAAAGACGCAATAGTGTCTTACATATATATATGGTGACTTTTGTTTTCCTTGACAGCATTCGGGATGTGAGATGTCTTCTCAAACCGAAGAAACATTTATGTCACAATTTATCTTAAGTAATGGATTATATAATTTTTTAAATTCTAGACGATGTTTCCATATAATATTGCACGTCGTATTTTTAAAATTAACTAACTTAAAATTATGCCTTTTCACCGCGTTATCTACAGAGGCAATCTTCTATTTCTGACAACGTTCGACGTGTCATATATCTTCCGTACCATCATCTACTGATTCATTAGTTCAACATGACCAAACCACCTAACCGACCCTTTTTACATGCTATTTAATTCTCTGATTGTTGTGGTTGAATCTTGTAATTGATTTTCCACCAACTTCCCGACTAGCTAGAACTCTGAAACTTTCAACATTTACCTAAAGTGGATGACTATACTATATTATTAAATAATTTTCAACACGTTTTCGGTAATTATTTCGATTAAATATAATAATCACATCACTCACAAGCAAGAGCCGCAGAAACAGTATGTTTAATACTTTATGGGTTATGTAAAAAAATCGATTACAAATGTACCTATGCAAAAAAAGCATATTGAAGTATATCTTCAATGAGAAAAGGGTGAGTTCTAATATATTTTTATTATATTTACTTCTTTTAATCTATTCACCATTCTTCTTTCCTAATTAATGCATTCTTTGCTCTTTCATAAATGGATATGCTAAATATGCGTCCAAAGGCCCGTTGTATCAACTTTGGTTTGATATAAATATATCTCAGCGCACTAACTGTTTAATGAATTCATCTATACATAAATTACACCGCCTAGATAATCAATATAGTTCTGTTGGCATTTTATTTCAATTTTATTTATAATACAATCAGCTTATTTGATGCTAAGAAATTGAATATAATATGATATATTTGTAAGAAGAATATTGAGCCAGTTATACGAATTCTCTCGATTAACCTATAATACTATGTATTGTACATAACAGAATATGTAACAAATGCAATAAAAAGATCAACGGAAGAAAGTTAAAAAATACATAAATACATGAAGGAAGTCCGGTAAATTTATTCCACGGGGTGAGGAAGGAAGACGGAAATAGATTTCCAGGGGGGGGAGGGTGGTGGAGTGAAGGGAAAATGGGATAAGGAATAAAATCTGTGTCTTAAAAATGAACAAAGTTAAAAGGAAGGCCATAAAGGATTACGCATTGTGCTTCATGTGTGGTCTGATCTTAGTGGTTGTCGTATTGAAAATGTCGAGTTCACCGAAGAATCAGTTAAAGCGTGATGAGGCTCTATAGAAGAATGTGAGATTAAATTTAAAGTCAGTTCTGGTTGATCTTGATGGCACTCGAATGGATATTCGTCTAAGTAGATCTGGGCAGTCTACTTTTGAAATGGCTATTTTGTGTAGGAAAACGATGTCACTTGTATCTCTTCAAGTACGTAAGGGTGGAATGTTAATGAAGTAGGAAAACTCTACAAAACTAGTTTAAGTTCAATAGCTATGAAAGTTTAAGTATTTCAGGAATCGATTCTGTATTTTTTCAATCCTGTCTATATTGATTTTGTATCATGGATTTCATAGTTAATGCTTGTACACTACACATATATAAAAAACGTATCCGATGATGTTATGTTGATATGGGTTTGTCCAAATTTTTTCGAACGGTACTGGATTTTTGTCACAGGAACATTATTAGTCATACAATACATTACAGATGTCTCACAGAGGATATTGGATAAGAATATTGCTAAAAAAACTCAAAAAAATCATAAATCCTTTTAATAGATCTACTATATTTTATCTACAGAATCTATTTTCATAGATATCACATAGGTGACATCTATGGTCATTTAAGGGAATGAAAAAGCTTTGGATGTCGATCGCGCTAAGAATTTTTGCGATACATATACGGAACATGTCGTATAATTTAAATATTAGGTCCTTACATATGAAATTGGCGTTTTGCCGGACTGGCAAATTTGATCTCAAATATCTTCTTTTTGGTTAGGAATTCCAAATCCAAATTTATACAGCTATTTACTCATGTATTTGTGTTTTGAAAATTATAATTCATTTGTTTTTTCCTCAATTGTTTTTTTCTTTAAGCAAATTGGTAAGGTGAAAAAGCTTGAAAGGTGGGTACCTCACGAATTGAGTGAAGCAAATCAACAAACGCGCGTTGACTTCTGCGTTGCATTACTCAACCGGCACAATAATGAAGAGATTTTAAATCGAATCATTACCTGTGATGAAAAGTGGATCCTGTACGATAATCGGAAGTGCTCATCGCAATGGCTGAACCCTGCCGAACCAGCCAAACCATGCCCCAAGCGAAAATTGACTCCAAAAAAGTTACTTGTGAGCGTTTGGTGGACTAGTGCTGGTGTCGTTCACTACAGCTTTCTTAAATCTGGCCAGACGATTACGGCAGATGTCTATTGTCAGCAACTGCAAACCATGATGGAAAAGCTAGCTGCTAAACAACCGAGGCTGGTTAATCGCTCTAGGCCACTGCTGCTTCATGATAACGCTAGACCACACACTGCACAACAGACGGCTACCAAATTAGAGGAGCTTCAATTGGAATGTCTAAGACATCCACCGTACTCTCCGGACCTTGCCCCAACAGATTACCATTTTTTTCGAAATTTGGATAACTTCTTGCAAAGGAAAAAATTCAACTTCGATGGGGCAGTCCAAACCGCCTTCAAAGATTTTATTGATTCCCGTCCGAATGGTTTTTTTAGTAAAGGGATCGATGAACTACCTATGAGATGGCAAAAGTGCATAGATAGCAATGGTACATACTTTGATTCAATAAATATATTATAATAAAAAAAAATCGGCTTTATGTTCCTCCCATACTAAACGCCAATTTCATATGTAAGGACCTAATATATACTACTTCCAAAAAATTAATATACATGGTATTCTATCATGGGTGGAAATGTGAACGTTACATTGTGTAAAGTGATCAACTAAGCCATACGATAGGTCGTAAGCCCAACAAACACCCAAAGATTTCCGTACCTACTTTCCCTTAAAAATATAGTTTCTTCACTGTGAGACATCTATAATACATTGATTAAAAAACATATCAATTTATCTTCTATTTTATAGTTTGCCTGTAAACTTTGTATATTATTTACTGTATCTATCTTTTTTTATTTTCTTCTTATGCTCTTAAATAGATGCTACTTGAACACTTGGTGATTTTTATTTTGTAAACGCTCAAAGGGCATATTGCAGGGAGTGTATTATTAATAAATAAACAATGATAGGTTGATTAAGACAAATTATAGAAGTCTCATAGTGACAAACTATTTATATGTATGAGAAAAGTATGGAAATCTCTTGTACAATGTCCCAGGGCTTACAACCTGCAAGAGCTCGCTTAAGTAATCACTCTACACAGTGCAACATTCACCAATTCCGTCGTGATAACACGAACAGATTATCAAATTTTCGAAAGATGTAAATCTATAATGCGATTATTGACTGTATGACATCTGACTAACACAATGATGGCCTGGAAAAAATAACAAAGTGATTTTCAACTTGGAATTATAATATATCGGCTTGTTTAAAATAACTATCTGCATTGATGTTTATTTTCTTGCCGAGAAATATTGACAATTGGACATAGTCATTTCTGCTTAATAGTTGGGCATTTTTGCTCGTAAAAATAATGTGACGAAATTAAAAATAAAATGAGCAGCAGGGGTAAATTATTGGTAGAAGTGTGTCAATATCGAGAAAAGGGTGAGTTTCAATCTACATATTTTGTTTATAAATTACTTAATATATTAAACACAATTTATCTAAGTTATGTTGTTCATAATGAAGTATGCTTTTTGTTTATAACTTGTAGATTTAATATTTGATACAGATTTTAAGTATTTATTTATTTCATTGCAGATGTCAATAGTACATGTTTAAGTATCCTCGATAGCATTCCGTCGACTTGGCAAGATCAGCAACCTACAATACATTCCCATACAATGGCAATTGTGGGCATTTTGTGTGCATCGGAGAACAGTTCAGAAGTCACCTCCTTGGTGCCAGAATCTGTGAACAAGCTTAATGGAGACAGTTCCAATTTAGTTTTCTGCCCTGTGACTCGAGAGCTTATTCAGTTAGAATATATTTCATTCATAAAAACGCAAGGAAACGCTGGAAGAAATCGTGACTTGAAATATAATAAAATAAAATAGTTTCCCTTCCATGTCTGACCAGGAAGAGAATGGATAAAGTTAAGAAGCTCAAATACATAGACTGCGGTAGATGTAAATGCCTCCCATAGACTTTTCCTGTGCCAAAATTGCGCTAACCAGTCCCTTTGGCGGCACTCCACCTTATCTCTCCCTTAATCCCTACCCTCAATGGCGTTCAACACACCGCTGTACACCGATCGTCTCGCCTCAGTGTGCCACCAGACTCATGTGCGGCGGGGTGGCCGGTGAGTCTGATGGCGTGCAACATCTTTCTCACTCTAAACTTTGTCTTATGCACAGCTTCGCCTTCAAAACAACAACAACAACAAATCTATATGTAGTGAGCATTTTTCTAGGGAAAGAAGAGAACAAATACATAGGAAATTTATTAAAGTCACGAATTACAACGGAAAAAATCTTCATCCTTAAATATGTGCACCCGTGTGCAGAAGTATAACTACCAAAAATGCAAACAAAAGTTTAACTATTTATTGATTTGGCATTAAATTTATGGAATGACATGATAATTTACATATAAATAAAATACTTTAATAACTTAAATATATATATATATATATATATAAATAAAATACCACTTTTGAGTTTAAGTTATACAAGACTAGTTTCGTGAACTACAGATGTTCTTAAAACTAGTCATGTATAACTTAAACTCAAAAGTTGTAATAATAACAATAAGTCATAATAGTAAGTAATATTCAGAAAAAATAAAGACTGTTGCAAATCAATAAATGCAATTAAGGAATGAGCCCTTAAATTAAAATTATTGATTTATTTATAAGAATATATCAATATTATTATAAATTATTTAAAAGGAAAGGGAATGAATACAGCTAAGAAGCACAGATACCGAGACTGCAGTAGATGTAAATTTGAATGTACGGAGCGTTTTATCAGGGAAAGCAAAGGAATAAATATGTTAACAGAAGAAATATGAAAACTTATGTAAGTCTTGAATTCCAAAGGAAAAAGTATTCACCTTAAATATATGGGGTCTAAAGACCCTGCGTAGATCTCACTTTTTACTCAAAACAAACACAGAATTAAAATGTGTTTGTAAAAGTTTTTTTATTAAAACATGCTGTGTAAGCAATGATCCGGTATACAAGGCTTTTGAAGACAAAGAATCCGAAGATGGCGTTTATGGTGGTACTGATTTACGAGGAGAGGTGCTATCAATTTCTAAATTTTTGTTGTTGAAAAATGTAAGCGTAATAATGACATGTACCTTGATTCAACCAACATGTACCTAAACCCGAATATTCGGTAATAATTTTAACTCGTCTTTTTTTCACCCAGGAAAATCGGTGTCTAATGTGCAATAAACAAAGCTGATTCTAGGAGCAACTGTAGTAAAAACTTAGCAAGATGTCATTTTTCAATTCTGTCAATCTCATTTTATTAACGTTTCTTTTATTACTAAACGATATCCATATGCGTTTTGGATTAACAAATATGAAAATCATTTAATAATAAAAGAAATACTCACAAAATCAGATTGACAGAACTTTCTTTTGCTCTACTGTAAGGTTTGAAAAAATCACTAACACCCTTTAGGCTTCCACCTTTGATATATAGAATGCGCAGCTAATAATGACACCTCTATATTTTTAAAGTAGACTATTAAGCAATTTCCTTTTTGCATTGTGTACAGTGATTACTTAAGCCAGGTCATACAGGTTGTAAGCCCATCATCGTATAAGATACTTCCATACACGTTTCTCATATAAATACCTTCGTCTCTGTGAGACTTCTATAATTTATCTTAACTAACTATTATCCCTCTGTGGAAAAATCCAGTAACAGTGTTCTCAGAACACACATATAAAAATATTAGTAATAGTTTGTTTGAAGCAAAGGTTTTTCCGAAAACGGGTTATTTGATTGGTGGAAAATGCAAGAATTTATATTTTAAATGAATGATTCCTATAAATTATCTAATTTCCGCAGCATTCATTTTACTTTTGTTTCTCTTCTACCAGCTCCAGTCTTCATTTCCATGCATCAGTGTTGATACCAAAATACCATTGCTAATCTTGCCCCGGTTGGCATGTTTCCATTAGAAATTATTGCCGTCAAAGCATCCTTCACCTCATTACCAACAGTCAAACTCTGATATCTTTCTCAGCCTTCCCTCTCTTATGGAACGCATCTCCCAAATACACAAACGCATCTGCTTATTCCAAACAATCATTACCTATTAGTATTTCACGTATTGTCTAACTTTCCTCCTCGAGTACCATTTGACTTGTCAACATTCATAATAAGGTCACTTTTCTTGGTTACAACATTACAAAATACTTTTGACTTGTCAAAATTCATAATAAAGCCCTTTCACACAATTAATATGACGTATCTGAATATGTAAATAATAACAATAAATAAATTATATATTGGATGTATACGTACACGATGAAATAATTTCTGTTGTCAGAAAATAATTTCTGTTGTGTAGAAAAATAATTAAAACTTTTATTTGTCGTCCATTTGTCGTCCAAGAACGCAGACATAACCTGCAAATTATGATACGTCAAATTCATCTGACACGAGCGGGGCTGTACACCGAGCACGATCATGTTTTTGAGTCCGCTGAAATAATATTAGCGGCTAGATGCCCGTATCGACATGGTTATCGGCTTACCGAAATGGTCTGACTAAAAAAGGCCAGTAGAAGAAAATATGTAAATGTATTTTTTGCATTCATCCTTTAGGAGTAATAAGACGGAGGCAATGGGTGAGAGACAATAGCGGGAAATGGGTCTTGTGCCTGTGTACATAATAGGCATGATGACAGTATTAAAGAATTAAAGAATAAGTGATTTTAGAGAAGAAAATATTTTGAAAGGACTAAATGATGTTCCAGTTTTAATAAACACATTGAGATAAATATGATTTTCAATAAAATAAATGTATAAAATTGTGCAATTCGCCATTTTAACTGAAACACCGGTCAGAGCTAATGACGTCACGCCTCAGTACCCATCACCCTGTCTTTGAACCGTTGCCATAGACACAATGCAATGTTTACTGAGGCTTGAGGTCACGTAGATGAAATGACAGCTGCGGGCGTTTTTGCGCGAAATTAAAAATATGTAGATGAAAATGCAATTATTTGCTTAAAAACTTTGCTTATTACTGAAATAATGTTATTTTCGGTAATAGTAGACAGTAGACACCTACAATACAGAATGTTATTTCAAAATCTGTCATCATGCATATTAATAAATACGGCGAGTCCAAAGCATGGCACCAACTTTTTTGGTAAACTTTAACATATTTTTGAAAATAGAGATCCTAATTAGTTTAAAAAGAAAAGCCTTCGATTCATGCATACTGCCAGGGATTATATATGGACTGGAGGTTGACCCTTACATATAAAAATGTAGAAAAGCTCAAATGCACGCAACGATCCATGGAAGGATTCATGCTTAGTTTAAGCCTAAGATATAAGAAATGATGAATACAACACCCGATGAAAATTAAATGATAATGTGCAGTAAGACAGTCAAAAGTAGAATCTTTTTCCAAAGATAATCGGCAATATTATATACGATGCGGTTACTTCATTTTGATTCCAAAGCTTTTGTTAATCATATGCTTCTGTTCTTCTTATAAATTCTTATAAAATGGCGAAATTTAGTAGAATTTTGTTCGCAATCTTATAAAAAATGTAATTGAAAATGTTATATAACATTTTAAAATACTTATACCTCATTAATTAAGATTAACAATTTTTGAAAATTTTATAATAATAACACTTTGTGCTGGCTGTGAAAGCGGAGACCATAAAAAAGGAAGCCAAAACCAGCATTTGCACTACTCGCGCAAAACGACACAAATGATTGCCTGGGAATGTTTTAAAGTCAGCACTCCATGTGGGTATATCTCCGTGGGAATCATACTAAAAGTATGTCCACAGACGACATTATAAGGTTGCTTCTGGTTCCAATATTTTCGCTCTAATGATATTGTCACGTGTCGTGGCTAGAGAGGAATGAATGAAAACACTGGAAATTAATTAGCGTTTAATTAATTAATGATATTATTATTAAGGGGATGTTCGTGTTTCGATGGGATAAAAGAGCGAGCGTTGTTATGTATTTATATCTTCCCGGAGATAGGACCCGGAAACAAGTTAAAATGTACAAGTAAGAAATATAAATGAGGAACAAAGGAATATATGTTTTGACGCAGCACAGGCCTGCTCGATGTTACGGAAGATGCCCGACTGGTGTGGTGTAGCCGTGTCCCTAGCTCGACCCCTTTGTTTATATCGCGGAGATTTTTATTAATGTGTATATAAGTGTTAATATAAACGAAATTCTGGGTCCAGCAATAGGTAAATGGCATAGGGTTGAACAGACCGTTACATAAATTTAACTAAAAGTTATTTTTTAAAATACACTATTTCGCAATATGTCATTCGTAAATGAATACTTTATTATTACTGGAACACTTATTTAACATTTACTAGAACATACCATTCAATTCTTGCACGTGTTAGGCCTGGTTTTTTCAAGTTGGATTAGAATAAAAGTTCATTTAAAGCATAGACTTTACGTAAACGGATCGTTTGATTGGTGGATAACGCAAAAATCTTTGCTTTAAACGAACTTTTACTTTGATCCAAATTGAAACAACCGGGCCTTAGTCGCATTGGTTTATTTCGTCACTTAGGTACTACGCTCGGTTATTTCGCTTTCTTTAATCTTACGACTGGCCACCCTGGCCATCGCCTCACGGCTCACGGTCGACTTCACACAGAACGAACTGTCAAAACACGACGAACTGTGCGGCGGCCTAGATCTCCACATTTTATATCCAAATTCAGGTATTTTCGAAAATTCTGGATAATTCTAGTGTTTTGGAGAAGGTACTTGTCGCTTTTCGGTTGTTTCAGGCGTTTCCCGAATATTGTAGACCATCCTAGATTGCTATTTGCCGTTCTCGATCCTTCGAATGTTGAAACGTATTACAAGGGATTTTTTACGTAATTTCTTTTGCCATGTGACCATACAAATATTTACATTTAACATATAATAATAATAATAGTTTTTTTATTCATATCTTATTTTTTTAAAATTGTATTAGACTTCGACTGCCTAACTAGGGATTACCTGTTTGAAGGCAGTTGACTATTTGCATAGCAAAAAGAGAAAAAATATAATTTAGTATACATTGCCTTGATATTTCTTATAGGTACCTTGAAAATATATAAATAAGTGCGTCAACTGTTCTAAAGAGCGTGACAATTGCTACTAACACTTACCTACCTTTTTTTTCTTGTTACCTCCTAAACTATTAGGAATTTTAATATCACTGGAAAATATTTTAATGAGAAAATCAGTCATAATTTTGATACAAAAAAGGCTTTGAAGGATTTGATCAAAATTTCTGACACGGTCGCGATACAGCGGTAGCACAAATTTGAAATTAGTGAGCGGGGTCTTACGAGCGTCTAGCCGTTGGTACGTTGTAATATCTATGGATTTTTTGACGTTTGTATGCTGACTTGTACTTGTGCCGTTGGCATTATTTGTCAGTGGTACGAAACCTAGAAAGGCCCTAAAAACCAAAACAGATGCAGACACGGCTTATCTTCTCTCGGAGAGTTAGTTCAGGTGGATCACCGTTCCCTGGAGCAGCGCAGGACTGAGGTAGTTCCATGCACATGTTTTAATTTCTAATTATATTCATCGACTGAATGCACAATACCTACGTATATTGCTCAAATAGGCATGATGACAGTATTAAAGAATAAGTGATTTTAGGGAAAAAAATATTTTGAAAGGATTCTAAAAAATGATCCAGTTTTATATAAACATTAAGATTTTCAATAAAATAATAGTATAAAACTGAGCAATCCGCCATTTTAACTGAAACACCGGTCAGAGCGAGTGACGTCACGCCTAAGGCCCGGTTGTTTCAAGTTGGATTAATATTCGTTAATAAAGTTCGCTTAAAGCATAGATTTTTATGGAAACGGATCGTTTGACTGGTGAAGAACGCAAAAATCTATGCTTTAAATAAACTTTTATTTTATTTATTGAATTGGCGTGAACTTTGTGGAATGACATTATAATTATATATAAATATATCACTTGTCTAAGACCACTATTGAGTTTAGGAATACACGACTAGTTTCGACAACTGCAGATGTTGTCATCAACGGGTGATTATATAAACGCATTATTTATATAATCAGCTTTATCATATTATGTATTCCTAAACTCATTAGTGGTCTTAGACAAGTGATATATTTATATATATAACTTTTATTTTAATCCATATTGAAACAACCGGGGCCCAACCGTATCCACCACAGTGTCTTTGAATTGTTGTCATAGACATAATGCAAGTTTTACGTTGTCTTGACGTCGACGTAGGGTTGCCAACTTTTATTAGAAGAAATAGAGTAAGTATATTTGATTTCAAAGGAGGTAAATAAAGAGTACGGATTTATACAAAAGAGTATCATTTATTTAAAATTTTTGAAAAGGTATTTTTTGCTACTTTTTGCAGCACATAACAATTTTTCATTGTTTTTAAAAGAATTGTACGACTCCAAACATTCTAACGCCAAGTTTACATAGATCAGGAGCTCATTTTTAATCAATTTCAATGAAGCCCTGTTCCTCTCTTCCCGCCACTTCACATCTTTATCACTTCGGCTCAGTAAATGCTGAAATGGCGGGAACAGAGAGTATATAGCTAACAATTTTTTTTAAATAAACAAATTCGTCACGGCATTTTTAAAATATGAATTGCCATTTTTCTGCAGTGGATTTGTGCATAAAATCTGCGTTATTTAACATTTCGCCTTGGAGTTCTTTTAAAATTATAACTTCTACGCATCATATATGCGTGACTGGCACTAGTGTAGTAAACGTTGTGTAAAAAAAAGTATTTTAGCGTCCTCCATTAGTGTTATAGATTATAGAGTACGCCTACATGATATAGAGCATAATACTCTATTTTAGAGTACGGTTGGCAACCCTACGTTGACGCCATGACAGCTGCGGGCGTTTTTGCGCGAAATTAAAATTAGGTAGGTAGATGAAAATGCAATTATTTGCAAAAAACTTAGTTTATTAACCCTAGAATCCTACACTGTTTTGCCCAACCGATTTTCCTACAAGGGGTGCCTGAGCACCCCAGACTTTGGGAGTTATTATTTTTTTAATGAAAGAATTTTAAAAGTATATTTCTTTATTAAACATAGGACTGTAAACTTAAGATCAAAAGTCAAAGTAAATCTACTTATTATTAATTAGTTGTAGCACTTTTGGCATATTTTTATTTGATGTTCCAAACAAATCAGAGTTTTGCACTTCGTACACTAAAGCCATGTATTTACTAGGGGACAAATTGTCTCTCAACAGCACGCGCGGCATAGAGTCTAAGTGACGTTGCAACGTCGTGCACTGTTCCGCGACGTCGCGCACAACATAGCGCGGCATTTCTACGTGCCGTGGGAACGTTGCCATGCGCGCGGTACCCGAGCGAGCTCACTACAACATTACGCGGAGCGTCAGTACCACGTGGTATATTTACAAGTGAGTACGCATGCGCTGTATCTGTCAATGTGGAGAAACGAAATTGTTCTTGAACTCACCGAGCTGTGTCGAATCGAAGATCGCATAGAATGTCCGTCCTTCTTTCTCTTTGCAGTAAATAATTTCGCATTCTCCTCTTTTTTTTCCTCTTACGTTTCGATAAACTCATTAACATAAACATACGCGGCTGTCATAACCTCATAGGGCGATATTTCCGCGACGCGTGGAAAACAATAATTATTTGCAAAAAGGACCTTGTTTTTAATAATATTCAATTTACTACAGTAAAACCTCGTTAATTTGAAATTGCGACCCAAAAAAACATTTCGAATTGCGCGGAACCCCGTTTTCGCCAAATGAGATACCACAGCTGTCATCATAACCTCGTCGGGTGACATTTCCGCGACAAGTTATGCGAGTCCCGGTGTGTACACGTCAAATGACCGCGTCATTGTCCCCGAAACATGAGCGTAGTTGTTGATGCGACATGCCGCTCGGAATGTTTCGCGATTTGTCCCCTAGTGAATATATGGCTTAAGTTTTGCTCTTCCGGTCCTTACTCCTGGGACAGAACCCACAACACCTCTGGATGTAATGCTGAGGAATCAAGTTTTCATTTGGCATAGGTTTTTTAAGAAACCACAAATAATTTCTCTTATATCCCTCCTCAAACTTGGCTTTTGCAGGCGTTCTTCCAAATAATGTCTCCCGAGTTCGTGTCCCATTTTTTTCCAAAAGTTCTCCTGAATTTTGTTTCTGATTTATTTGTTGCCTCTGAACATTTGTAGAGAATTTAAGAGTTAATGCCAATACCATTCAAAAGTCCATAAAAATGCACATCGGCCACCATCGCGATTTTCTTTGGACGGAGTATTTGTAAGCCATTGCATCGAAAACGTCGACGCCACTTTTGGTTTTATTATAATAATTAATTATTTCCCGGAGCTCTACTTCATTATTTTTGTCAGGAGAATCACGAAGAGTTGACAACATAATGATGACCTTCTTCTTGGTTGATTTTAGCAGACAATAGGATAAGAGAGTTAGATCCGTCATACGCAAACAGAGCAGAGTTTTTTTCTCGGTCTCATAGCTTTAAAAATAAAACCGGTATTTCACTTACTTTTGCGTGTTTTTACCTACCATCTTCAAGCCTTTTGCAAGTAAATTCATCGCTAAAAGAATGCTGGTGAACCAGTTATCCATGGAGATTCGTTGAAACTTAGTTGCCCATTACATGAAGAACGGTGACTTAAAGAAGTACCTATAACTAAAACTGAAATTTATCTCAAAAATTTTAAATTTAAGGTTATTACAATAATTAGTAATAATAATATAAGAGACAACAAATCACAGCACACACATTTCACAAACGCTCTGCATGTAGACAGAAAAATCAGGTATTTTGAAGTCACGGTGACTAAAATAACATAGTCATTCTTACAATAGTGTACGATACTGTGTTCCTTTTCCCCGGGACTTTTTTTTCGGCGTAGCGTCTGTTAGAAAACGAATACAAAGAAGGCAATTACCTTACTTTTGAGTTGCTAAGATTTCACGCTTGTAACGTATCTACAGTTTATTATATCATTGGTCGCAGCTATTTGGTTAAATTAGCCAGGTAATTGGATGCCTAGGCTGATCATTAAACGCCGGCATCCAATTAAACGGCTGAAGGACAACTAGCCAAGTTATTGAGCGCAACGTATAACCAGGTGGCTGAACTTCGTGTAATCATTTAAAGTTAAATTGAATATTGATTAATTTGTGATGTTTGGTTAGGTTAGGTTAGGTTAGGTTTGAATCACTTGGCTGTCTTGGTCAGTCATCTTCTAGGGGCTGACTTTTAATACGCCAAGTTGTTCAACATTGAGTGATTCTAGTTCATTTAACTATCGGCCTAGGCATCCAATTGGATGCCGGCGTTTAATCCAATTACCTGGCTAATTTAACCAGATCCTTGCGACATATATATTGGGGCCAGTGATAGAGGCTCAACAAGGTAGCCAACTTGTATAGATAAAATGTTTTACATAAATTATGTAAAACATCTTATCTTTACAAGTTCTTGTGTAATTTTTGCTCCATCGAATGTAAAGGATCTCTTGTAATTTTTAAGAACGTACCAACATTTATTATCAGTATTTTCTATTAGTGTGTAAAATTTATTGCGATTTAGCTTATTTTATTACTTTTTTGTTAATTTCAATAAAAATAAAAATACTTAGCTTAGTGAGAGACTCGATACCATCACATGAGGGAGGCTTATTTTTTGATCAAAACCAAGAAAGCTTTTTTAAAACCTATACAAATATACTCATTTCATACAAAGTTCGGGTCACGTCCGATTTTGAGTTTGAATTAAATTTTTTGAGAAATCGTTAGAATCTCCGTTAGAATCCACGTTAGAATCTCACTATCCAAATACCGACAATGTCAGCAATGTTGTAAAGAACTAGCCCTGGTGTAATACTGTAGCGAGATACTCCAGCGCAATTCGGCTCCTTAAAATTTATTAAGAAAATTAATAAGTATTTTAAATTTGTCTCAATCCTTAACCCAAGTTACTTTCTCAAGGCTTGTTAAACTAAACAATAGACACACCATAATGCGCACTGTGCAACTTTTAAACGAACCGAGCGATCATGTCGATGTATTAAATGAGAGCACTAAAAGTATCGGACGGAAGATCACCTCCATTTAAGGTATCTACTCACCTCAACATTTGCACAGTTAATGAAGCAACATGTCACGCAATTATTAACCGGTCGTATGCCGCGCAATTTCGCGCACGATTGCTGTTTTTTAGACACTTTTTTGTGATGGTTACATTAATGTAAAAATCAACAATTATCACTAAGAAGTTACAGTTTCTGGTTTCTGAATGTACAGATTTCAATAATTACTTGTACAATAATTACTGATTCATTAATTATGAAAATAAGTAACGAAATTTACTGTTAGAAATGTACGCACATGTTTATCGAATAAAACCATGGAAGCAATAACACTAAAGATATTGTTTTTCAATATTTTCGTTCTAAATATATCAAAGAATATAAAAATATTTAATTTTAACATTTTTCATTTAAAAATAATACTTTTTTAGCAGATAAAAAACACAATTAATGCGCGGTTCGAAGACGACATTCGGAATGATTTTTTGTCCGGTTTGCGCGGCAAATGAGGTTACTTGACAAATAGAACTCGTTCATTCATTCAAAAACTTGAAATATAACTAATGATAAGCATTCAAAACCCATAAACGCAGGTAAAATAGGCCGAAATCGCATACGTGTCTAGGGAGCGCAGATCTGCGCTCTGGCACCCGACCGGTTTTAAAAAGAATGTATTTTAATATTATTAATATTTAAAGCATTAACTTTGTGGTTAGACATAATAACAGAATGTTAGTAAACTTAGTAAAAACCACTACCAGATTTACGGTCTACCGGTTTCGAGACGTACCCGTCTCTTCGTCAGGACCAACACTACACTACTACATTCACAACACTATACACCCCAACCATAGTATTGTAAAACTATCACCATTATTGTTCTCATGCGTGTTAATCTTGTCAGAGAAATTGAACTACCGAACAACTCAGGGATCTAACGAGAGAGAGTGAGAGGGGGCGGGGTCTAAAGTGAGTGTTACCACATCTCTTGTAAACGCTACATTGAACAAAGGGCTCTATGGAAAATTAATTTGGTTATTAATGAGAGGTACTCTATTATTCACCGCCTCCCTAATGTAAAAAAATTCTAAATTATTCGATTTTAAACCTTTATTATTAGTATTTAATATTTTCACCCCCAGTTTTTTAATGTTTTTTAAATTGTAATATCAATTAATATTATATTTCAGGATCTCTCGAAGCATCGGAGAATTTGTTTTCGATGCAGGAATATTAATTCTACGGCTCGAGACAGTAACACCGTCATGTCTGATTTAGAGACTTCTTCTGTCATGTCTGAACAGAGGTCATCCGCTAACATCTCTGTAGCGAATACATCTACCATCAAATCTGCCTTCACACTCGAAATAGGAACTCCTAACGTCACACCTGTAACACTTTCATCGGAGACTTTTACCATCAAATCTGAGCCGGGGACGTCTGAAGTCGATCGTGAAGCAGGTTCATCCGAAGCATCAGACGTGTTTACCTATAAATCAGAAACGAGAGCGTATTCCGTCGCACCAGAGACTCGTACCGTTGAGTTTGAGTCGGGAACGTCTGCCGTCAACCCTGCGTCTGCCGTCACAGCCGAAGCTGGGATTTCTTCTGTCAAAGTTGAACCTGAAACCTTTGCCGTCAAGTCTGAATCGGAGACGTCTGAAGTCGATCGTGAAGCAGAAGCGTCAGATGTATTTACCAGCAAATCAGAAGCGGGAGCGTCTTCCGTCGCACCAGAGACTCGTACCGTTGAGTTTGAGTCGGGAACGACTGGGATTTCTCTTGTCAAAGATGAACCTGAGACCTTTGCCGTCAAATCTGAACCAGAAGCTTTAAACGGTTCTCATCTGGAAGTCAAGAACGCCGACCTGAGCTCGAGTAAGTTCCGTGGATTTAATTTTTGATGTGTAACATCTTTCCTCTCGCTTTCCTGCAATCTGTGGCAGTGATTTCGTGAAAATGGACGGAAATGCATAGCAGGAAATAAGACGCGCGCAATTTCATTTAACCAATCAGCGTGCGGAGCGCGCGCGATGGAAAAAAAATCGTCGTTTATAAACAAATCAATGTCCAGCAAGTGTCATCACAGCGAAGACGCACACTACCAGCCAATGCTTTTGATTTTGTATATATGTTGCTTGGCTGGTATGTGGCGGGTGGATGTTGGAACTTTGATATATTTTGCTTCATATCTTCGAAACTATCCAATAAATACTTAATTTTTTTAGATTAATGTAAACAATAACTAACTACGTTTAATGTTTTGCATTCTCAAATTTTATGTAATTTATGTGATTATTTTTAAATATTTATTCAAAGTTTTCATACAATATATGTCGGCACATTACCGCCGCCATCTATGAAAATAAATAAAAACATATAATCGACCAAACACGTCTCTAAACAAAATTCGTATGTAGATATACGGTACCTAGCTGATGACGTTGAATACGACTTTAACGAAACGTCGAGAATCGTTTCTCGGAAAAACATACGGTTCGTGTAAAATATATAAAAATATCCGTAACCATTTACAGTTAAATGTGTCTAACGACCGTAATAACAACCTTAACTCTCGAATAAGCTTCTATTATTATTATTATTATTATTATTATTATTTTTTTTTTTAATTTTATTTTCATTTATTGGTTTTCTTACAGCCATATAATTAATCAATCTTGAAAAAAAACAATAATTGATGTACAGAGTTTTGGGCCAATTACAAGAAAACACATATATACAATCGATAAAAAAATAAGAAAAACATGTCCAATAGTGAGTTTGTGTGAGTGTGTGTATTTGTGTGTTTATTTATTTATTTATTTATTTTAAAACAATCTTAAAAATTTTCCACTGAATTTAAAAATTTACTTTAACATACATTAATAGCGAATGGAGAGGGTGGAGGGGAATGTGGGACGGGAGTAGAAGGGAAGATATAATGTACAAATTAGTTTGGGTGCGGTAGTGTAGATATTGTTTGTTTTATGTTTCTTATTGTTGCGTTGAAAATGTCAATGTGGTGATAGTTTGTGTTAAATGAATTTGTGGATCTGTACATAAAAGAGTTTTGTTTTGAGTTGGTCTTACAAAAGGGGAGATGAAAAGTAGGTGAATGTCTGTTATTGCGAGTTGGGATGTGGTAAGATATTCGTTGAAGAAGTTCCGGACTATCAACTAGATTGTGTGTTATTTTGAATAGCATCACCGCGTCAGCTATGTTTCTTCGACGAGTTAGGGTCTGCATGTTAAAAAACTTCGCAGAGTCTTCATTGCTTATATGAGATCTAAATGAACGGAGGTCTAGGTATCTTAGGAATCTGTTTTGGACGCTTTCAATTCTATTTTCGTGTACTGCATAACCTGGATTCCACACCTGAGATGCATATTCTAAAATACTACGAACGTATGAGAAATAAAGTGTCTTGAGGGTACTGATATTTTTGAAATGTTTACATGTGCGTATGACAAAACCAAGCATAGATGATGCGTTGGTGACTATGTAATCGATCTGTTTGTTGAAATTTAATTTACTGTCAAGTATCACCCCAAGGTCTTTGCTTTCGGATTTGGTAGATAATGTTATATTATTAATTGAATATTCATTAGAGAATACCTTTTTATTTCTAGTAAAGCGTACAACGAAGCATTTAGAAACATTTATTTCCAGGCTGTGGGCATTGCAATACGTGTTCAGACGATGTAGGTCATCTTGCAGCCTTCGACAATCTTCTAGTGAGTTTATGGGAGAGTCATAGATTATTTTTTCAAAAATTTTGCTAAATATACAAAGTTTGGAGATAGGCCTATAGTTTTTTACATCATTTTTTTATCATTCTTGAAGATAGGAGATACATATGCAGATTTCCAAATAAGAGGGACAGTGCATTCTGTTAGAGAACGATTGTAAATTAAAGAGAGGGGTAAGGCTAGATTGTGTGCACATCGTTTAATAAAGATTGAGGGTATTTCGTCCGGGCCGGCACCTTTGTGAATGTCAATTTTTTAAAGATATTTTAGTACAATTTCCTCTGTCACTTCAATACTGCATATATTAGTTATGTGGTTTTCGTGGTTAATTATGGGCGTAATGGTAGGTCTATCATTCGGTGTACTAAAAACTGAGCTAAAATATTCCGAGAATAAGTTTGCTATATCCGTGCCATTATTAGCCTTCCTATCTCCTAAGAACATGCAATTTGGGACACCTTGAGATTTATTACACGTTTTGACATAGCTCCAGAAGTTTTTTGTGTTTAAGTTGATATTAGTTTCAATGTTGTTTAAGTAACGTGATTTGGATTCGCGACATAAATCTTTGTGCCGTTTGCGTAGGAGAGAGAATGTATCATAGTCGGCTTGGTTTTTGAATCTCTTATATTTACAAAAATATTTAAATTTTTCTTTGGTAATCTTGATAAGGGAGGCGTTATACCATGGGGGATATTTCGTATTCCAAGTAAATTTATGAGGAACATAAAGATTAATGAGACTTTTTAAGAAGTTATACAAGTTATCAAGAGCAATTTCTAATTGATGATTAGAGAAAATAGATTCCCAATTAGCTTGTTCAAGAGCGTAGTTGATAGAATCGTAATCTCCACGATAAAAAAGAAGAACTTTCCTTTTTGTATTTATCAGTACAGGGTTTTACGAGGCCTCTAACATTCTGGTAATATATGGTTATGGACATGGACGAATAAAATAAATATTAGTTTGTAAGCGGCTAATTATCCGGTTACAACAGTATAAAGCAATAAATCTAAAAAAAATAAAAATTAAAAAATAACGTATTCGAGTAGGTATACTAATAGCGGGAAGAGCTATCCACTTTACTAACGGAGTTGATGTTTTGGTTTTGAGTGTAGTGTGTAAGTGTTCATATGTTTGTCGGGATGTCTCTATATAACTAAGTGTGTATTTAAGAGTGCAAAAAATAGTATTAAGGTGGTGTGAGTGTATACTAAATGTAAAAAGTGTGCATTTGCGTTGTAGTATATTAGACATTTCAACGGAAGGGTTGATGTGTGGAGGTACACCTTTACATTTATCAACATTAGAATGAACAGTGTTGATGCGTGAAGGTACACCTTTACATTTATTCAAAATAAACTTTGACGTTTCAAAATGTTTTATCTCTATGGATATGATCTGACACTGACTCGCTGTGTGGATACAAGATTCTTCATCTACATCAAGTTGGAAAGGTTTCAGCAGGGAAAGGAGATGATATTTATGTTGTGAAGCGAGTAAATCCTCGCGTGCATTGTGAGTGTGAGCGTCTTGAGGAGACAGTTTATATGGACAACAAATAGTACAGTTAAAACCTAGTGTAAACATGAAATTCATTCCTCTAACTAAGAGACACAAGGTAAATGTTATTTGATCTTTTTTATATCCACTTCCCGAAATATCGCGATAGGAGGAGACTCGTCGTTTCGTCGAACGTATATGCGGCAATGTTTCACCCAAACATATTGAAATCCCGCGCTTTTCGCTACGGATTTCACACTGTGTAGCAGCACTTTATTGCCAGGGGTCAGGTGATCGTTCACAAATACCCTGTGAGCATCTCCGGGTATACCTAAATCGCGAGTGGTAATTCCTTTGTTCCTCCTGACTCCTGTAATGATGCTATCCTTTAAGTGTCTTCTGGAAAGTTTTAATATAATTGCCTTTGGTCTTCCTTTGTCGCTGGAGCGTGGAGCCACTCGTGTGCAGAATTCGATGTCCTGTTGGGAAATGTCGATTCCAGCTACTTTTCCAATGTTGATAACAATGTCGTTCAAGAGTTCGCCTTTACGTCCTGGTACACCCGTTATCTCCAGATTGTGAAGGCGCGACCACTGTTCGTTGTCACTAATTTTGTTTTCCATGGCTATGACGTGAGCGCGCATGTCTGAGAGTTCCGCTTCCATTGAGTCCAGCCTTTTAAGTTTCTCGTCATAGGAACATATTTTTGCGTCCATTTCTTCAAATTTGTTATTGAAGAATTGCATGGCAGTTGTTACAGCGGAAAATTCCTTACGAAGTTCACTGATCTCATTTCTTATGTCGCTGAACTGTTGCAGATTTGCGCGTATTGTTTGTATTTCTTTTAGTACTTGAGTCATGGGATCTTTCGTAGATTCGCTCGAGGTAGGTGATCCGGGCTGATTTATGCAATTGAAACATTTAATTGAGTTGCGTCGGTCTTTAGTCATTTTACGGTACATTGATTCAGAAATGCCAATGCATGTAATATGAAATTTATTCCTGCAGTCTAAGCAGGTGGTGAACACTTCATTGTTTTTCAATTCCACTTTACACTTTGAGCAATTCATTGTACTAAAATTAGGCTATTCACACTCGGATACTATCAGATAAATAAAAAATAATTGGAGAGATATTTATCAAATTTTGATTTTTGACAGGTTATTGTTGCAATGACCTGTCAAAAATCAAATTTTGTCAAATTTTGTTGTCATTTTATAAGAAATCGTAATTTTTGACCGACCGATTCACAAGCGACCGACGGAAGCTGTGCAAGCAGAACTACGCATTGTATCGGATGGAATATTCCCGATAGTCTAGGGCAAAATATTTTTTTTCCACTTTTGACTGTCTTGCTACACATTATCATTTATTTTATTTGGGATATTTATGAGGATTACAAAGAGTATCAACTTAATATCATTAATAATTATTGAATAGTTATGAAAATAAGATTTTTGGGGTTGTGTTAACATTCAAAAGCATGCTATTATATTAAAAAATTATATCGGCAATGTGAACATGTATTTTAATTTATTTAATGGGTAGCTAGTGATGTTCAATAACTCTATGGTTTATCCGGGCCATTGTCTCTGCTTGTACAACCATATTAATCTTCATTCCAGGTCAAAACTCAAGCAAACTCTCTGGAAGCAGCGAACCACGCCCAGAAAATCCCTCATTAAACCCACCGCGACAGAATACTGGAAGAAAAACACAATTGTCGTGTCCAAAGTGTACATATACGACTTACCACACATACAGGATGAAGAACCACATTCTCACGCACACTGGCGAGAGACCATTTTCATGTTCCGAATGCAAATACACATGCACACGTAAATACCACTTGAAAATACACAAACTCACACACACGGGGGAGAAACCGTATGCGTGTTTCGAGTGTCAGTCCACGTTCATTCAGAAAAAAGGTTTAAAAAGACATATGCTCTCTCATTTTGGAGAGAAGAGGTTCCCGTGTTCCGAATGCTCATACACAACTGCATATAAATCTAATTTGCAAATACACGCGCGTACGCATACTGGAGATAAACCTTTCGTATGTTCCATGTGTACCTACAAATGTACTAGGAAGGAGTATCTTGAAACTCATATGCAGGTACACACTGAACAAAAACCGTTTTTATGTTCGCAATGCAGTGCTGTATTTACAGAAAAAAATGATTTGAAAAGTCACGCGCTAGTACACGGTGGAGAAAAGGCGTTCTCGTGTTCAGAATGTAGTTATACGTGTTCTATAAAACAGCGCTTAAAACGTCACATGCTTAAACACACAGTCGATAAACCGTACAAGTGTTCAGAATGTCCTTCTTCCTTTAGTCAAGAGCAAGAATTAACAAATCACTTGCCTGTACACACTGAAAAAAAAACATTTTTGTGCTCCGATTGTGCTTATACATGCACCGAAAAGGAGGATTTCAGAATACATATGCTGAGTCACTTTGGAGTCGAGCGATTCTCGTGTTCTGTCTGCGAGTACACGTGCACTGTGAAAGATGTCTTAATACAACACATGCACATACATACATTAAAGAAAAAGTTCTCATGTTTGGAATGTGGATCTAAGTTTGCTAAAAAATACGGTTTAAAAGTTCACATGCTTACACATTCGGGAGAAAAACCGTTCGCCTGTTCAGAATGTCCTTGCGCTTACGCATCGAAGCAAGGTTTGCAAATTCACATGTTGTCACACGCTGGAGATAAACCTTTTTCATGTAATGTATGCGATTACAAATGTACTCAGAAAGTGCATTTAAAAAGGCATATGTGTACGCATAGTGTTGAGAAACCATTTAAATGCTCGGAGTGTACATCTGCGTTTACTCAAAAATACGGTTTGAAGAGTCATATGCTTACGCACACGGGAGAAAAACCTTTTTCATGTTCAAAATGTAGTTATGTTTGCAGTTTGAACTCTCGCTTGAAGAATCACATGCTCACCCACAGCGGAGACAAGAGATTCTCTTGTCCTATGTGTGCGAACACTTTCACACAGAAGGTACATTTGAAAAGCCACATGCTGACGCACACTGGAGAGAAACCATTTTCGTGTTCTGAATGCTCTTACACGTGCACCCAGAATGGTCGTTTGCAAATACACATGCGGATTCATTCCGGCGAGAAAAGATTCTCTTGTCCCGTGTGCACGAGTAGCTTCACCCAAAAAGTACACTTGACAAGTCACTTGCTAACGCATTCTGGTGTGAAGCCGTTTTCATGTTCTGAGTGTCCGTACACGTGCATTCAAAAAAGTCGCTTGCAAATCCACATGCGTATACATTCCGGGGAAAAACCCTTCTCTTGCACCGCTTGTGCATATACTTGCTCTCAGAGTGGCAGTTTAAAAAGTCATATGCGTACACACAATCGAGAGTAATCGTATTAGTCTCTGCTGTACTCTGTTGTTGTAAAGTAAAGCACACCGCTAGAATCTATTTAGACACCCACTCTAACAGGAAAGTATATTTACAGGCGAAATGCTTTACACCATTATTGCTTGTTACTAGTTCAACGATTAATGATGGAATCGCTATCTGTTACGGCTAAAATATGCTGGAGGTCTCAATCACCATCAAAATAACAAAAATCACTTTGAAATAAAGCTTTGAAAATTTGTGTTGTGTAAATTATAGAAATGTAGGTGAATATTCTGTTTATACATCACATGTATTTGTTTACGCATGTTCTATTTTAAGAATAAAATTCGAGTAGCGCTACAATTGAGAACCAGGGCTGAACTATTACTTCCAAACAACATAGGGTACTGTCTCATTACGCTTTTGGCAATGTCGTTGACTCGCGGAAAAATATTATCTTCGGAAATAACGCCTCAAAAAAAGGAGACAGCCTTCAGAAGATAGTCGTCTCTATGGTTGTGAGTGTAAAATGGCAGCTTGTTTGAAATGGTCCCCGTCAAAGTAACGGGACCAACCCAGGAGACGACCTGTGCTTTAACGATTGCGGCACGCGATGAGATCCAGGAGAGTGATGGAGGATTTGTGGTGTGCTCAAGTGCCGTCATTATTGACGGATCTCTAGTATTATCCACTCGATTGCCCCGCATTTTAACAGGATTGCCCTGGGACAAACAACCGGCCGTGTGACGCGTAATAAAGAATTTACCAATTACATTGTTTTCTTTGTAAGTGTACAGAGATAATAATTATTTATCAGATGAATAAACATACAAAATATATAAATTTATTGTTTTTTATTTTATCGTTATCAGTTATTTAAAACCTTTTGAATACATACAAGGACGTACGAAATATTTGATTAATTGGACCTTTCCCCCAAAACTAGCTTCTTCTTTTTCTTCTAGTTCTAGTTCTAGCTTATACAGGTGTACTAGAGCTAGCAGCAGAAACTTGGCAGGTGGATTTATGACTATGTTATGAGTCTTAAATTCAGGCAACCATGGCCTAATATCAATAGTTATGGAGAAATGCAATATCAAAGTTTGCATTTTTTTAAAAATATTTTTTGCAAAAAGTTGAACTGTCATTACAGCATCTAATTTCGATTATAAAAAATTCATTCGCTTTTATACAAGTCAATAATAACAAAGATTAAAATTTGGATAAGAGAGATGGGTCGACCATTTATCGGGACACTTATCCAAACGAAGTGACGACTTAAATTTCATGCCACGCAACATATTGTTTCATGGCAATTATGATTTTATGTAAACTGTGTTTACTTGTGGAAAAGTGTAAACGACGATAAAACTTTTTTTAAACCCATTTGTATAAAATGTGCTCGCGTCTACGTTATAATTATAAACTTTGCCTGTCTCAACACAGCACTTTCTAGTGAGACAGGCAAAGTCAAATTATATCTGACGAATATATATTAAGTAAAGCATTAAATAAATAAATAAATGAATAAATTTTTTGCAAGTCGCAAGACCGCATTTTTGGACATTTACTGCTTTGAAGGATCTCTAGTGCTTTGACTGGACTATATTTTAGTAGGTATTTTAGGGTTAGTGAGTTTTAAAAGATTTTCCACCAATTGACACACTAAATCTGTCGTATCAAATATAAAGTATATAGTTTCACATACTTTCATATATATTTTTGGTGGTGTTAAATAGCAGTAAAATTTATTTTTATTTTATGTAATCTAAAACACAAATTTTGAAAAATGGCTGCGTGTATTTATGTACGCGCATTAGAAGTAATTTTTCTTTAGCATACATAAAAACACATACTGCGTTCTAACTCTAATTTGGTATAAAACACAAACTAGAATGGCCATTAATGACAGTTCTCCATCAACGGATAAAAGATCTATGGCGGTAATAAAGTTGAGTACAGATATACAGATTTACACTAAATAGCTTCTTGCAGAAAATACACCGCAATAACAGCGCCCTGAGCACATGCGATTTCTTAACACCTTGTACAAACTTGATGACGTATCTTACAAGAATTACTATTGGTTAAAAATCATCCGAAAAAAACGGAATCTTAACTTTTGATTGGTGAGAAATAGTGTCGAAACATTTTCGTTGCGTGACGCGCTCGCATTTCGTTGCATCCTAAAATTTAATTCTCCATGCGCCTGAAATGAGGCGGTTGGCTAGCTTGCGCAGCTGGCTAACATCCACTAATCAGGGTTCGATTCGGTTGACCCGCTTAAGCCAGCTCATACAGGTTGTAAGTCTCGGGCCATCATATAAAAGACTTCGCTTCTGTAAGAATAGCTTCGCTTCTGTAAGAATTTTACAATTAATCTTAATTGATAAAACTACAGTTATGGAAGGTTTTTTGCTGAGTACAGGATAAGGTGTAAGCTCTTGCAGGCAATTGCATCCCTGTATGCAAGAATAAGTACTTGCGTAAGAAGTAATCGGGCATTCACAACACAATATCAACCAGCACTGAATGAACTATTAACGAAAACACTGCCGGCTGCCTAGATCCACGCTATTTATGTCCAAGAATTGGAAAATCGACCCTCCTAGATTATTCTAGTGTATAGTAGAAGGTTGTCGTTGCTTCTAGGCTTTTTCAGGTATTTGTAGACGTATCGTGAAGGTGCAGGTGAAATAGTGTGCAATTCTTTTTGCTTGCCATTCCGTGACAAAATAATTTGTATTTCTAAGCTGGCAATGAAAAGTTATGCATTGCTTGGAAAACTTACTTGGAAGCAAGAACATGACACATTAATGAATTAACTTCAGGACAGTTTAACAAGCCGTTAAATATTTTAAAAAGATAAATAAGTTCCAAAAATTAAATCAGGCAAACGAACGTTATATATGGTCGCAAGGAGACACCGATAAATCACAAATGCTCTTTGCAATACTTACATAAGTAAATGAACTACTAGATGTAAAATGCACGCAACAATACATACGTACTTTGGAGGTTCTTACCTAGATATAAAACAATCCATAGATAAAGAATTGAGTCTGTTAAATCATGCAGCCATTTGGCTTGTTTATTATCCGCGGACTTTATCTATGGTATTTCTCCATCTTGTGTGACGCGAGTGAGCATTTAGCTGTCCGCTGCGAGTGCCGTAGCTTACAACATCGGTAAAATTGTGATTTATTATTTAGTTGTCATTCTCAAAATTGATTTGATTTTATTTTTTTATGATTGTCAATTCGAATGCCGGCCTTATTTTTTCACTTCAGTGGCAATTTTGTGATCGTCTATTTTTAGCAGAGTAACAAGACGGCGGCACGATACGTAATACAGCGCTTTTTACGTGTTTTTTGTTGATGCTCTTCGTTTGTTTCATATTTCAGGATGTGCTAAGGGCGCAGTATCGGTGCTGTGTCTTCCCTGGTCATGGATCTTGATCCAGGCGTCAAGCTGGAGCCAGCGTCTCCTGCTGGGAGCGGCGATGAAGGTGGGATCCATCTAGGGTTGCCAACCGTACTCTATATCATGTAGGCGTACTCTATAATCTATAACACTAATAGAGGACGCTAAATTACTCTTTTTTACTGTTTCTGTTTTAATGTTTTTACGTTTACTGTACTAGTACCAGTCACGCATATGTGATGCATACCTAATATCGTAGCCAAAAAGCCACACTCGGACGTTTCTGAACGCAGCCACTAATGTCAATCTGCGATGTCAATGTCACAGGTTGTTTCGAGGTTACTTTTATTTTGTCGCAAGAAAAAGTGAACTTTGAGTTAGAATGTTTGGAGTCGTACAATTCTTTTAAAAACAATGAAAAATTGTTGTGCGCTGCAAAAAGTAGCAAAAAATACCTTTTAAAAAATTTGAAATAAATGATACTCTTTTTTATAAGTCCGTACTCTTTATTTACCTCCTTTGAAATCAGATATACTCTATTTCAGACTATTTCTTCTGATAAAAGTTGGCAACCCTAGATCCATCGTTTCATTTCATTTCAGTGCCGATAAAGCTGTGTTCATTGGACACTAGACAATTACGATCTTAATTATACGTACATTCGTATGAATATAAACTGGTATGTAGCAAACCTCTCGGCCGCTAACTGTACCGCGCTAGCTGGCGCGCGCAGTGAGGACATTGAAGCGTTATTTTTACGTAAACATATATTTGGGAAAAAAGTTCGAAACTAAATATTTCTTTGACATTATTAAATTATAATAATAATGTCAAAGATATTACATTAACAATATTATTATCTGTAATATATGAAATTTACTAATTTTGATTATATTCCATCACAGGAACATCCACATGTTGTCAATTTTTTTAAAGTTTAATATATGTTCCAAATCTGAAATCTTTCATGTACTAGAAGGCACTATGCTAGAGACATCTCTAGTCCTTCTCATGAAATTGTATACATAGATTTCGCAGCTAGTAAGGATACCAGTATATTTTAAAGTGGAATAATAAGCAATATTCTTTTTAATGCGAAACTATGCACCTACTGAGTGCTGAATTAAATATCGGTGTCACGCGATGGCGGTCAGTCAATCGGAGCCGCAAACTGTTACGCACGCAATCCAGGTCACTCATCTGTGACCGCGTTATCTCTCTAGAGAATTCTACAACATTCCATTTCATAGTCAAAGACTACGTTGAATAGTCTAGAAAGTTCCACAGGATTCTCGTTATCCTAGAATTAATCGTTCGAGGGAATTAAACTAAAAAAGGAGTCACGCGACGCAGGCTCAAGCAATTCAGTTTGTGACGACAGCAGAGTAAAACAGTGTGATCAGTGATTCGTGATATTACAACACGCTGTATTAGTAAGCAAGCAAACGCAGTGACTACCAGTGATACCAGCGCAAGTGAAGGAAAGAATACTAGGGCGAAAAGTTTATACGAGCGAACATTGAACGGAGATTATCAGAAGTGATCTAAGCGATAGAAGTAGCGTTGATTGGTGCGAATTAAGAAACAATTCAATAATACTCGGAAGACATTCAACGATTGTAAAATTACGAACGGTGCTACAATTTAACTCGTGTTCAGTGATTTTCTTTTGTAATAAATTAAATTAAATTAATTTTCAGTTACCCTCCAAAGCCACGTTCCGTAACAGTTTATATAATATTTAACATATACACTTGAATACGCATATGATAATTGTTGTGATATAGATATTACGAGATATATCTTCTATCTAGATTTTCAAGAATTTTAATCCTACATTTCCCAAAATGTTAATTTTATTGTAGATAAACCCCGATAATTCGAAAACCCCGGTAGTTCGTGATTACAAATAATTTTTAGGCCCTTGCGCACTAAGTCTTAAAATTTTAGTTTATATAATTCAATTTTTTTTAAATTTTGCGAAATTGATAAAATATTTCGATATTTTTCGCATGTGAGAACAACAAATTTGTTATTATCGTGTATTCTAGTGATTTTTATATCAACATGAGAAATGTTGCGTATTTGAAAATACAGACTTGTTCACAATATTAATGGCGAATTTCGCAACCGCATCGTGATTTTTCTTTGTCCTTTGAATCTTGAATTAATGGAGTACTATTATAATATGTAATGTTTTATTTTTAATCTTATTATTTTATTTAATATTTCAGGATGTGGAAAATGTGCTGTCTCTTCTCTGGTCACGGATCCCGACTCGTATATCGTTCCCGTCAAGTTGCCGCCGGCGTCTCCTGCCGGGAGCGGCGATGAATGTGAGAACATTGAACTATTTAAAGCTCTCTAAGAATTTCATTAAGAATGCATACACGCTTTTTTAAAAAATACAAAAAATTAGGATTCCTTAAAATAGGCGCAGTACTTAGTGATCGCAATATGTGCGTATATCAATAACATCAGATGCGTGGGGCACTTTCTTGTTCGCGCGAAGGTAGAATGGTGCATATGTGTATTAAAGGAAATACATTTAATTGTCAAGTTGCAATTTCAAAACAAAGTTCTGTACTTTTTCAGCAAATTAATAAATCCGGAGCGAAACTGGATCACGCGCCATTCCCGGATAGGTTGGAGGTCCGTTGGTCGAATCCCGGTAGCAGCGAAAATATTTTTCGTCGATTTGATTTTTCTGTATGTGTTTTTATAATGATTCATAAATTTGCTTAAAAATGAATAATTGGTTTTTGGGGTCACCAACCCGTTTCCCCACGCGTTTTGACCAGCGCTGACTTTCACCAGAACTCCCACGGAAACTCGATAGCGCGACAAAAGATACGCGCACTCGGAAGCACGGACGTCTGTGTTTATATACAATACAAGGAACAAGTTGACGACTCCGGGCGTACGTAACCAGCTGTACCGTTATCTAACGAGGTCGATACACTGTAATTCATATAAATAAACAATATAAAACTGATGGCGATTTTCTGTTCTCCATCAGATGTTTTTCATCCTGTAACACAAAATACAAAATTGGGATATCACGACACGGTACCCCACAGGTACATTAATAGAACCATTCCAGCGATCATTAGGGTTTGATATTTAAAAGATTAAAAAAAACGTTAGATTGTGTAAAGTGATCACTTAAACCAGCAATACGATAGGTCGTAAGTTCTATGGACACCCAAAAAAGACTTCCATATCTACCTTCCCATATAAATAGTAGCTCCGTCTCTATGAGACATCTATAATATAAAACATAATAATTTCGTTGTCTGTCGGTTCGTTCGTCTGTCTGCCTGTCCCTGTCACTTCGTGTAACGTCAAGTACGGGCATTATCCTCGGCTTTACCCAACCGAGTTTCTCCAGTGTATGCTTGGCTACAATAGTCTAGAGACTAGAAGAAATGTGTATTTGATTACACATTTTTATCGATTGTTGCGCGGTATCATCGACAATACTGAAATTATGCAGAGCATTGGTTTGTATGTTCCTGATCCTTACCTTAGACATCGTCAGCATAGATTGTTTCACGTATATGGGTGTGTATGTATATGTGTATATGTATATTTTTAGATATAAATTCATAATATGTATGCATTGAACATAAAGTTTGTAATATACATTTTATGGAATAAATAAAAAAAGAAAATTGAAATTGAATTGAAAATTGAAACGTCCGGCGTTCGAATTCACGGCAAAAAAAAAAACAAATTAAACGGACAGAGATGGGGCTTGAACCCCGGACCAGTAAACCGGACGATCAACGAATGTTGCCACGGCCGCCTCTCCATGAACCGCCAAGAGTATTATAATATAGAAAATAGATACAAACGAGTCGGTACAGCTCTCGGCGAGTGTGAACAGACGTCATTAGGATATTCTAAGAATGTCGACCAGCGCGTCATCCCGATAATAATAACTTGGTTGTCTATCTGCCTGTCCGTTACTTATTTTGTAATAATATATTTTTTTAAATTTTTTTGTTCTCCTTTTTTACTCCCTTTTTTTAACTCGTAGCGTCTGCTTGTCTGCTTAAAAAACTTTGGATCGATTTTTAACCCTTTTCCCGTGATCCAATCGGGCTGAAACTTTGCGGGCAGACTCGCGGCGACAATAAAAACGATCTAACAAATTTTCGTTTAAAAAATTTAATTATAGTATAATTTTGGATTTTTCGAAATTTTAACGATTTACATATTGTTTAATTTTCGAGCCCGACGCGTGGAGTAGGCGCATAACCTGTTTCAGTGAGAAAGGGAGTGTAATAAAAACTTGGTTTTTATGGATTAGTTTTTTTGTTATTATTTTTTCCCGTTTTTTTTATATATAATTATTCTTTAGGAACCGACATTTAAAAGTACCGTCATTTTTGACGGGTCACAGCTAGTTGAATTTAAAAATTGTGAAAATTAAACATGAAACTATCGAAAACGTCGCGTCCCCACACAGTAGCGCGCCTCGTTTCTAGTGTTTTTAACGTTTCCTTTGAAGATGAATGACTTGAGAGTCATCGCAGTGTTTCCCATCGCAGATGACAGGGGACCGGCTTCAGCGTGGCCCTCGGAAGCCGACCCGCTTCTTCCTGTCAAGACTGAGCCAGGGTCTGCCGCTAGGAGCCTCGCTGCTGAGGACTGCGCGGCTCCCTGGACATCTGCGCCGCTCCCCGACTCCAAGCTGGAGTTTTCGGAGTACTCTTTGAAGGTCGAAAGGTCTCCCGGTGAGATTTTGTTATTTTTGTTTATTTTGCGTGTGTGAGTGATTGGCTAAATGTCTGGTAAATTTGTGGTAATTAAACTTTTGTTTTTCTATCACGTTTAAAATTTTATTTTTGCATATATACCCTTTTTATAGGGACGCCTTCAAATAGTTAAGGAAATATGTACTATTTTTATAACAGGATAATAGGTACACGATACTTTGATACATTATAGTGAAGACTGTGCCCATTATCCCAATTACAAGTGTCTTCGGCACGCTCTAGTAACATGTATTTTTGCAATTAATTATATTTTACATGTACATTTATGTATATTATATATTTTGTGTTTGAGTGTAGTGCGATTAGCATTTAATGAATGATTGATTTAATGGATCTATAGGTTCATGTCATCGTTTAGAAAATAGATGTTGCGTATGAGTGAGTTTTTGAACGAAGAGAAGGTATCTGCAAGAATATCAGCATCAATGTTAGGGTCAGCACAATACAAATTATATGTGCGACACAACCTTGTGATGGGAGAAAAGTAACCGACATTTTTAGTGTGCTGACTTATTCTGAAGTACTCCGGGTTTCTTATACGGGATATATATTTGTTCCTGACTATGTAAAGATTATTGTTTTTTACAGATGTACATTACTTTTTAACCAAAACATTATTTACCAATTTAATTCACATCAATCCTCATGTTTAATCAGTATCCTTTCAATTGTGCCTTTAAATAAAACAGTAAGCACAATGATATTTACAAAGATAAATGACATAAATCTCACGGACACGAAGCTGTTAATGTGAGAAACATGTATGGATGTCTTTATACATGTATTAGCTGGCTGATGGGCGGTTGTATCAATTTGTTTTATAGTAAGTGCTCGTTTAAAACATAGATTTTTGTATTTTCCACCAAACAAGCAAACCGTTCTCGTAAAAATATATGGTTTAAACCACAGTGGAACGGACAGGGTTGAGCCATGTAAAAAATGAGAACATAACATGACCACTGTGAGCGGCGCGTGTCCACAATAAATCAGCCGCTACATACAGAAAATTGCATTGGGGACGAGGTGTGAATGCCGCTACTGAAAATCGGGTTGCCGCTCGGAGCGCGCGCAAGTCAGTGCCCAGCGGCTGTTGCCGCAACTGGAGGGGGGCCGCGCGCGCATACTGCTTCCAACTAGCTGTAGAACAACATCGCCCGGACACTAGCCCGGAGATTGGCCCTTTGTTGAATGAATATGAAAAATGCAGCCTGTTTGGCTGCCGATGTTATTTCCAGCTACAAGTGTCGATACAAATATGTGTGGAATTTGTATATGTTATGAAAATATTTTAAAAATATGTTGATGTCTTGTAGGAAGCAGCGCTTGGCGCCCTTTTTGTATGCAATATTGTCATGTGCATTATGTTGAATCTCTGATGAGAAAAATGTATTGGAATTTTATGAATTTTTATGAATAAAATGGAAATAAATAATTTTTTATTTGGCACCTATTGGTGCGTGGACAAAGGTTAGAAGTTTGAGCCGAAGGGATTCTTCCGCGATGTAACGCCCCAAAGTAAAGTATGTGTGTGGCACGCGGTACCCGCGATGTTCGCCAACACTAAATGGGCATGAGTGTGGCACGCAATATTCGCCAACACGGGAGACGAGTCTCGCTGCAGAGGGTCTCGTCTCTTTCTTTCCGCCGTTGAATCCGCCGACGGGCAATAAATGTTTTTTGAATATTCAGAGATTTTACAAACTTACCTGACCGGCTATAACTTCTAACGCCTAGTACTCAAATTCCGAGCCCCCGTCTGAGATGCGTATATGGGATACCCTCCACGGGGGCCCGAAGGCCTGCACCGGGCGCCATCGTGGAGATGGTCATCATGAAATAAATGAGTACTGGAAGACCGTGAGAAAAATTTTGTATTTTTCTCGATTTGGAAACGGTAGACGCCTGTTTTCGGGCCCACGTCGCGGTAAGCTCGCGCACACGGCTCGCCGTGGAGAATATTAAAAAATTGAATTTTTTATCGAGCGGCTTACCGTGGACGAATTCCTACTTATGTAGTGTCATTGCATTCCTTTACCGAATGCCTGTCTGGAAAATGTATTTTTATACATATGGAATGATATAGGCGCGCCTGAGAGTGAAATAAAAAATTGGTTTTTGGCGCTTTTTTGAATGCCTATAACTCAGTAAATATTTACCTGAAATATTTGGAATTACTGTTAAAATGAGCGCTTGCATGCGCAAATTACATTTGTCATAGCAAAACTTGTAAAACTGCTGTTTTTGATTTTTTATGAATTTTTGAAAATTTGAGCCGTTTGTGGCGAATTTAATTTTAGTTTTTTGGGCCTTGTATGACCCAGCCCGTCCAAATAACTGTGTTATTATCATCTGCTAGGTCTGTTATTACAAAATAACACAGTATTAGTCTCTTGGGAGCTAAAATGCATTTTTTATGAATTAATTTGTATCTGTCATATGAAATCTGCCGCGCGGTGAAATTGTGCAACCGCGAATGACGTAGTTCACCGCTCGGCCGCTGGGAGCGCTGCGGCGCCTTCCCAGAATTACGCAATCTCATTGGTTTCTGTAACATGCTATGACGCAATCTTGTGAAATTTTGAATTTGGTATAAATAAAATGCATTTTTTGAGCGAGTACCCAGATACGCCACCCGCGTCGGTACGAGAATCGCTATTTGGACAATCTTCTTGCTGCCTTTTCTTTCTGACCCCTGCTCACCTACTTTGGACTCTGCTTTCTTGGATTTTTGTGACCACTGCTTTCTGACTTGGACTTCGCTTCGGATTTTTTCTTCGACTTTAATACGATAAAAGCACTACTTCGGCGTTTGACTTCTGGCATATCCACGGACTACGAGCTTCACTGCAAATTCTGGTGGCGATCTCTGCCCCACCAGCGAAGACTACTGAGCCGCATAAAAAAGGTGTTCCCATCCGGGACACACAGACATAAATTTAGACTAGTCACTAAAAACAAATCTAAGACATCTAATTTCTGCTGTTTTCTATTGCGTACTAAATGTATCAGTCAGAAAGAGATAGAAATTATTTTCATAACCACGTATAAGAAAGGACAATTTTTAACAGCGAATACATATGAAGTTAGTAGCAAATTGCGGTATTTATTCTATGGTATTTTCTCTTTCTTTCTTATAGCGCAGCACACGTGTAAAAGAGATACAAATATAAACAGGGCTGTGTATTGTATTTATATTTTATATGTATATCGCGTGGACATTTACACATTTTGGACACCCCGCAATGTGCGTCTATGTTCACAGTAATTCGTGTTGTCGTTCTGTGTAGCAGATATTTTGGTTTAAAACTAGTCTATATTTAAAGTACGTCTATGGTTTAAACGAACCATTACTATAAACCAAGTTAATACAACCGGCCTTAAATAACTATTTATAAAAATAGATTCGACTTAATAGAATTTATATAATTTATCTTAATTAATAATTATCCTCATGTGGACACAATTGAGTAAGTTCTAAGAACATACTAATAAAATATATAAGTATAAAGATATACATTTATGAAATTAAAATGTCTCCAGAGAAAGTTTTTATTTGTAAAAACTAATTTGTCGGAAACGAATAACGCCACTCGGTGAATCAACTTCATCGAAACTTCACGGAGGTGTTTTATTATATGTCAAAATTTTTATGTATGTATGTATTTTTTTTGACAGATTCTCCAAAACCTTGCCCACCTTCTGGAAGAGAACCAACTGCTGACGACACAAGCACTGAAGAAAAAATATCGAAACCCGCACTGTCTGACGCTGTCAAGAAACCGTATGCATGTACCCAATGCCATCACACGTTCAGTAAGAAAGCATACTTGTACCAACACAAGCAAACTCACGCTCGCGACAAGCTGTTCTCATGCGCGCACTGCAGCTACACGTGTGGCGTAAAACGATACCTGAAAAATCATATCTTCACTCACTCTGGTCTGAAACCGTTCTCGTGTTCGCAATGTAGTTACAAGTGTAAAAAGGAAAGTGCCTTAAAAAAGCATGCACGAACGCATACCGCTGGCAAACTGTTATCGTGTTCCCTCTGCTCTTATTTTTGCTATAAAAAAGGAAGATTTAGAAAACATATGCGCTCTCACTCCGAAAAAAAACTTCTCTCATGTCCGCACTGCACCTACACATGCGACTATAAATGTCGATTGACGAGTCATTTGCTTACTCACAAGACGTTCTCATGTTCGCAATGCCCTTTCACAACTACTCAAAAACAAGATTTAACAACGCATATGGTTATTCACACAGGTGACAAGCCGTTTTCGTGTCCACATTGCACTTATAAGTGTAAAAAGAATAGTGTTTTGAAAAATCATTTGCTTATTCACAGTGGAGACAAACCGTTCTCGTGTACGCAGTGTAATTACGCATGTACTAAGAAAGGAAGCTTAAAAACCCATATGCTAACTCACACGGGAGATAAACCATTCGCATGTCCACATTGTTTTTACACTTGTAGTCTGAAAGGAAGCTTGAAACTACACTTACTCACACACACTGGAGATAAGCCTTACGCATGTCCATACTGCTCTTACAGATGTACTCAGGGAGGAACCTTAAAAAACCACGTGCTTATTCACACTGGAGACAAATATTTTTCATGTCCTCATTGCACTTATACGTGCAGCCGAAAAGACAGCTTAAGAGGCCACATTCTTATTCACACTGGAGAGAAACTGTTTTTTTGTTCACTCTGTTCTTATTCGTGTAATCAGAAAGGCAGCTTGAAAAATCACATTCTCACTCACAGCGGTGAGAAACCGTTTTTATGTAAACATTGCAGTTACGCGACTCACCGGAAGGACTACTTAAGAAACCATATGATTTCTCACACTAAAGAGAGGGTGTTTTCCTGCTTACAATGCTCTTACTCATCTCATCTTAAAGGTGGCTTAAAAAAACATATGGTTTGTCACAGCGCCGATAAACCCTTCCCGTGTACACAGTGCAATTTTACAAGTAGTCGGAAAGGTAACTTGAAAGCTCACATGCGTCTTCATTCCGCATGAAATAGTTGTATTTCTCACATTTATTTGGGGCTTCATTGGTTGATTTTTGTGTATCGGTGATTTTTGTCCGGAAAGGAAGGGTTAAAGTGGTTACAAAGATTTCAATAAATCATTTCAGACAAAATAATGACCATCTGTTTCAATAGTGACAAGTATTTTAAATAATTTCTAAGCATTCGTTAAAGTACGCTATTAGAATTGTGTTTTAATACCAGCCTGACTGGGCTTTACCTGTGCTCAGGATAACATGTTACAATTTTCATATGTAGACAATTGTCTAATAAAATTAAAAAATATATAACATTAAAAAGCATTGTTTAGAAAAATTTATATTTAAAACTTTCAATGACCCAAATTTGCATTGTGAAAGATTTATTAAAATTTGCCAGTGATTTTTTTTAACGAATGAGTACAATTATAAATAAATTTTATTCAGAATATTTTTTTTGAGTACCTACGTCCTAATTTTACAGAACAGAACTGGATTTTTTTATTGATCTGCAGTCATTATTGATGTATTATTTCTAGTGTTTCATGTAATCTACCAATAGGCCTTATCGTGGATAATCTAAATATTGTATTACAGATATTAAGCATACAATTGTGACCTTAAATATCAATGTGTGACATTTCAGTTTTCATTGTTTTGAGATAATCGTTTAAAAGATGGATTAAATATGTCATACCTTCAAATATTTTTTTAAATAGAGATGCGAACACGTAATATGTGCCACATCAATATTCTTACCATTTTCAAATAAAGTTAAACGCTTGTGCTATTAAAATAGGACTAACTTGCTGGTTTGAAGTGAGGTTCGAACCGGCGTCCTTTGGATCACGAGGCGAGGGTCCTAACTACAAGACCAACAAGCTACGCTTATTAAATATGTTTTTACGATTCACAATGCTTTAAATTCTTAAGGATATTTAATTTTGAGATTTCATAGGTTTAACACAAGTTTTACATGCTACAAAAGTACATTAGTAACAGATTTTGGCTAAAAATGGAGATGTCACACTGATATTATTATTTTTTATATTTATTTATTTAATTAATAATTAATCATTTTTTTAACAAAAGAAAAACCCACCTTCTGTGTATAGTTTTCTGGGATATTCTGCCGTGTGTATGTGACCTCTCTGGCCAACGTTTCGGATCCCATTGCAGGGTCCATCATCAGCCCTGATGATGGACCCTGCAATGGGATCCGAAACGTTGGCCAGAGAGGTCACATACACACGGCAGAATATCCCAGAAAACTATACACAGAAGATTCTGAACGGCCGTGAAAACCTAAGGACATTTTTTGAAAAACCCACCAATCCGCGAGGCCGGCGTCAGTAGTTTTTGTTAACAAGGTAAAATAACAAAGTAACATAAGTTTGTACACACGAAGAAAAAGGAAACCGATAAATTAATAATCATAATAAATTAACAAATGCATTACCTCACTTGTTTAGAATAAAGTCATTCCATTGATTTTTCTTAGTATTTTCTTTTATAGAAATTTCGTGGAACGTCACAATTACACTTATCTTAATTTTTGATAATATTGAATGTCCACGTATTAAATGAATTTCATAAGCTTTTATAAAATTCATATTTAGAAATCTATTTCAGCATAAAATATATTTTATTTTTATATAAATTTAAATGTTATTGATCCGAGCTTTTTCTTTATATTATTTTAAATGAGATTAACGAGTGTGCTTTAATATAAATGATGTATTTAATATGTTATTCAACCAAAGAAAATGACGTTTCTAATAAAAAAAACTCGATTGTGTAGCATTTTCGCACTTTTGAATTGAAACCGGGTGTACTTCCCTGTTTTGACCGAAGATATTTCCCTTTAAAACATCACTGGAGGGGCTTTACGACACATGTGACGACCTCTACACTTTAATATTTCACCCTTCTTGTACATATGGAAAAATCTTAGAAGTGAAAATGAACACACTTCCCGTCATCAAAGCGAGCTGAAATTTTGCACATCGACTTGTCAATGACATTGCATTCTTACATGCATTTGGGGTCACAAATACACACAAGTACACAAAAAATTGATTAATTATATCAAATATTTATGCAAGTACTTAATTTCTGGTACTATCCTAAAATTATATAAATCATGGACACTTTGGAGTTTCTATTTATTTAAAATTCCAACAAAACATTGTTGTTATTCTGTGAAATGATTTTGTTTGTTGTGAATTAAAAAAGTGTAAAAATATAGTATAATATAGTATATATAGTCAGTTAAATCTAAAAGGACATACAACAAAGTATTGGAGTGGCATGAAATGTTTTAAGTTGACGAGTTTCAGTGAGTTTAATTTTTGAGGTCATCCATCGTAATCAAATTTGTGGAAGCTGAAACCGAGACCTTGCATAATAGGATTTATAATGAAACCTATGTTTTTAAGAGTTTATTTTATATATTACCTGCATCAATAAAGAGATTGCCAAGAAGTGTGTGTTAGAATATATTAATAATTTTTGTTGTTGTTTTATTAGACTTTCTTTCCCCTAATAATTCCCTTCAAATTTATATGACAAACTCTTTAGAAATATAAAGAAATACATCGCAAAGCAGCTGTCCCACTCTAATAACCTGATATACTTTTGTTATGGTAGTTAACACTCCATATGAGGATTTCTGAATAGTCAGGATAGAGGCCGGTGGCACTCCATCATCATGCCTTTTCCGCAAGGAAACGGAGAAATGGTAAGTTAGTTGTAAGGATGAGGTGATTGGTTGAAGCGTAGATGAGTCCCGAAGGATTTCGGAGCCGGAGCGGAGTGCCTAAGTTAAAGCCATTCTAATTTTTCAGAGCATGTGGAAATGGGTCATAATTTTCAGAAGATGAGTTAGATATATTGAAAAAAAAAGAAACGACTGAAGTTACTAATCTCCTTAGTATAAAAAAAGATTGGTGTTCTTATATTTTCTGCTCACCTTGAAAGAAAGAATCGATCTGCAAAGTATTGTTACGTCATTGTGGCTCTGGAAAGCAAACGAACACTAAATACAATTGAAAGTTTTATTTATCACTAGATACGAATTTTATCAGCGAAAATGAATGGTTAACGTCTCAGATAGCCCCTGCTCTTACAATGTCTCGTATAGTGAATTTTTGACGAGCTAGGGAGAATTGGTGGTGGCTATGTCGTTTAGTTCCAGAGTTGGCGTCCGAGGTTAGAGTTTTTCTTCAGTCGTGTAGTTTCGTTTATAGCCGTGAATTCCAGGAAGTTCGGGGCACAGACAAATAAATTATTATATTTAGATATACATATTTTATATGCTACTTCTCGCTACATGCATTTCCGCTTCAATGCGTCAAAAGACGATAACTTCAGTAAAGTACAATTCAATAAATTTTGCAAACCAATAAAATAAACATTTACTTTTTAATTTTTTTTATTACACTTACACTTTTATTTTAATAAAAATATTATAAACAATTACAATATATTAAAAAAGAAAGGGGAAAAAGTAAGAAATACATAAAAATATTTACTCTTCTAATTAAAATTGTGATAAAATATTCAAATAACAACAAAACACTGCAATATATTTTCACAACTTCCAGAATCTGGAGGGTAATAAAAATATAGGAGATTTTTATGGGATGCGATAATTTATAATTAATGTGTTATTAGTGAAATTAATATTTAAAAAAAAAAATCGTAGATGTTTGCAAAAAGAATGGCAAAATGACAAATTTTCTCTTCAAAAATGCTTGGAAATGTGTTTTGCATGAAACAATGAAATCACCCATACGCTGTTTGCAATTATTACACAAGAAAATCAATTACTGGATGTGCGATGCCCTTTTGTATATTAATACTAATATGTAGGTAATGCAACGGAACCTACCCATTTTAAAATTTTCCATAGACATTGAAATAAATCTGACAGGTATGAAACCGTGTGTCTTGTTCAATATCTATGGACTTTTTCTATGGCGTAACGCCATCTTGTGTGACACGAGTGAGAAAATCTGGTTGTCAATTTATTGTGACTTCTAGGTTATAAAATCGGTAAGACTGTGATTTAAATCAAATTTGTTAGTCGTAAAATAAATATTTTTGCTGTTGATTCGAATATCTGCTTTATTTTTTCGCCTCGATGGCAATCTTTTAATGTCTATTTTTAGCAGGGTTACTTGACAGCTACACAACACTTAACTACAGGGAATTTTCGCGCTTTTAGCATATTTTTGTTAATGTTCTCTATTTTTTTTTCAGGATGTGCGAAGGGTGCAGCATCGGTGCTGCATCTTCCCTGGTCATGGATTCTGACCCAGTCAAGCTGGAGCCAGTGTCTCCGGCTGGGAGCGGCGATGAAGGTGAGGTCTGTGGATCCCTACTCACGTCAGGGGTCACCAAAGTGGAGGTGGATGAGCCCTCTGGTTTGTTGCCCTCTTATAGTTGTTGCGGACAAAGGACTCGGCGTATTATGCCTTCGTCTTATTCGGCCGCTCGTGTGTGCAATATTTAGTCTGGTCAGCAATGTAAGTTTATCCGCTCTTCATGCCCCCTGCCATACGTCGCCTTTGTACTCGGTTATTGGTCCGGCTTACATCGTCGCCTGTTTGCCTTGCTCAGCGATTTTGTCTCAACCTCTGTATCGAGGGCGACGGCCTGCCGTCTCGATGACAGCATCTGTGGTAACTTATTACACGGGTGTCTCTGTGTATGTGTCTCGGGCCACCACAGATCTATGAATTATCGCCTGAAACAGGAATAGGTCCGTGATTTTATCCACACAACATCTTTAATTTCAAGAAATAAGATATTTTTATTCAAATATGACATCTACATATTAGAAATTAGATTATAACTAGCCATATACAGGTGTCTCGTAGCTGATATTGCGTCTTTATTTAATTTGGAATAGAATCCTAATTAAAATTATTTTATTGAATACATAAATATATCACAGAGAGAATCATTGACGTATTATAATATAGACACATTATTCCCATACTAGCCGGCTTTCATATGTAGCAAATATCGCATTGAAAGAGACAAAAAATCACGGCACACTTATTTCACAAACGCTCTGCGTGTAGAAAGAAAAATCAGGTAATTTGATGTCACGGTGACTAAAATAACATGTTTACAATATTGTACGATACTCTGTTCCTTTTTCCCCGGGACTCTTTTTCGGCGTGGCGTCGCGCCCGATCACAAAGAAGGTCCGTTGTAACTTATCTACAAGTTTATTATATCATTGGAGGGAATACCTATAATATGAAATTTGTATATTGACATATATATCCACACAGTTAGAGGCAATGTCAACTCAGTTTACAGCACTGGAGGGGAAAGGTTACAGACTATTATATTGGTGTGGCCTTGGGAAGAAAATTGAAACACTGGAAATTAATTAGTTTCAATTTATTATTTAAGAATTAAATGTAGTACGTCTAACCTTTCCGTCACTAAGCGTTCAAATCTTCCGTGTGTGTCCGAAGCGGGGTATCGAAATACCCCAGATCATATTCATACAAACAATAATAAAAGGTTCGTGACGAGGCGGCCCAACCGCCTCGCCGGACGCCTCTTGTCCGAATGCCGGATTTAATGGTCGCACCTTTCCAAACAAGCAACGAACTCGCAATCTGTAGTATGGGGCTTGTTAGAGTAAAACAAATAATAAGCACAATAACTAAAAGGTGAGACGCAGGGATATGTCATTAACATGCGCAGGTGTATGTACCGTGCGTAGATCACTTGGCTAAAAACAATATTAAAAAAAAATTATACGGTTAAAAATTTGAAAAACAAAAAATTGCAAAATGTTTGTTATTATTGGTTTAAAGTTACGGACAATAACAATAAAATAGAAGTAAAATTGCTGACTTCGTATTACTGTATAAAATCGTAAATAATTATTACAACAGTTCAGAACTAACGCAGCTAATTTTTTATCACATCCCTTCCAGGAGCACTAGACAAAGTATATCGTTTCATTGTGACAATGTTAGTGTAAATTATCTCTATAGCTCACCTATTAGAAGGCTCCATAGGTTAGGAAACGAGTATGGCTACCTATCGGATGTTTTTTCGGAAACACTAGCCGCCTACAAGAAAGCTCTTCTGGACGAATTCGGTCGTTTATAATTGGTTATTGATGTCATGTCTATCTCTTGTTTTTAGATTTTTGAATTTTACATTTCATTTTATTTTACTGTCATTTTTATTGCTTCTTGATTTTTAGATTGGATTTGTTTACAATTATTTCATTTTGTTGTAATTTTGTTGCTTCTTGAATTTCAGACATAATTATTTTAATTTGTTGTAGTTTTATTGATTGTTGACATTCATATTTGATTTGATAACTATTATTTCATTTGATGTAATTTTGTTATACTTTATGTTAAGTAATCTTTTATTTTTCTTTATATATCACTTTATTAATTGTTTTTGATAGAATTATATCTTATCTCCTTTTCTTATTATTACTTATCAATCTAAACATGTTTATATATATTGTTTCTTTAATGGTACGTTGTACCGTGTATTAATTAAATAAATAAATAAATAAATCGTTTACATAATTATTGAGTTATCGGGTTTAAAGTGATCTCTAGGGATTGTGAATGCCCCCCTCTGGGAGTGCAAGGTTAATTTTTACTTCCTTTCTTTTAACTCGTGGCGTCTGCTTGCTTGCTCGACGAAAAAACTTTGGATCGATTTTCAATCCTTTTCCCGTGATCCAATCGAGCTGAAACTTTGCAAGTAGACTCGTGGCGACGATCAAGAAGATCTATCAAATTTAAAAAATATTAATAATTATAGTATAATTTTGGATGTTTCAAATTTTTAATGGTTTTTTCATACAAATCAGTAAGTTGTATAAGTAGATACGACACCCGAAAATGAGAAAGGAAGTATTGTAAAAACTCGGTTTTTATGGGTTAGTTTTTTTAGTCACTGAATGTCTCCAGAATATTTCACAAACTTATTATTGAACCGTTTCTTAATTCGCACTTAACGCTACTTCTATCGCTTAGAACACTTTTGGTAAATTCCGTTCAATGTTTGTTCATAGAAACTACTCGCCGCGGTATCCCTTTATTTACTTTCGCTGCTATCACTGCTGGTTGCACTAAGCTCGCTCTGTTGGGAGTATCGCGTGTTGTAATATCGCCGTCACGAATCACTAGTTACACTGGTTTTATCGCGGAGATGTCGCCTTGTTATAGGCAGGAACTTAATTGACTGAATCTGCGTTGCGTGACGCCTTTTATAGATAAATTTCTTCGAAAGGTTTTAGACTTTTCAACGTAGTTTTAGGGTGTCGTGGAATGTCATAGAATATTCGTCATAGAGATTGCGGTCACGCATGAGTGACCCTGCGTTCATTGCGCAACATTCGAATAATTGCGATTGCGGATGACTGACCCTGCTTTGCGTGACGTTTGTTGTATTGTTATCAGCATTCAGTAGGTACACATTTTGTATGGCATTCAAGTCCTTGTCATCTCCGATTGTCTGTTCCAGCTACGTCGCTAGACTTTTCTCTGTTTGAATAACATGTAATGTGTGATAATGAATTAGTGCCCTGTTTTAATACTAGCTTCACCCGTTTCTCTGGACGGAATCTTATAATCGATGTTTCACCCGCTTCTCAATATCCAAACGAGCTGAAATTTTGTACGCAGGCGTATCCTCGATGACAACACATGAATCAATCAGTTTCACTAATTGATCAATTAATCCTCCAGAATTAATAAATCAAAAGTTTTAAAAGTTGGGAAATTAGTTAATGAGCTGATCAAAAGATGGCACTTAACTCACCAAAGATGTCGCTTATACGCTGGGTATTACGACTAAAAAGTAGAAAATTATATTACACGAAAAATTTATTTTTTACTTTTAATACTTTTAAACATTAGCGTAATTTTAAAAAGATTTTTTTTCGTATGATATAATGTTTTTTTCTTTGTCATTTCAGGAAGCGGCAAATGTGCTGTGTCTTCTCTGATCGTGGAACCCGACTCCTACATCCTCCCCGTCATGTTCGAGCCAGGATCCCCCGTCAGGACCAGCGATGAATGTAAGAACTTTGATTGTCGTGTCGTTTCCTCGCGTCAAACGTAATTCTTAGAGTACGCTAAGAATTTCGACCAGGTGGTGAAAATGGACAGTTTTAGCAGCGGGAACCTCCAACACAGTCACTTGTCATATTTTTAGTATCTTTTGATGTGTAACATCTTTCCTCTCGCTTTCCTGCAATCTGTGGCAGTGGTTTCGCGAAGAAGGACGGAAATGCGCAACAGGAAACAAGACGCGCGCAATTTCATTTAACCAACCGAAAAAACTCATTGTTTATAAACAATTCAATGTCCAGCAAGTGCCATCACAGCGAAGACGCACACTTTCAACAGCCAACGCTTCTGATTGTGTATACATGCTGCGTGGCTGGTGTCAAGCGTGTAGATGTTGTAACTTGGATATATTCTGGCTTATATCTTCGAAATTATCCAATAAATACTTAATAATTGACCAAACACATTTCTAAATAAAAATGCGTATGCACCTATATACGGTACCTACCTATTGCGGCAAAATTCAATAATAAATAAATATACTTTTTTATTACTGTTTTTTATGGTATTATACACACAACTTTTCTTTACTTTATTTACTAATTAATAAATATATAGGCTTTTTAAATTTTCATGTTTACTTCTGTTGCTGCTAAATTGATATGTTTAATTGTGAGATGTCGAATGCTACACATCATATGCGACTACTGTAGGGCTCGCTCGTATTTTTATTGTATATTTTTTAATATAATCACTGGTGCGTAGTCAATTGGAGTACAATTCTCTCGTATGGGGCGGTTTATACCAACTTACCAAGAGCTAGTCGACATTACTTTACAGGTGGACTGCTGCCTCGATTATGAGTCGAAAATGTTCAAGCAACCATGATCTAATATCAATACCTTATTTTTTGCAAAACGATGGACCATCATTGCAGTAACTTATATTTAACATGAAAAATTTATTCCCTAAGTTTTCTATTTATGTTTCTATTTAACACTCCCGTACCGGGGCGGGGCATAACAAAACCCCAATTTTTTTATTTTTAAAACTATTTAATAATTATTAATGATATTGAGATGGGATTCTTTGATATCCTCATAAATATCCCAAAGAATACAACACCCAAGGAAAATAAAATGGTAATGTGCAGTAAGGCGGTCAAAAGAAAAATATGTTTTTCCAAAGACAAACTGGAATATTCTATACGATACGGTTACGTCATTATATTAGCACAGCTTCCATCGGCGGGACGCTTGTGGGTGATGAGCCAGCAAAATGCAACGATTTCTCATAAAATGATGACAAATTTAGTAGAATATTAATTGAATTGCATAAGAAATGTAATTTAAAATATTATAGAACATTTTCAAACCGTCATACTCCATTAAAACGCAAATATGACTGGGCGCTGTTTCCAGAGAGTTCGCTTGAGTTTTGACCTGGAATGAAGATTAATATGGTTGTACAAGCAGAGACAATGGCCCGAATATACCATAGGGTTATTGAACATCACTAGTAGCCCATTAAATAAATTAAAATACATGTCCACATCGCCGATATACTTTTTTAACAGCACGCTTTTGAATATTAACACAACCCCAAAAAACTTATCAAAAATATTTATTAATTTTTAATGATATTAAGTTGATACTCTTTGTAATCCTCATAAATATTCCAAATAAAATAAATGATAACGTTTAGCAAGACAGATTAACATATTTCACTAAAACGCGAATATGACTGGGGTCCCGTTCGTACCCCGCTGTGGCCCCCGATCCTATGTTCGATCATCCGGTACCCGGAGGTTAAATCAGCTCTGATTGGTGACGTTTTCATGAAAGACGACAGGGGACTGGCTTCAGCGTGGCCCTTGGACGCCGACCCGCTTCTTCCTGTCAAGACTGAGCCAGGGTCTGTCGCCAGGAGCCTCGCTGCTGAGGACCGCGCGGCTCCCTGGACGGCCGCGCCGCTCCCCGACTCCAGGCTGGAGGGTCCGGAGTACTCCTTGAAGATCGAACAGTCCCCCGGTGAGATGATTTCATTCATTCAGAATATTTTGAGTGTATAAAAATATTTCAAGGTCACAATACTGGACTTATCCCCAGTGGAACATCGTTAATCAAGATATAATATACAAGTCTCAATGAGACGAAGCAATTTTTTTTATATGGACAAGTCTTTTTGCGTGTCCATTGGGCTATCGATCTTCACACAATGCAAAGTTAAAACATTTTTGAACTTGTATATATGTTTAAAATGCACGCCTTGATCCATATGTGTCGTATATTTGCTACCGCCACCTGTGGTTGAAGTGCGATGGTAGTCAATGTGGGTGGAATTGGTGAGCGTTCCATTGTGTAAGGTGATCGCTTAAGCCGGCCAAACGATAAGTCCTTAGCCCTATGGACACGCAAAAAACTTCCATACCTACTTTTCTATATAAAAAGTAGCTTCGTCTCTGTGAGTATAATATATGATGTATGCATGTGTCTATAATATATCTTGATTTAAATCCGTTTGTTAAAACAGTTATAGTTGATACATCTATTTATTTATTATACTTAAAACACTGCAAACGCAAGTATATAAATCGAGATAAGATAAAGATCATGGCGGAAGGAGAAAAGTCAAGGACTTAAAAGTATTTTTTTAACGCCAAAGTACTTTTTTAAATTCAAATTAATTTCGCACAACTCACTCTCCTGTGGAACACTTTATTTTTATCTTTCGCGCTTTTAACTTTTGAACACTCGATAGGTACTCTCTTAATTTATTGATCGCTTCTTCCTAATCGCTGAAATGTCATAACAAAGTGTTCCCCGCAGCAGTCATGTCGCCCCTGATATATATTTTCGGGTTTCCAGATGTTTCGCGAATCTTTTAATTTATTCGAGACCTTTCCAGTAACTTCTTATTTATTGCTTGCAGAGGGCCGTAAAATGGTCGATAACGTGTAATTATTTCCGTTTCTAGTCTCGTGATAATAGATTATAATAAAAAATAAATATTCATCCGTTTTCAAACTAACTTAAACTTACACACCTCTAACTTTCCAAGCTTTATTTTGATTTTTAGTTAAATTTCTTTTTCCCCTCTTGTTTTCATACTTTTAATGCAAGAGTATTTAATACTATGACAATTCATTGCAGATCTTCGTGAAATACATCATAGACTTTTGAGATTATTGTAGATTATATCTTGTCAAGAATTATATATACATTTTTTATTTTACAGATTCTTCGAAACCCCCTTCATCTCCTGAAAGAGCTCCAACTGCTGACGACACAAGTACTGAGAAGAAAGCGACGAGACCCGGAATGTCTGACACTGTCAGAGAATCATACTCATGTAGTCACTGCCATTACACATCCGATAAGAAAGCATATTTGAACCGACACATGCAATGTCATACTCGAGACAAACAGTTCTCATGCGCGCACTGCAGCTACACATGCATTGCAAAACGATACCTAAAAACTCACATGTTCACTCATACTGGGCTTAAACCGTTCTCATGTTCACAATGCAGTTACAGGTGCAGTAAGAAAAGTGCCTTGAGAAGGCATACGCAGACGCACACCGTTGTCAAAATGTTATCATGTTCCCTCTGCACCTACTTTACTAATCGAAAAACCAGTTTTAAAAAACATATGCTCTCTCACTCCGGAGAGAAACTCTTCGCATGTCCGCACTGCACTTATACATGTGACTATAAATGTCGATTAAAATATCATTTGCTCACTCACACTGGAGAAAAAAAATTCTCTTGTTCGCACTGCTCTTACACAACTTCTCAAAAATACTCTTTAACAACGCACATGCTTCTTCACACTGGAGAAAAGCCGTTTTCATGTCCACATTGCGCTTATAAGTGTCATAGAAAAAATATTTTACAAATTCATTTGCTAACTCATACTGGCGCCAAACCGTTCGTGTGCACGCTGTGCAATTACGCGTGTAATCAGAAAGGAAGCTTAAAAACACATATGCTTACTCACACTGGAGACAGGCCTTTCGCATGTCCGCACTGCTCCTACACATGCTGTCAAAAAGGTAGCTTAAATATCCATATACTCACTCACACTGGAGACAAACCTTTCGCATGTTCAGAATGCTCTTACACATGTAGTCAGAAAGGGAGTTTAAAAATCCATACGCTAACTCACACGGGAGATAAGTCTTTCTCATGTCCGTATTGCTCTTACACGGGCAACCGAAAAGGGAGCTTAAGAAGCCACATTCTTACTCACACTGGAGAGAAACTGTTCTCGTGTTCACTCTGTTCGTACTCGTGCAATCAAAAGGGCAGCTTGAGAAACCATATTCTTACTCACACTGGAGAGAAACCGTTTTCATGCACACAGTGCAGTTACGCGAGTCATCGTAAAAACAGCTTACAAACCCATATGCTTTCTCATTCTGGAGAGAAAGCGTTTTCTTGTACACAATGCTCCTATTCCTCTCACCTGAAAGGTGGTTTAACAAAACATATGATTTGTCACAGTGTAGAGAAACCCTTCTCTTGTACACATTGCCCTTTTTCATGTAGTCGGAAAGGTAACTTGAAAAAGCATTTGCGGCTTCATTCTGATGTGAAATAATTGTCTTTGGTACAATTAATCCACGATTTCAGGAGTCACCGGAAGAGATTGGTGGATATAAAAACGCCGTTACTAGACTCATGAAGATATTAAAATTAACCAAAAACATATACTTTGAATCTGTCATAATAATTTTTATGTCGAATATTTTTGGTTGACACCACACTAAATAATTGGGTACTGCATACATTTTATTCATTTCAAGGCTCATCCGTACTTGGTGAAAACGAGAACTTGCAAATAAATTTATTTAAAGTACAATTTGTACTTTTAATGCCAGCCTCACTGGGACGCGCCCGCGCTGAGGTAAAATTTTTAAACTTTTAGTATGTAGGTACTACAATAGTTTAGATTAATAGTTGAAAGTGTACAAAAGTAAAAAAGGTGTTAAATATTCAAATATAAAACATTTTAATAGGCAGAATTCATATGTCGCAGATATGCATCGTTAGAGATGAAAATTGTTAAATAAGTTCATGAATTTTGTAGAAGACGAAACATGCAATTTTTTTTATTTCTTTATTCACTTTTTGTATAGATATCTCTAATGCACAACTGGTTTTTTTGCCAGATGGCAATTTCTTTCAACCGATCACACAATTCAGGGTAAAAATTGAAATACATTTTCAAAATAGCTCCATGATAACGAGACGAGTAGGGAATGGATATGGACAAAGAAGGGTCAATCCAGGTTTTGGAAAATGATTTTTTTTTATCTGCTTTTGAAGATAATTAGTTATAGTTTGTAATGATGTGATATCTGTGTGTAGTTGATCACATAGCATAGCCGATTGCTCTTGGAGAGAGAGAGAGCATTAAAAATGGGATGGTCAGCTGAACGGAGTGGGAGGCCATGATTAGATAGAAAGTTGAATTTAGATTTTAAGTACTGAGTTGAGTGAGTATTGAATAGGACATTATATAGTAGAGCTATGATATGGATGGCGTTGTTGGATTGTAGGCCAATGGAAGAGATTGCGGAAAGACGAGATGTGATCGACTTTTTCGAGGTTGGGTACGTTAAACGGATACGTACGTTTTGAAAGCCTTCCAGTTTGTTGAGATTCTCTTTATTGACATCCAGATAACCAGGAAGGCGAAGGGCCAGAGATCGCACAATTGTTATTTTACAGTGAATCGGGGGAAATTTCTTGCTGTCTGTTTATGTATAAGTAAATTATATTAATGATGAACAAACAAATAGACGATTTAACGCGGCGCAGGTCTGCCTGATGTTACGGCAGAGATCCGACTGTTGTAGTGTCGCCGTGCCCCTATTTTTATTGTGTTGATATAAACGAATCTCCGGGTCGAGCGATAGGTACATGTCTGGACAGGTACCTACCGCTACAATGTAAGACATTTTTTGTCGGCATGTGAAATGTTCTCATGACACGAAAGATCTGCATCAATTAAGTACAGGGTATGCGCTGTACTTGCATTGATTTTTACGAAATAAAAGCCATTAGTCCGCAGTCAATATAAATGGATGATATCTAGTGTTGTATATTTATATTCCGCCAATAACTTGTCATATATTGGTCACATTAAATCTTGTGTCACAGATATTAAATGTATTATACATAATTTATATGTTGTTGATTTATTAAATTTCCTTGGATTATGTTACTTTCATAACAATATTTGTTAACCTGTTTGTAATAAATATGTATTATATTTTATAAATGTTAGTGTTATAAAAAATAACATTATTCTTAACAAGGTAAGGTTAGGTTAGATTAGCGCATATACTGTAATATAATAGGACAATGCATTAATTTTGTGGTATTTTCTTTAAAATTACGCCATTGTTTTTAAAAAGTGATTATAAGTTGATCATTCCAAGTACTTTCGATCGCTAGCCACTACTTTTACCCCCATCTTTCTGGTAGATATGGATTCCATGTCGGAAAAACGAATCGTCTTTTGATTATATCCACAAATCGACCTACTTTTTGGTATCTTCATAAAAAAGTGAAGTGTTGCTCAGCCCGGCCATGAGTCATCGATCGAAACATGTGACGTTCAGAAGGAGCAATGACTGAAGAATACGGCGGGTGGGGTAGGACTGCCCATTTCAGTGTATCCAAGTATCAGCAGTATGAGCCGCTCATAGTACACAATATTAGGCAGGTCCCGCCGAATACAAAGCGTAAGAATCGATGCAACGCCGTGATTATCGTAGTGTATCCACTATTCATCGCCATTGACAATACGATGAAGAAAACCTTTTCGATTCTGCTATTAAGTGGCTATTCACAAATAAAATAACACCTTTCCACGTCTCTTGGCTTGGTTCGTATTGACCCATTTTCCTTGTTTTTGAATAATTGTCTATGTCATCACTCTTGGCACTACAACCCTTGGTGGGTCTTGGCCTCCTCAATAATCTTCCTCCACTCATCTCGGTCTAGTTCCAGCTCCGAAGCTATAAGGCAGAGATGTCTTTGAGGACGTTGTCACTCCATATTAATTTTGGCCTTCCTTACCTCCTTCGCCCTATTGGCCTTGAGTTCAGCAGGGACTTGGTGCTTGATGCTTGGACATTCTCTCCACATTATCCAGTCACCGAAGTCTTCCCAGTTTTATAAATTTTGTGACGTTTGGCTCCTGGATAGAGTATAGAGCTCATTGTTGTAACGTCTGCGCCAAAGTCCATTTTCCAGAACCGGTCCGGTCTTAAAGACATTTTTAGAAAAATATCTCAAATGTGTAGAGTTTGCGCACTATTGATTAGAAATTTCTTTGGCTCGGAGAATTAATAGGTAATTATTACTTCTACAAAGCACATGATTATTTCTCTAAAAAGTATAACATATCCAAGTGACGGTGACCTTTGGCCATTAAAAGTTGCCCTACGCGTGCCCAAAGAAGTTTCAATTCAAATATATATATAGAGGTCGCATACTCGTGTTATTGAGATGCATTACTCTATAATTACAATATTTACCTAAGTTTTTTTAAGTAGGTACCAATAAATGAAAAAATGTATTTAAGAATATATTTTTTAAAACAGTACCCTATTTTTCATTCCTCCTTGTCTTCAAATACCACTAACCATTTACGTAAGCTAAATGATCGCGTTATGAATGTTTTTAATATTTTTAAGTAAATCAAACATTGCAATGCATAAAGTTTTATGGACGTCATGATTACACGGGTGCATTCCATCACCTCAATGGATGTAAATGAAAGGAAAAGTTAGTAGTCATATTATATTGTAACGAGGCTAAAAGGAGTCGCGCACTTCTGTCAAGTGACATTTGTTTGAAATGATCACAATACTAAATAAGATTCCAGAACAATCTACCGTAGTCTACGGCTTTCGAGAGACGTCTCCAAAGTTCCAGGAACATCTGGAACTTACGAGAAAACACTATAAAAGTCTCGAAGGTTCGAAGAATTCAACCATACCGTATAAATAAACGGATCCAGACCGCGGAGGGCCATTGTTGTTTTGACGTTTCCAGTGGCGCGGCCCTGGCGGCGAATCCCTAAGGGTCTGGATTTTCTCCACTCCATACAAAACAGAAGTCGCCAAAAATATGAAGTAATGCTTCTAAAAAGTGTAAGTAATTTGTTTAATTAGTTTAATAAAAATCTGGTCTTAGAGTTGCTTAAAGAAGTATATTAAACGTACAACGATATTATTTGTAAAGAAATTAAACAAAATTACAAACTGATTGAATCACAAGTGACAAAATAAACACTTTGGAACCTGGGTTAATTGCTTTTTACCATTAATTTACTCAGTTCTGATTGGATGAAACTACTTAAGCCTACAGTATTTAGGCCAAACTAGTTTGTCCTGGGCTAAACTAGTATACCCGACACGCGTAGGATAAACCGGCCTAGGACAAACAAGTTTGCCCTGAAATCGGGTTTGGCCGGTAAAAAATATACAAGTAACATATCTAAACTGTGATCGATGACTATTACAAAAAATATTTTATAGAAAATTGGTAAAATTTCCTTTTCTGAGATTTTGGTATTTTTTCTATTTTGAAAACGGTTTTCAGTAACGTTTTTTGTACTACAGCCAGAGATTTAACGGCAATTTTGTTGGGCATCCCTTTTCTGCTATGTGAGTTTGTCTTCTTTTAATAATACCTATCTAAGACGACGCGCCGAATTTACGAATAGTCATGCATGGTAAGCAAATGCCTTTTGAAACTGTGTTTCAAACGACACGAAAAACTGCACTGCTCACATGAAAATGGTTTATCTCCACTGTGACCCAACATATGTTGTTTTAAATTACCTTTTTGGTTGCATACGTACGCACACTGAGTACAAGAATACGGTTTGTCTCCAGAGTGAGTGAACATGTGTTGTTTTAAAAGTGTTATTCTCGCACAAGTGTAAGCGCACTCAGTACAAGAAAATGGTTTCTCTTCACTATGGATCAACATATGCTGATTTAAATGATTTTTTCTCGTACATACGTAAGCGCATTTAGAACATGAGAACGGTTTTTCTCCAGTATGAGTAAGCATATGCTGTTTTAAATGAGACTTGTTCGTACACGAGTACTCGCATTGAGAACATGAAAATGGTCTATCTTTAGTATGATTAATCACGTGTTGTTTTAAGTAAGTTTTAGTCGTACACGTATAAGCACACTGAGTACACGAATATGGTTTTTCTCCGGTATGAGTGAACATGTGTAGTTTTAATTTTGGATTTGTTTTGCATGTAAAAGTGCACTGTGTACATGAAAATGGTTTTTCCCCTGAATGTGTGAGCATGTGTTGTTTTAAATTACTTTTCTTAGTACTCGTGTAGTCACACTGAGTACATGAAAATGGTTTGAATCCAGTGTGAGTGAGCAAGTGATCATTTAAATGACTTTTTTTCATACAAGTATAAGTGCACTGCGGACAGGAGAACGGTTTAAGTACCGCGTGGACAAGCGCGTGGCTTCTGATATGTTTTTTTTTAATACTGGTGTATGGACAGTGCGGGCAAGAGAGGAAATTTTCTTCTCTATGTGTTAGATCCGACTCTTTTGATTTAATTTCTTTGTGGTCCGGCAGGTGGAGTTGCTCACCATCGTCATGTTTAACGATACCCTCCAGTACAAGGGCAGATCTTGTTGCGTTTATTTCTGAAAACAAAAGAATACAAATTAAACAAATAAAAGCCGCTTTTTACACAAATAACAACTAAGGGAAACTTTTGATAAATTCTAAAGATAAAGAACATAAACTAAGCTATTCAGGGAAATATAAACTCAGATGCAACGGTTGCCCAGCATTTTACATAGGAAAAACAGCTAGGAATATAAATACGAGAGTCGTTGAATACAAAAGATGCCTAAATTTTATTTTTTATTTATTTATTTCTATTTAATTTTAAGTATCAAATTTTGTTTGGACTGTGCCTGTTTCACTAGAAATATCTGTGAGATAGGCATAGTTTACAATATTGTGTAGTTAAAACATAGTTAATAGATAATAAGTGTTTTAAGTAACATAATAAAAAATATATCATATATATGAGGTTATATTGCGTTAGTGTGTTTGTGTAAGTGTGCCTATTTTATCTCTCCCCTTGTTTCGGATCCACTGTTTTATTTTGTATTTTATGTTAGAGTTGTAAATTGTGGTTAGCCTGGATTGTTTTAATTCGCCAAGCATGCAATTAAGTAATTTGGGTCCAAAATAGCTATAGCTCCTTTTTCCATATGTGGTATGTAACCTTGGGATTTGTAGATTGAGTTTGTTTGACCGTGTGGTAATTATTGTATGAGTTGGTTTAAACTGTGTATTTTGTGTTTATATGTGTATTTAAGTTTTAAGTTTAATTTGTTTCATATCGAATATGTCGAATTTGTTGAATATTTCGTCTGTCCTTGCTAAAATTGACGTTTTGGGGATTACTTTTATAGCAATTTTTTGAGTTGCAATAATTGGAGGTAATAACTAAATAGTGTAGGCTATTCGGAATTCGCGGTTCATTTAATAGAAAAAACACGCATTTAACCAATCTTCGGATGTGGATGTACTTCATAGAACTTATTAATAATTTAGAAACCTTATAAATAAGAAAATCATTAAAAATAAATAAAGAATATTTACTTATTAAACAATTAGCCCAATTATAGATATGTTCCCCTTCAGATTAACTACACCCACCCATACCGTCTCTCTCCCACCTAACCCCCACCAAAGTTGACGTTCTGTCACTATCTTTCCTTATTGCCTTCTCGATTGTTTGTGATTCTGTTTTTGATTAGTAATATTCAACCCTTCTGAAGGCTCAGCTGTGAGCTGAAACTAGTTGGTTAAAAACTCAACAAAGTGGTGTTAAACAAAGAGTTATTTTATTTAAAGTCAAATAAAACAAGTTCGTTCAGCGGCGTAACGCGAATTTAAATGACACGTTTAACCTTCCAAGTTTAAAAATTCTCTATACATCACTAGTACAAAGTATTGAAGTGCAATATTCATCAGTTACTTGAATCCCTTATTATTAAACACTAGCTGTTCTTACCCGGCGTTGCACGGGTTATGTGAGGATAAACAAAGGATCGATTCAAATGGTATAGATTTGCATCGAAAATATATAAGCGGAGGGAAAGGGTTAAAAAAATGGGGAAATATTACATACGTTACTCGCCGAGTTCTAAAGAAATAGTTTCCAAATTTTGAGTCCGATCTGTCAAACGGTACAGATTGGCATCGAAAATATGTCAGGGGAGGGGAAGGGGTATGAGAATAGGAAGGAAATATGACCTATGTTACTCGCCGAGTCCTAAAGAATAACTTTCCAAATTTTGAGTCCGATCTGTCAAACGGTACAGATTTGCACGGAAAATATGTCAGGGGGAAGGGAAGGGGGTATGACAATAGGGGTAAAATATCACCTTTGTTACCCGCTGAGTCCTAAAGAATAAGTTTCCAAATTTTGAATCTGATCGGTCAAACGGTACAGATTTACATCGAAAATATGTCAGGGTGAAGGAAAGGGGTATGAGAATAGGGGGGAAATGTAGCTTATGTTACCCGCCGGGTCACAAAGCATAAGTATGCAAAATTTGAATCGATTCGGACAAACGGTGTGGATTTGTATAGAGAACAGACAGACAGACAGACATTGAGTTTTATAAGTATAGGTGTTGCGAGAATATAAATTATAGAAAAAGTTTCAACTTTTTTTGTCCTACAAATGTGCAAAATTGTAGACATTTCATGTCTTAATTTTTTTTCTGTTTCGAACAAACGTTCAGTGGAGAAAGTTGGACGTCAGTCACGGAGGAGGAGCTCCATGAAAACACACACGAAGCGGCCATTTTGTTTTAAGAACTTTTCATATAAAATTAAAGCAGTTAAATATGTACATTAATAAGTGACAATAAAAAATAATAACTGACCTATTTGGAAAAAAATCACCCAATTTCCAACTGTGGCGAAATTCCTAAAACGATTCGAAATATTTTTTCACGATCGACTTTTTTAGAAACAACCGCGGTAGTATCTGACACTATAGGTCGACCACAGTCAAAAGACCATTCCCTAGTTTTGCCCGGTAAGAAGAAAGCGGGGAAAGTTGCCCGGCGAGCCCGTATTACAAGCCTCAATATGATATTTCAAATAAATATATATTTTTTAGCTTAAAAAAGGTTACTCACTTACTAGAAAAACTTATTTTGTGTTCATTTTTTGCATCGTAACAACACACATATTTTTTGCGCACATTAATTTGAATACGGTCTAGCTATAACTATATTTTTCCTTTCTTGAAAGTAACTCTTCCATTACCAGTCAATTCGGGCTTACCGTTAGTAGAGTAATTCACACACTCCTGTTTGATATCCTGGTGACATATGTCTACATCAGTGTAGGGAGCATCGCTGCTCCCTGGCTCCGATTTAACCCTGGCAACATCTACATCCATGACCAATTGTTGACGATTAACCTGTCAGGAAAAATATGATTTTGTAAAAATAACGAATGATTACTGTGCTGCCATCCGGAATACGTCTCTACGCCAAATTTCAAAGCGATCGTTGGTCAGAAAGTGGGTCAAATATTGATTTGGCGGTCCCCGTAGTTCAGACGCCATGACACTGGCTTCACATATAAGAGGTTCCAGGCTCAATTCCTGGTGAGGTCGTGCTACATTTTTGTGATTTTCTCAAGCTTGGGTGTTTTTGTGATGTGTTTCGCTCCTTCAGTTGTGCCTCGCTGTCTGTTGTGGCGTCAAAAATCAACATTACAAGGAATCACGCTGACACTTTGACACAATCTTTGGTCGATAGAGTGAAGAATGAACAAATTAGAAGTGAATGCAATGCTGGCTGTAGTGTGGTAGATAGAATAAAGAAAGGAGTGCTGAGATGGTTTGGTCATGTGGAACGTGTGAACGAGGAAAGGATGGTTAAGAAAATATATGAGGCGAATGTTGAAGGCAACAGGAATAGAGGGCGTCCGCGAAAGACCTGGCACGATCAGGTACTACAAGTATTTGAGGATGGCCCTGTTAAAAGCCGCAACAACCGTCGAACGTGTATGAGAAGATGTATAAATGTGGCCGAAGCAAAAGTGGTGTGCCAGGATAGAAGAGTGTGGCGTTCAATCCTCTCTGCCTACCCCTTCGGGGAAACGGCGTGATGGTTAGTTAGTTAGTTAGTTAGTTTTCACGCTGACAAGTGAGGCCAAATAAATAAATATATAAAAACAGGCATTACTCATATCAATTAATGTAGCTTTTAATAAAAATGTTTTTTCCTTTTAGTAATTTTTTATAAAAGAGTTTTTATATAAAAAAAATATTATATTATTTTTACCTTTTAGACTTTGTCACATCAAATTGTGTAATCAATTCCTATTGCGAATTTTTTTTTTCATTTTACCGCAAAACTCAAACGTCAATCTTAAAATAATACAAACCGACATGATATGTTGCAACACGAATAAATGGTAATTATATTGTCATTCGGGATACGTCTCTTTGCCAAATTTTAGAGCGGTTGTTGGTCAGAGAACCGGCCAAATATCGATTGCAAGATAGATTCCATGCAGACAGACAAGTGAAGTTGAATAACATTGTGTAAAAATAAGCTCCCGCCATCAAAATTCTTAGCTGGACTGTTATATAAGATGAAATGTATCAATTAATGTACTAAAAATGGTTTATAACGCAAACAAATTAGGCACCTGTAGCGGTACGTGTTCAACCCTGTGCCATGTACCTATCGCCCGAGCCGGAGTTCTGTTTATATTAACACAATGAAAATCTCCGCGATATATATTTAAGCTTTATTGGAAGTATTGGAAAAATGGTGAAACACTTGAACATTATCACATACACAAACATTGTCAGGTTTCCCAGGTCTTAAATATTTGTCAAAAAATAAAAAATATAATTCTTGCACGCGTTTCTTTCATTCATCCATTGCGGTATATCGAAAACTCTAGGTACTCACCCTGTTCGCCTGGTGAGTAACGGAACTCTCGTGATATGGGTGTGTGATCTGACATTTGATTAAAAAGGACGCCGATGCAAGGCCACCATGTTGGAATAACATAGACAAAGAGATACTGGTTCATGTGTCGGTCAACATTTTTTTTGCTCCACATGTCGAGAATGAGCTGATTAGTGTTCAATATGAATTAATTTGACAGAAACAAGTCACACACGCTCGACGCCATCGAGATGTGATGTTGCTAATTGCATATTGCGCATAATTTGAACTGAGAAACGAATAATTATCTGTTTTTACTTCAGTAACTCCGTAGGTACTATGATTATGAGTCCAATAAGATTGCCTACAACATGCAGGAAAAAAATTCTTTCGTATTCTGAGAAAATAAAATACTCGTTTTGTTACTACTATTTAAATTTATTTGCATCATATTTCGTGAGATGTCGATTCAAAGATATATACTCTTATTTTATCTAACACAAACCGATAGTTACATAGTACAATTTCAAAAACAAATATTAATAATTAAACAACATTTAAGTATTATCAAATATATTTATCATATCCATAGACTTCATAATCAATATCCATTTTTAACCAATATGTAAATATCAATTATCAGCGTCACACCAATCATCATGGAAACTTTTGCACTCGGAGTGTGATATATTTGTATTGCGGTTGCTGAACTGAGATACGATTGCTTGTAACAGAATAGTTTTATTCGCTCAAAGCAATGAACGGTACATTCAAGAATGTTCCGTCACTAATGCACATCCATAATTTATCTGTGGTGCGTCTGTCATTTGACGTTTCTTGAAATGTTACCTTTTAAATCAGGATAATAGTGATTTGAATTATTTAATATTGTAGTTGAATGAAAAATATTAAAATTTTTAACTGAAAATTAAGTAATTCTGAGTAGTGATGGTATTTTGTGAATATTGCGTCGACAAAACAAGGTGTTGGACAGTTAAATCATGGAACAAAATGACATTTCTAAAATCAAGTCAGAACCGCGGTGCAGCTCGGAAAGTGGCGAAGAAGAGGAATCTATCTACACTGTGGATGTTTTTTATCCAGATATAAAGGCAGAAGCTTCTCTTCTGGAGACTTCTATGGTTAAATCTGAACCGGAAACATCCAGATATGACGGTGGCGAAGAAAAAAGCCATGAAGCTGTTTTTACTCATCCTGGTTTGAAAATCGAAGCTTCCGACCCCGTCAAAGTCGAACCAGGTTTTCTGTCATATGCTTACCCTGATTTCGTCAAGGAATCGTCCAAAACTGATCGACCTCGCGGTAAATGAACCATAAACTATTTTTTTTGGTACCTTACCCATTACCCATACGGGAACCAAACTTAGACAAATTTACCTAGAGAAATGATAGAATCCATCCACAAAACGTTTACTGGAATAGTATTTAATTAGAAGAATGCTTTTTTCTGTTTTTTTTAAATACATCATCATTACTTGTTTTTACCATCCGTGTATACCACCATATGTTTACGGGCATTGTTAGTGGCTGTTTGTGATAGTTATTGTTACATAAAGAATTACTTATTTTATTGCTTTTTATACCTACCTAATTATTTGCGCCATCTGCTTGACGGCCAGCATACAGAAATATGTTATTTTTTTTGTACCTCATTTTTATATCTGCGCCATTAGTGCTAGTGACGGGCATTGTTTCATAGAGAATTATTAAGACTTAGCTTAAACTCGAGAATAATTACCTTTTTTTATTTTGAAAATAAAGATAAGATTTGTTTAGAAAATCAAAAAAAATATTTTGTAATAACAATTACGTGATGTACAATATCGCCGCGCAGGTGTGGAGAGCGTGGGTCCTATCTGTCTACGTTCGATGGCGGTCCTCGGCGCAACCGAGATCATTTTGTTCATTGTAAGCACGTGTTACACGTTCTTTTACCCCCTTAAGTGCGGAAAATTGTTTTATAGGCGACACGAGGGCGAGTGCTGGAGGATTTCTTCATCTTCTCAATGTTTCGATTTAACAAGGTAACACTTGAAATAGTTTGAAGTATTTAAATGTAATTTCGGATATTTTATACGCACCGTATGTATTACCGAGAAGCGAATCTCGACGTTTCGTTGGATACTTATCCAACGTCAAAATCCGCCGACGTAACTAGTACATATTGCACACTGGGGACCTCTATTGTAGAAGAAGAGAACACTCCACAGCAAAGTGCATACAATTTACGTCCTAGAAAGCAGCACCTAATCAGTCCGACCTCCACCTCCGCGGGTAAAGGTCGTCCTCCTGATGACGTTGGATAAGTATCCAACGAAATGTCGAGATTCGCTTCTCGGTAATACATACGGTTCGTATAAAATATCCGAAATTACAGTTAAATATGTCTAACGACCGTAATAACAACCTTAACTCTTTAGTTTGAAGTATTTGATAAACAATACAATAAAAGACACATGTGAGAAGCTAGAATTACATTCACAGTGTTGAAACATCTGACATGTAATAGGTGTACCCATAAGTAATCAATTATTTTAGTGTGGAATGTTTGCTTTAGTGTAGCTCCGCATCCCAAACTGAGAATCCTGGAAATAGCAAACACTCTTCAGGCTGTTTGGTCAACATTTCAAAGATAACTTCACGAAACCGGGAAGGTTTGCAGACAGGGTATATGGGTTCCGCATCTATTGTTGGAGATGAATAAAGATCAATGGCGTACAATTTGCACATCCCTTTTGTGCATAGAAATAAGTGATCCATTTTACGAAGGATTGTTACTAGTGACGAGAAATGGTTCTTGTACAACAACAAACGCAATAAACAATGGCCTTCCCCAAATCAACCAGCCGTACCTACTCCTAAACCATCCCTCACTTTAAAGAAGGTGTTATTGTGGGACTGTGGTGGCATAATTCATTTTGAACTATTGAAAACGGGAGTAACAGTTACCAGTTACGGCTGAATTGTATTGCCAACAACTGGATAGATTGCACAGCCAATTGTTGGTAAAACGACCAGGTCTGGTCAACAGGAATGTGGTAATATTGCAACACGGTAATGCCCGGCCGCTAAGATTAACCCAAGAAAAAAAAGACAGCAAATTTATTCCGATTTTTATTTATTCCGATCCATGGAACACTAAATGAAGAATAAATTTTTTTTAAATGTCGATGATGTTCGAACTCACCTAGAAGCATATTTTTCTTCAAAGGATACTGAATTTTATGAAAAGGGAATTAAAAGTCTACCAACAAGATGGCAAAAGGTCCTAGATAACGATGGATATTATATAATCGATTAAAAATAAAATTAAATGTCGTTAAATTCTTTTTTTTTTGTTGACACTTAAATAATTGATTCCTTATGGGTACACCTGATATATAGCTTTGTGGAATTGAACCTTGAAGTCCACGCAGCGTGTAACGTTTTGACACGCAGAACCAGTTCAGATATAATTTCTCCGGGTACACTCCTCATGTTCTTTGCTCCCCGAGAACGATGAAATATCCTTATAAATGCTGGAACATTTCGAACGACTTGTCACAAAACATTTCAAATATTATAACATTAACGCATTTTTATTCTCTTTCAGCGGTTGAAATTCTCACGGCTGTGGATCAATCTGAAGACACTTCTCTGCATTCATTGCCTCGTGAAAACACGGAAAAATCTAACAATAAAAACGAATCTCTTCCAAACACATCAAAAACGTCAGCAAGAACCGATATCGGAGTCAAACCCTTCTGTTGTCTCGAGTGCCGCCACACCTTTACCAGGAAACGCGGCCTGCAAATCCACGCGCTCATTCACACCAAGGAAAAACCCTTTGCGTGCTCGAAATGCGACTACGTCTGCGCCACGAGCGCGTACTTAAAGCGGCACATGTTGACGCACACGGGCGCCAAGCCGTTCGCATGTGAACTGTGCACTTACGCGTGCTCTTCAAAAACGAACTTGAAACGCCACATGATCTGCCACAGCGCAGAGAAACCATATTCCTGCAAAGAGTGCAGCTTTACTAGCTCCCACGAACGCAGCATACAAAGTCACATGTTTACGCATACTGGAGAGAAACCCTTTCAGTGTACTGTATGCTCCTACAAATGCTCACAGAGGCACAGCTTGACGAGTCATATGCTCAGACACACTGGCGTCAAGCCTTTCGCATGCAGTAAATGTAGTTTTACAACCTCTTATAACCTCAGCCTTAAAGGACATATGCTGACGCATTCCGGAGTCAAACCTTTTTCCTGTCCGCAGTGCGATTACGCTTGCATGACTAAAACATATTTAAAACGACATTTGCTCACGCATCCAAGTGAAAAAACGTTCTCATGCGAGCAATGCGAGTTTTCTTGTGTAACGAAATATATTTTGCAAAAACACATGCTTCTACACACGTGTCCGCATGAACGCAGTTTTAAAAATCACATATTAAAGCCATGTATTCACTAGGGGACAAATTGTCCCTCAACAGCATGCGCGGCATAGAGTCTACGTGACGTTGCAACGTCGTGCACTGTTCCGCGACCTCGCGCACAACATAGCGCGGCATTTCTACGTGCCGTGGCAACGTTGCCATGCGCACGGTACCCGAGCGTACTCACTGCAACATTCTGCGGAGCGTCAGTACCACGTGGTATGTTTACAAGTGAATACGCATGCGCTGTATCTGTCAAGATGACAATGCGGGGAAACGAAATCGTTCTCGAACTCATCGAGCTGTATCGATCGAAGATCGCATAGAATGTCCGTCCTTCTTTCTCTTTGCAGTTAATAATTTCGCATTCTCCTCTTTTTTCTCCTCTTACTTTTCGATAAACTCATTAACATAAACAGATACGCGGCTATCATCATAACCTCATAGGGCGATATATTTCCGTGACGTCTGGAAAACAATAATTATTTGCAAAAAGGACCTTGTTTTTAATAATATTCAATTTACTACAGTAAAACCTCGTTAATTTGAAATTGCGACCCAAAAAAACATTTCGAATTGCGCGGAACCCCGTTTTCGCCAAATGTGATACTGCAGCTGTCATCCATAACCTCATCGGATGACATTTCCGCGACAAGATATGCGAGTCCCGGTGTGTGCACGTCAATTGACCGCGTCATTGTCCCCGAAACATGAGCGTAGATGTTGATGCGACATGTCGAGCGGAATGTTTCGCGATTTGTCCCCTAGTGAATACATGGCTTAACGCCAACGGTTGGCAAACCTTTTTCGTGCAATGTGTGTGATTATACTTGTTCAAATAAACAAAGCTTAACTACTCATTTTCTGTTGCATACTGGACATAAATCCTTCTCTTGTGATAAGTGCAGTTTTACAACGGTGCATAAACACAACCTTAAGGGACATTTTCTCACCCACCTGGAAGAGAAACCGTTCGCGTGTAAAGAGTGCAGTTATTCAAGTACTAGAAAGTCATATCTGAATAAGTACATGCTTACTCATAGCCGTGAGAAGACATTCGCATGTAATAAGTGTGACCAGAAATTTTGGTGTAAACGAGAATTGCGAAACCATTCCCTGTCTCACCCAGAAAAGCCGTTATCTCAATAAATATATGTGGAGGTGGATGAGCCCTCCGGTTTAAGATGAGTGATGCGGTGTTGATGATGTAAAGTCACGATGGTTTTACAGAATTTATTGAATTGCAAAAGTAAAAGTTATAAAGAATACAGAAGGTACAAAGGTTACAAGTGAAAGCGTGACGTTCGAAGGTCTGACGGCAAGGGCTTCCGATATACGAGCCGTTCACTGGGGAAGTGAGATAGTCTGCTCTGGAGCCTACCATTTTTATAGTTGTTGCGGACAAAGGACTCGGCGTATAACGCCTTCGTCTTACTCGGCCGCTCGTGTGTGCAATATTTAGTCTGGCCAGCAATGTGAGTTTATCCGCTCTTCATGCCCCCTACCATACGTCGCCTTTGTACTCGGTCGTTGGTCCGGCTTACATCGTCGCCTGTTTGCCTTGCTCAGCAATTTTGCCTCAACCTCTGTATCGAGGGCGACGGCCTGCCGTCTCGATGTCAGCATCTGTGGTAACCCATTACACGGGTGTCTGTGTGTATGTGTCTCGGGCCACCATATATATATATATATATATATATTATATATATATATATATAAATAATAAACCGCATACCACGACGGAAACACCGAAGCAATAAGAAAATCCAACCTCTTCAACATTGTATAATGACGATAGTAAAGTAAATATACGGATCACTAGAAGTCGAGCAAAACTCATTAGCAGCGTCGCTGGAGAAACCCACTCCTCCACAAACACCTGACGCAGAATTTCTCAAAATTTCACTTGACGGTGAGCTCCGGATCCAAATGGTTGTACGCTTTTTGGAGAAGCAGCTTATCGACAAGGCGCCCTGAAGATGAGCAGTGAGATCTGTTCGAAACGTCGGCAGACGACTGGTCCTGACGACCAGAATTTGACGCGGGTTACCACCAAAGTAGTTAGAACTAACACATATTGTACCCGTGAAAGCGTTCGATTTAACATATATATATATATATATATATATATAGGTGAATTCATAATACAGTCATATACCGCGGCTTACGAAAGCTTTGCAGTAATCTGACCATATCGTTTTTTAATTTTTATTTATTTATTTATTTGTTTGGAAATATTTACAGATGTAAGAAAATGATATGTATGAGAGTGTAAATAATGTGCAGGACGGTAATGAACTTATTAAATTATATCCTAGCATATTTAACATAAAAATGATTTCGAAATAATATAAGTAAATTAATTTTAAACTAAATACCATGCAGTAATAGTAGTGAATAAAACATAATAAATAAAATAACATTAAATATAATATTTTAAGGTAAGTCTAATTTAATTTATGTCTTGCATCGCAGCATTGAATATATAATTAATTATTAATCCAATATTAATTCAATGTTGCGACGCAGAATTGTGTTCACTTGTGATCTTAGATAGTATAGAGACACATGGTATATGTCGATGTCGGTGAACAAATCATTGTAGGCTCGGCACATTCCCACTATGGGTGAGCGTAATCCGGAGTTGGTACAAGCAACAGGAATGTGAAAGAGGCATTGCGTTCTAGTAGCTCTTGCTGGGATGTGGATGTGTTAATAAGTGATAAAATGTGTGGACAATTAAATAGGTTTCGACAGATCTTATAGAAGTTAAAAATGTCAAGAGCTGTGCGTCTGTTGAATCTGCGCAGTGCTGTCGAGGGATGTGCAGCCTAAAGCTACGCGCTCTTATGTATTTTCTTTGTATTTTTTCAAGTTTTGATGTGTAACATCTTTCCTCTCGCTTTCCTGCAATCTGTGGGAGGATTTCGTGAAAATAGACGGAAATGCATAACAGGAAACTATACGCCGGGGAAGCGGGCTATTTCATTTGACCAATGAGCGCGCGTGGTGATAGAGTTGGCCGTCAGATGGTTACCAACGCATTTTCCGAGAGGTTGGTACTGTATTAATAAATGTATATGAGTTTGTTTCTTTCAAACTTTGTAGGTATTGACAAAATTAAAGAAAATAAACCTTCGTGTTGCTCTGTTTATAAAGAAACGAAATTAAAAGTTTATTCATTAATATGTCAAATATTTATTTGATAACTTTATCAAACACAGCTGTCATGTAAACAATTCTTTTTCTATCTATATATTTGGTATTCTTATGGAATCATTTCTGCTGTTCATGTTATTTTTATGAATGAAAATTTCTATTGCTTCTGATATTGCGATGTTATTTTTCGATTCGAACGACCGATATATACTTTGTCTCATGAAGAACAGGGAATTATCAATTAGAAATATCGTCGCGGGCAGCTGAACATAAAGTAGATGTCAAAAATAAAAAGATTACATTCATTAGAACATATCGATTCTATTATAAGTAAGGCTTATAGGGCTTTATCATGAGAATATCTAAAGATTTTAAGTGTGTAAAGATATTGAAAGTACTTTACTGCACTTTTGTCAGAAGCAAACTTGAGTACGCAACGCAAGTATGGAACCCCCAGTATATGATCTATGTAAATCGCTTGGAACAAATTCAAAAACAAAAATTCGCTTTCTCAACTTAAGATTCAATTGCGTTTTTGACGATTATGACAGTTCATGCAAAAAATATCACATCCTACCATTATACAAACGTCGCGAAATAGGTGATTTGATGTACCTACTAAAAATTGTATCAGGCAACGTCGACTGTCCTGAACTATTAAATAGACTAAAATTCCATGTTCCCTGTACATCTCGTAGACATAACCCAGTCTTTCACATTGATTTTACCTCATCCAACTATCGTCGGAATTCATATTTTTTGAGGGTATGCGATGCATTCAATAAACTGATAAGATTATTGGATATTGATCTGTTCGAGTGCAGCCACACAAGATTAAGAAAAATTTTGAGTGCTGAATTTTTTTCTACTTAATAATTAAGTCTCTTGTTCACTCTTTTTGTATTATTTTCAACATACCTATGTTTTTCTGCTAATAATTAAGTGTCTTTTTCTTTTGTTTAAATTTTTTATTCTTTCTTGTTATATAATTTTTAACATGAATATTTATCATTACTAACATATTTCTAAATTGGAGACCTGTAATTGGCCATCTATATTATATCAATGTTTTCTATGCTTCTTTGTTATGCTGTTGGTCTTCCATGTATATTAAATAAATCTTTAGTACAGCATGTTTTAACCGAGGGCCACAAAATAGATTTTGATAATGTACATACCATAGCTAACCTTAACATAGAATCATCGCGCATATACCAAATACCTGGACTAATATCTTAGAGACAAACACATGTAATACTACATTCCTGGAAAAAACCCAACTTTGAAAATTTACCCACAAAATTCCACAATAATAGAAAAACCAATTAGTAAAGTAACCAGACTAGCAAGTTAGTCCTATTTTCATAGCACAAGCGCTTAGCCTAGTTTGAAAATAGTAAGAATATTGATGTGAGACGTATTCCGTGATTGCATGTATATTAATTAAAAAATATATATAAATGTAATTTAGACATTTCAAACTGAGGCAGTTCATATTATAAAATGCATGAAAACATAGTTATATACCATGTCGTAAAAGTGCTGTGCAGTTTTACATAACACTGTAAATGTAAATGGTAAACAAATAATAAAAAGGAAAAAATCTGGTTGGTCAGGCACTCAGGGCTAAAATAAAATGTATCTTTACATTTATTATGCTCATTTTTTTCATAACTTGCTCCATTTTCTTTTTATTCGGTTATTGTCTTTAGTACAAAATCTAGGAAAGCGTAGTTTCATTAATAGTCAATGTCAGCTTGTTTGATTATATCTGCCTATTAATTATCATTGCTCTGCTCTAGATTGCATTTATGACAATGGTTGATGCGTTTTTATATGATTTGAATGAAAATATTAATATCAGTAGATAACAGATTTTATGAAAAGGTCGTATGGAATACTGCCGTACTCATCCTTCACTCCCTACAAAGTAGACAGTGTCTCAATTCAATAAATGCACACAAATTATCTTGGAAAAATATGTAGTCTGAGGCTTGGATCGATATTTTCGATATTCTCATCGAAAGATATCGATCATGTCAGAAGCCGCAGACAGCACAGCCCTATACCTTTTTTGGGAGAATATTCTGGAAGCATTCGCAAATATCTATAAATAGAGGGAGAGACGCGATTTTTAACACTCTCCTCGTAGACCTCGCTCATCCAGTGTTTTATAACTAGTCTTAAGTTTTTATTAAAAGGTATTGTGTATTCGCAATTAAATAAATCCTGTAAGTATATTCCAAATTCTTCTTTTTATTCTCTGCTTCCCGAATTATACATATATATTCCAATATTAAGATACCCCAGTATTTAAATATTGGTGGTGACCCCTTAAATAAAATAAAGCCCGTAAAAAGCAAAAAATAAAAGAGAAACAACAATATTCTCTGTCCCCCACCCACAAATATAATATTTACATAAAAATACAATAATAACAAATAAAATTTAAAAAACAACACGTAAAAATTTCTGTGTGAACAAACTTTAGGCCGCGTTCACATGGACCACGCGGTACCGCGCGGTGAGAGCGTTCACATGACAGCATTGTGCGCGAGCCTGTCCGGCATCAACATTGTTAGAGAATGGATGTGGAGGAGGCAATTTGCTTAAGGATTTTATACCGAAAACTGAAACGTCGCAGAAGAAGACAAAGACGATACTGGGTGCATCCTATTTTAAGTCGAAAACTTTCTTCAAGCATGTTTTTTAATTTATACCCCGACCTGAGACTACACGAAGAGAAATTTTTTAACTATTTCAGGATGTCGGTTACATCCTTTGATTTTTTATATGATTGCGTTGAAAACGATTTAAAACCCAGTGATCATGCTATAAGGTATTGCATATCACCAAGATCTTCTTTTTATTATTTTATTCGAATATTCCTTCGAACTAATATTCCAAATAGCATCTCTTTTTTCAATTTCATCGATAAGCAAATCGACAGATACGTCTTCGCTATTCATTGTCTTCGATCTCTGCGTCTGTCCGTCTCAAACCGCGCGGATCAACTGAACAGGTCGATACAGGCTTGTAGGATCTTGACCCGCGCGGCACCGCGCGGTACCGCGCGGATCAAGATCTTGCGAGCGGGAAGGAGCGGTGCCGCGCGGTGCCGCGCGGTACCGCGCGGTACCGCGCGGTAATGTAAACGATAAACTCTATTTATTAAGATCTTGTACCGCGCGGTGAGTAGTTCCGCGCGGTACCGCGCGGTCATGTGAACGTAGCCTTATGTTCATAAACTGAAGGAATGCAAAAATCCAAAAGAAAATGACCCAAATATACTACGTATTGTCTAGTACCAACCCTCAGGTATAGTATTCCAATAGGCGTTTATAGCACAGCAAATGTTTGTGAGAACATTCAGCTTTGGACGTGTTAAGCTGCAAAACGAAAATTATTATTAAAAAAATCTCATCCGTCAAGATGTCCGACATCAAAGGTGATAGTAGAATTTATATAATAAAAACTAACAAAGAAATATTGAGTAAAATAAAAAAATAAAAAATAATGTTTCGTTAATAAAATTCATATATTTTTCTTATTTTAATTATAATTATAAGTTCAGAATATAAATACAAGCTCTCTGTGTACTGAAAAAGTAAAGTAAAATTATTATAATCAATTCTATATTGCTATTTATATAGTTCAAAGGTACATGTAGTAATTTGTGAATGAGTCAATGAAATGCCGATATGTATTTTATGAGCTGTCTCGATATATCAGCGCTATAAGTTGATTTTCTGTGATTGTTAGCTTTAAGCATTCTTATAACGAGCAAGTGTGTACAGTCGGGGAGCATGCTAATGAGCATATGCAAAAAATGAGCAACCTTTAGGAATATATCTAATTGTAAAGCCGGCACTTCATTTGGCGTTGCGTATTCGTGTAGCGGTATCGCTGTGTTTGACCAAATATTTGCAAATATCACAAACATGCCTTCCACACATAAATTGAACCAGCTAAAACTATAAAACTATAAACTCCTATTTGAGTCGTTTGACGTGTGATAAAAACCAACAAGTGGACGGAAACATGATTTTGCTATTTGTGCAAAGAAAGCCAGTGCAGCGAATAGCCCATCTACACAAGGTCGCTTTTGGGCAAGTACCCAAGGCCAAGTGAAGTGCCGGCTTAAAATAAATTTATATGTGCAAGAAGTGAAACTTGTATGGGTTATACACACCCTTTTGTGTATTTTATTTGATGGTTAAAATAAATACGACAGGAGATGCATCAGGAAAAGATTATTTAACGACTTGTATGGTTAATTATTATAAATAAATTAAACACTTCTTAAAGACCACTTTTGAGTTTTATTTAAACACTGACTAGTTTTGAGAACTACAGATGAGAATATAAACTGACGAGCATTGGAATTAAATATCTCTACACTCTTGTGTGAGTGGTTCTGGTCGCTCCATACACATTATCCGCTTTTCTGGGAGAGATTTCAAACCTCGTCTTTGTCCATTCACGTGAGAAGCATCACTCGTAGAACTTGAGAAACCCAATGTGAAATTACTATTTCTGTCGTAGGCTGCCAACCTGAAATTAACCGGTCGGGTGCCAGAGCTCAGATCTGCGCTGCCTACACACGTATGCGAATTCGGCCTATTTTACCTGCGTTTATGGGTTTTTAAAGTTTATCATTGGTTATATCTCAAGTTTTTGAATGAACGAACGCGTTCTATTTGTCAAGTAACCTCATTTGCCGCGCAAACCGGACAAAAAATCATTCCAAATGTCGTCTTCAAACCGCGCATTAATTGTTTTATTTATCCGTTAAATTTTTTATTAAAAAAGTGTTAAAATTCAGTATTTTTACATTCTTTGATATACTTAGAACGAAAATATTGAAATACAGTATCATTAGTGTTATTGCTTCCATAGTTTTATTCGATACATACCTAGCTGACAGGGAGAAGATTTGGCAACATAGCACGTGGTCCGGACCATTCTAACTTTACTATGGTAGCACCAATTCTTTGTTGTCTGTCTGTTTTTATTTATAAATTAGTGATTTCATGTTAAAGCAAGTCATTTAGTGTCAATATTATTACTACAAGTCATCGAGTTTTTTGGCGAGTACAATGATGCATATATTTTTGTAAAATAACTCAAATATTATTGATAAATAGATATGTTAGTCATCGAGTGATCCAATTCGCCATTATTATGATGCATTTTAGTACATTATGTTTGATGTTTCAAAGTAAATGGAAGTGGGGCAAATGTATAATGGTTTCAAATATATTTTGTTAAAGATTGTAAATAAATAATTTAATAAATATTCATAACTGGCACTAATTTACAGGTTATAATTTTTAATGGCAAATGTCATAATTTTCAGTGACGGCGAACACAATTCATTATCACGGTTCTTTTAAGAATAAATTAAATACTATGTTTTAAACCACTTTATTGCTATATATTTGTCAACTAGTTTCGGTTAGACTCAACCTTCTTCAGGAATATTATAATACAGACTAATCTAGGTACAGAAGTTTATAAAGGAAGAAAGAAAAAGAGAGAGAGGGACAGAGTGTCAACTAGGTGGGGGGGAGGGAAGGGGAGGAGTTAACTGATGATAGAGGGAACAGCTTTAAAATCGGATTATTAGATAAATTTATTTGTTTATTTATTATTTGACTATTATTATTGATAGCTTTATTAATTTCTTATGCTTCTAAATTGTTAAGTCGCAAACCTAGTCAATTTTCTTGTAAAATTTTTGGCCCTGTATTATTATTAAATGTGTAATTAAAATTCATTAAATGTTCGGCAAATTCAGAAAAACCTACATTTTTTAAGCATTTAATGTGTTCTTTTATTCTAATATTTACGTTTCTCGATGTTTTACCAATATAGAAAGCCGGGCAACCATTGCAGCAAAGTTTATAAATACCAGTATGGTTTAATATATATTTGGTATTTATAAACTTTGCTGCAATGATGGAAAAATGACTTCACAGTATTCTTCAGCACATGCGCTTCAAGCCTTGGTTTATGATCACGTGAATAATTTCTCAGGGAACATGAAACCAGTTGCTTTCCAATGAGCAAGTATGAACCCTTGCTTTTAAAAGTTTTCTGTCGAGACAAATAATTTCACTGTGCACATAAAAATAATCATTTTTTAGTATGCCTATACTCGTGTCTTTTTAAGCTGGACTTATGATTGCACGAATAAGTGCACTGTGAACACGAAAAGAGTTTATTTGCATCATGCGTAAGCTTGTGTCTTTTTAAGGATGATTTAAGATTGCACGAATAATTGCAGTCTGAACAAGAAAATAATTTTTCTGTATTATGCGTCAGCACATGATCTTTAAATCTTGATTTATGATTGCATGAATAATTGCATTGCGAACAAGAAAACAGTTTCTCTGCGTGATGTGAAAGCTTGTGTTTTTTTAAGTATGATTTTAGATTGCACGAATAATTGCATTGTGAACATGAAAATAATTTCTCTACACTGTGCGTTAGTATGTGTTCTTTAAATCTTGATTTATGATTACACGAATAAGTGCACTGCGAACACGAAAACATTTTTTCTCCTGAGTGAGTAAGTTGGTGTTTTATTAATTTCGATTTTAGATTACACGAATAATCGCCCAGTGAACATGAAAACAATTTTTCCGCATTATGCGTAAGCAAGTGTTTCTTATATCTTGACTTATGATTGCACGAATAGTTGCATTGTGAACATGAGAAAAGTTTCTCCGCATTATGCATTAGTTTGTGTCTTTTAAGGTTTGAATTAAGATTACACGAATAATTGCACTGCGAACAGGAAAATAATTTTTCCACATTATGCGTAAGCACGTGTTCTTTAAATCTTGATTTATGAATGCAAGAATAATTGCACTGTGAACATGAAAACAGTTTCTCTGCATTATGCGTTAGTTCGTGTCTTTTTAAGTATGATTTTAGATTGCACAAATAATTGCACTGTGAACATGAAAATAATTTCTCTGCGTTATGCGTAAGCGCATGTTCTTTCAATCTTGATTGACGATTGCACGAATAATTGCAATGAGAACAGGAAAAAAAATTCTTTTCAGTGTGTGAGGGCTCATGAATTCTTAAGGAAAGCTCTTGCTTGCTCGTGCACGGAGACTCAGCACGTGGAAACGTGTTTGTACCAGCGAGAGTAGCCGTGCACTTGTTTGAGGATTTTTTTGGGATGAAAACGGTCTCCGATTTTGGCTGCATTCCAGGAGCATGCGAAGACACAGTTGGAGTTTCCATAAGAGAATGTTTTCTCAAGAGATCTGCAATGTAAATATTTCTGTATGAATAAACTGTTAAATGTTTTCTTAAAACATGCTCAATTTTTCTTATTTCTAAATTTAGTTAACTTTACTTTACAAAGTTTTGTATGTGACATTTTTCTGCAATGTGTAATACAAAATGACAATGCCCCCAATTTAAACACGAAGACTAGTTCCTCATTTAATTTAGGTGCTTCTTTGTATCCAGAATCGATTTTAATTTGTAATATGATCTTCAAAATAATGTTTTGTAATAATATTAACCATCCATATCGTAGCGAGACTATGTATGGTAACTATCTATGAAGACGGTCAGCCAATCGTAACCGCAAACTGTGAAGCATGCAATCCAGGGTCATTATTGGTCCGTTACCTTTCTATAGAGGATTCTACGAATTTTCATTTCATAGTAAAACACACGTCAGAAGAGTCTAGAACATGCTACAGGTTTCTCGTTACCTCTAGAATAAAACTTTCTAAGGAATTTTGCTATAAGAGAAGTCACGCGATGCGGGATCAAGTATTCATATGCGTCAAGAACGCGACATTCGTAGCATAAAACAGTGTGATCAGTGATTCGTGATATCCAACCCGTCCCGTAATATCAGTAACCACAAACACAATGTGACTACCAGTGAAACCAGCGCAAGAGAAAGAATGAATAAACCGGGGCGAGTAGTCTCTACGAGCGAACATCGAACGGAATTTACGAGAAGTGATCTAAGCAAGAGACAGTGTGTGAGAGACAGACAGAGACAAAATGTGTGAAATATTAGCGACAGTAAAATTACGAATGGTACTGCAATTTAACTCGTGTTAGTGGCTTTATCAGGTAATAAACCTTAACTAAATAAACTTCCATTGTTTTCATTTGCCCCCTACATCCACGATCCCGTGACAATGTTGTCACGGGATCGTGGATGCAGGGGGCAAATGAAATACCGAAAATCAATTGTAAATTTATTTATTATTTTAATAAATTAAGAATCACTGGGCACGAATTTAATCAGAGCACCGTTATTGAATTCATACTAAATTTCGTAATTCGAACTAATTACCTCTCGTCTGTGGAACAGTCTATACTCGTCTGTTGGAATATTCGCACGTCTGTTGAACACTATTCACTATTGAATGGCGGATACTCTTTTAATTTACTGTCGCAGGTCGAACTAGTCACACTGAATGAATGTTTCATAAACGACATAAGTTACTGAAATGATAGTTCAACTTTTTACAAACAGTAATTTAGAAATATTGAAAAAAAAAAAGTAAAACTTTAATATTGATGTCTATAACTATTGATATGAAGGTCACGGTTGCCTGAACGTTTTAGATATATTATCAAAGCAGGAATCCACCTGTAAATTTACTGCTACTACGAGGTGGAGACTTCGGCGAAACGTCGAGATTTGCTTCTCAGTGAAATATACGGTTCGTATAAAATATCCGTTTTATTTAACACTAAATAATATAGAGAAAATATTTCTGAATTCTATATATCCATACATAATCCTGTGACGGTCACATCGAGTGCGGGATTCGCTTCGCGGATTGAAATTCGAGTGAATCGCCTGGAGTACTCCGAGCACTCCTGCTTGATGTCAGGATGCGATATGTCTATGGCAGTATAGGGCGCTGCTTCCTCGCCGCTCCCGGCTGCAGACGCCTCATCCGTCTGGACATCCACTACTTCTAGAATCACAAACAACAATCCGGTACAGCAGAGCTGGAGAGTTTCCTGTCTCCTGGGCCCGGCACCACGCCACCTCGGGCTGTACTTGCATCGAGGAGGTCACACGTAGGTTGTCTCGAAGCTAACTAACTAACCATCGCGCCGTTTCCCCGCAGGGGTAGGCAGAGAGGATTGAACACCACACTCTTCTATCCTGGCACACCACTTTTGCTTCGGCCACATTCATACATCCTCTCATACAAGTTCTACGGTTGTTGGGGGTTTTAACGGGGCCATCCTCAAACACTTGTTGTATCTGATCGTGCCAGGTCTTTCGCGGACGCCCTCTATTTCTGTTGCCTTCAACACTCACCTCATATATTTTCTTAACCATCCTTTCCTCGTTCATACGTTCCACATGACCAAACCATCTCAGAACTCCTTTCTTTATTCTATCTACCACACTACAGCCAGCATTGCATTCACGTCTAATTTGTTCATTCCTTACTCTATCGACCAAAGATTTTTCACACAAGCGTCTTAGTGACCGCATTTCTACCGCATTCAGTCTACATTCATTCCTCTTTCGCCAATTCCAGGCTTCACTTCCATACATTAGGGTTGGCACTAGAACGCCATTATGTACCGCTAGTCTTGCTTCCTTTGACACATTCTTATTGGCCATAATTGCATTAAGAGCACCATTAACTCTGTTTTCCGCAGTCACTCTCCTTTCGATATAGCCAGTAGCAAAAAATTTGGGAGCTTTCCTCATTCAATTTTGAATAGAAAATTGTAATGTCGGTAGGTACCTATGTGTAAATGACAGATGGTCGCGTGAGCTCATTTTTCTGTTATTTGATTGGTGGTTACAAAAAGTCCTCATTTATTAAGTCAATTTAGTCGGTAACTGATTCGTAGTTGATCAATAACCAATGAATGGGGTTAAAGGCGTCGATTTCCTCGACCCAGCCTAGTGTCAACAGAACGACACAGGTCAGATTTCCATGGTCGCTATTATTGCTTTGGACAAATAAATGGAGTGATTCTTTGAGACCCGAAGAAGTATTATTTCAATCACACTCATAAGGCCAGGATATAGCAAGAATGTTCTTTACACTTTGAGTGAAATGTCGAGAGCTACGGAGGACAGTGAAATCAAAGTTTGCATTTTTTTTTTCAATATTTGTGACTTATTTTCTGTAAAATGGTGGAACACCACTAGATGGGGTATTAAAAATTAGCTGTAATACAAGTCAAATAAAATGTAAAAAATCTAACGAAAAGTATTTTTCAAATTTCTGAGAGGTTTTAATAATTTTATTTTACTTGTATCAAAGTGAATAAATGTTTAATATTCCAGATAAGACACTGTAGTGATGGTCTAACGTTTTACTGATAATAAGTCAAAAATATTGAGATAAAAAATGCAAATTTTGATGTCGCTTATCTCAGTAAATGTCGCTATTTCACCCAAAGTGTGAAGAATATTTTCTGTTCTAAATTGCACGAAGAAGCCTCCTTTGAAATTTTTGCTATTAGCTATGAGACACCTGATAATAACTAATTGCGCTGTACTTCTGTGTACCTCTCTTCTCATATAAGAATAATAAATCTAATAGGTAAAGAAGAATGGTCATCTGTGACCCAGGCCCGACACGAAAGGGACCTATCTCAGTTTTTTTGTTATATTGAGTCAGGGTTCGAGGATATATATCCGCAGATATATATCACGATATTTGTGGCTCGATTTTTATTTTTGATATATTTCCAAGAAAACTTTCTGTAAATGTTAATAGATGGCGCTAGTTGTATTCAAAAAAATGCTACATGTTGTTTTTTTAATATCTGCTGTCGTTACAAGATGTCGCTAGTTGTATTTTAAAAAGTGCTATGGTTATTATTAAGTTTCATTTGTTTCATATAATCCGTTTTTTATTTCACACAAAGAAAACTACATTAGAAAGAGCAACTTTTATAACTTATATATAATAATTGCATATATTAGCATTTTTCAGTATGCAATTCATTTATTTAATAAATTATAATTCATATACAAAATAAAAAAATAAATTTCCTAATTATTTCGAGTTTGTATCAATCGACGTGTGCAAAAAAGGAGAAAAATTGATGTATATCCAATTTTTGATATATATCAGATATATATCAAAAAATCCGATTATTTGATTTTTTAAAAATCGGATTTTTCCGAACCCTGTATTTAGTGTAATAAAAACATGTAATTTTTATGTTCTAAATTCAGCCCGAGTAAATTTTGTATGGACCGTGACCATTTTTCTTTATCCATGAATATGAATTGTTCCATTTTTGAACCAGTCTCCAACTCTCTTGGTATCAGGTAGAAATCAGGACACTCAGCTATATTGTGGATACTCACTCTCAAAAGGACCCGTTATGGTAAACGTATTTCTCAATTTAACCGACATCAATTTGTCAAATAATGTGACAGCATTGCTCGCAGACAACCCGATTGTCTATTTTTAATTGTTGTCTTTCAACTCGAAAATAATTTCCAATGAATTATTAGATTTTACATTATTTTTTACTTTCAAGTTCTCCGAATAAAGTCAAATGCGGATTATTATTCCTTAGGTATACTTATAATTGCTTCTCATAAAAAAATAACCAGAATTGATAAATGGTTCGACTTTTTAACAAATATCTTGGGAACTTGTAAAGGTTTGGTCATGTAAATAGTGGTATAAAACGGAGACTCTCTCGTTATTTACAAGTTGATATTATTATACTGATATGCAAATAAATTCTGTATGAAATTCAAATAACCATTATCGCTACAGAAAAGGCATTGCTTGCTAGCGAGAAGAGAAGAGAAAATTCATGAACCACCCATCTCTAGTAGGTGTATTATCTATAAGATATTGACAAAAATATCTATGATTTAAAATGCGTATGAGAAGACAGATTATCTATGGGATCTGTCACACGAAATGTACATTATTATACTTATAGATTTAATAAATATTTCATCATAGCCTAGGCTTTTTCCATCTTTTAAGGTATCATCAGGTTCGCGCATTTCACATCATGGAATAAATCAATATCAGAATAACTCCTCACCGGCGCGCTGGTCGACCTTCGAGTACTCCTGCTTGATGTCAGGATACGGTATGTCTACATATATGTAGGGCGCTCCACCACTTGCCCCGGCTGCAGACCCTGGCTCGGCCTTGACGGCAGCAACATCTCGGTCAGCGCGGTTCATTGTTCTAATGTCTTTTGATGACCAAGAGACGCGACTAGCAAATAGCGATTGCCAAATGACAGCGGATCATAGACACGAGCGGGGCATAGACATTTTTTCTTACTTTATTAATTAATTGATAGGTAGGATTTAAAAATGAAGTTCCTTCCATTTTCCAATTCATATACATTCACTCACCTTTTTAAAGGCTCGTATTTAAGATTTACAATCAACTTCATATGTTAGGCAAGTGCAAATGCAAGTGGTTGCGATTGGCCTTCGTAAACAATTATAAACACGTAAGCGTATAATTATTACCGCTCACTTAAATATTCATTTTTATTTCTATTATTTTTAAACTCTTCATTTATGTTTCCAATCCCAAACCCAGCCTTTTAATCTATAAATCAATTTAAAATTTTGGTCGATTTTAATTCTCAAATCAATTGTAAAGGACAGGATAAATTTTATAAATAAGTCGTTTGTACGTGGTATATCCATTGTTTGATAATGGCCTTACAAGACGAAACAGCTGTAAAACCTAAAAATAGTTACCCCATAGAACTTAATAATAATATTTATTAAAATTTAATTCATTTTAAATTTCGCTAAAAATATATATAACTGCCGATGACTTGTAAAAACGACGTAATTTTTATATATTAGTTTTCAAAACAAAAAACAAATTCAATCATTCGACATTCGATGCAGCTGTCTAAGGCCCCGGGTACGATACGAGCGGCGAGCGGCAGAGCGTCAGAGCGTCAATTGATGTCAATGCGGCAGAGCGGCAAGCGGTGAGAAGCGCCGGCTACGATACAAAACGGCTGAGCGGTAACTTCTGTCAGTCGCCTTGCCGTCATACTCATTTTAAGTGAAAACGTCAGACATTTATGGAAATGTTTTTTATTGAATGTCAAGAGGAAATATGGCGTTCACCCGATAAACAGGAGTAGAAAGGTTTACGGAGAGTACCACAATTTGTTTAATAATTAAAGAAACGACGAAACTCGATTTTTTAAATATACATGGATGTCTATACAAAAATTTAATTACTCCAAAAAGTAACCCCTCGCTTGACAAAGAAAAGGCTGGCTCTTCAACAGCAAATAACACCAGAAGAACGACTCGTGGTAACACTGAGGTATGTAATAAAAGACATATGATGTTTTGAAAATTTTTGACAATGTATTCAAAATGTTCACATTTAAAAAATATTTTTTTCATTACATCAAATGGCCATGGGCTCTAAAACATGTTGATATTTATATAAAAAACACACATATATATATATAAAATAAATTTAACAATTACATCCCGGGTGAATTCCATGAGACTTTTCCACTTTTTGTGTGGAGGACTGGCGGCAGAACCAGATTTAGCAGGCGCGGTTTGAACACTCTTCCTGAAACTGTCTTTCAAATTCTTCCACTTCTTTTTACAATCGTCCCCTGTAAAAAAGATTATTTGTATCATTATAACAAAAAATTGTTTTATACCTAAACATTATGTCCTGTTTCTTTCAGGTTCTTGGCAACGGGAGCCAGACAGAGATGGCATAAATGACACGGACTACATATCAGTTCTCCATGAAGAGACAACGAATGAATTTAGGAAGTTTAGTGGGTCCCATTCCAGAGCAATATCGAAGGTCAACCGCAGGAGCAATAGAAATAAGGAATACATTTATGACCTATTTAAGCAATAGCTAATTTTCTTTTTTTTTACAATTGTATTTGTTATCAATATTTAAGAAAATGAATTAACACAATAAAGTAATCTTACCTGACACATTTATTGCTTGTCCAACTTCTTCCCACAGTTAATCCCACTATTTTTAAAATCATTATGTCTGTCATTCCATAAACATGTCAAACATTTCACTTGAGATATTAAATATATCTATTAAATTGAGATATCTCACACTCGAAATCCATTAACTTTTTCTTATCTGACATTGTTTTGTAGGAGAGCTTCAACACAAACTGTAAAATATCTGTGCAAACTGTTTCCCATAGAAAAATTGACAGAAAAAAAAACAGACGCTTGAGCGGTGAGCGAAATTGTCCGGGAACAGCGGCGAGCGGCGAAGTGTGAGCGGCAAGCGGTGCCGCCCTGCCGCTCTTGCTTATCGTAGCCTGCTACTACCACATCTGTATCACGCTCAAACAAACAAAAACGTGAGCGGCACCGCTTCATAGACAAGAGCGAGCCTCTTGTCTATGTCTGCCGCTCCGCCGCTCGCCGCTCGTATCGTACCCGGGGCCTAAGGGCCGGTTGTTTCAAGTTGGATCAAAGTAAGCGGTCGATAAAAGCATAGATTTTTACGAAAACGGATCGTCTGATTGGTGGAGAACGTAAAATTTCAGTTTAAACTCTACGCTTACTTTGATCGAATTTGAAACAACCGGGCCTAAGTTGTATAGTTTCGAAATTTTTGAATATGGAATCAAAAATCGATAAAACATGAAAGTGGTTGGGCACCTGGATTTTTTTAATGCGAACGTTTTTTTATTCGTCGTATCATATTGATATAGTTATCACTACCGTGGATGATTAATTCCCATAGAATCGACGGCGAACGTGACGCGGATCCACATTCCAAATAATAGCTTTTAACAGATGGTCGCTTCACTAGACAGGATTTGCCCGGCCACCGTAATACAAATAAATAAGTCGGGGAACTGTCTTTAAAATAAATTAAAATTGGGTTTTCAGAGATAATATTTTGTTGATACGTGCAAGGAATAATAGGATTAACATAGTTTTATGACCAGCAGAGCTCGTCGGCACCGCTTTTAACGATAGGAATGGGCGCACGTGCGATGTCGGAATTGCGGTCCTCTGTCAGAAAACAGTAAGTGGTAACTTTCCCAGGGAGGCAAGCCGGCTGCATCATAAAACCCGAGCCATTATAGAGGATATATTTAGGGCTTAGACAACCTTTTAGAAAACAATAGGTCGGGATGTTTGGGGATATTTTAAAATTCCTGACGGCGGGTGCAATAAAACGTTTGCCGACGCAGAAAAATATTTTAGAATTACAAGTAAATTGGTTTACAAAGGTTTTTTCTGGAACCGGCGATATAATAATATTTCCGAATAAATCGTCCCAAGGGAATGGGGAGAAAATCCCATCTATTACCAAGCAGCTGGCGGGAACAGAGAAAAGATTATGCCTAGGCGTTTGAAATCTATTACTAAATTCCCAGATGATTTATCAATAATTGGGAGGAGAGGTATCGGTTATATAATTAATAATAATTTAATAATTCAACGAACGCTTTTATGCCCCGGTATTATATATTATGTATCGATAATATATTATGTATGATGTATAGGTAAATTTAACATTGAAAGCGAGAGCGAGAGTAATTACAACGCCGCGATGCCAAAAAAGCAATTTATTACGCGACGACAATAGGTACACGCAGACTTAATGTATCATTTAACACACACAAAAAAAATGAAACAAAGTCAATAGAAAGTAAGAAACCTATAAATTAATAAAATAAATACGAAATATCATGTAAATATACTGTGTAGAACCAGGATTACTTTTGTATTAATTTTCGTAATAGCTATTGTTTTCTAATCAAAATTTATTGTAATGTGAAAATACATATAGGGTTATAATAGACGATGTAACTTGTAACTATGTAAAATAAAATGTAAGTATAATCTCTTATATCTGTACCTAAAATATTGTGGCAAATGTTATTATTAATTATTATTGAATGACTCGCCAAAAAAAAAGCTTTTATTTTAAAATATATAATTAAGAGAAAGATTTTAATCTACAAAAGGCTGAAAGATTTTTTTTATCTGAAAACCGTGTAAAATGGAATTGCCAATTAATGAATATAAATTGGCGAAATGCCGGAATGGATTAATTTTGAATTAAAGAAAAATAAACATATATCTATAGTTTTTTTTTGGTAACATTAAATTGTCGATAAAATGGCTACTTTGTTTAGTTGTAATAATTGCGTAATGTTATGATTTAGTTTTAATCCAAATTGAAAACACCTCGAGATGTATTTTTATATTAAGTCAAATATGGTTTATTCTATGTGTGCCGCAATGATTCTGGTAGACAGTAAAATTATACCTACTGTATGTTCAATAATTATAATTAATCGTTAGAGTGATATAAGTTTGCAATAAGCGAGACTGTGTTATTTATTAAATTCTATGTGAATATTGAATTGTTTTGGGTTTAGGAAAAATATGCTAACTTATGTTTTATCGACGGATCCCTTTCCTATAGGCTTACAGAAGATATACCCAATTATTTTTAAAATCAATAACCTTCTTTTAGTTCTCAAAAAGAGAGACGAATTTAATGAGACACTGACTCAGTGCTTTTAATTAATATGAATAGATTAATTGTCTCAAATATGTGGAAAGACTGGACCGTATTCTTTTGTTTCAAATACTGCCTATCTAATATTATTAAGGTGTCAAAAAAAAATTGATTTGTAAGGACTATACCTGTTAGTTTTTTTTACTTTTGGTAACTTACGTTTTTTTCTCTATGTAATTGTTGGTCCAGAAGAAACGAAATTAAAAGAAATTTAACTGGAAATTTAATTATAAAAAAAAATTAATTATAGAATTTAATTATAAAGTTAATTATAAAATTTAATTATAAATTTAATTATAAATTTAATTATAAGTTTGATTATGAATTTGATTATAAATTTAATTATAAAAGGATTTAAAAAGAAATGGAACTATACAAAAAAGGAGTAGTTACGGCTGGCGTAGGCACGGGAGCCGCTATAAAGGAAAAATTGTGCATAAGACCGAGCTCTGCACATGGCCAGGAGACGGAAAGACTGAGGAAGTCGCCGGGGGCGTGACCGAGAAGGAAATCCAGGGTGACGACGCGCTGGTCCAACCAAGGGAGAGAGATCAGCGCGGGAACCAATGACGAGACAGACGAAGAGGATTAACCCAATGGCGAACTTGGAGGGCGCTGCCCTGTAGACTCGAAGACCAACACCCCGCTCGAGCAGAGTATATGAGGGGGCAGCCGGCTTCAAGCGAATCAGTTACGATCGAAATTCGGAGGAGAGAGTTGCGATCGGGAGTCGGAAGTGAATCAGTTACGATCGAGATTCGGAGGAGAGAGTTACGACCGAGATTCGGAGGAGAGAGTTACGATCGAAATTCGGAGGAGAGAGTTGCGATCGGGAGTCGGAAGTGAATCAGTTACGATCGAGATTCGGAGGAGAGAGTTACGACCGAGATTCGGAGGAGAGAGTTACGATCGAAATTCGGAGGAGAGAGTTGCGATCGGGAGTCGGAAGTGAATCAGTTACGATCGAGATTCGGAGGAGAGAGTTACGACCGAGATTCGGAGGAGAGAGTTACGATCGAAATTCGGAGGAGAGAGTTGCGATCGGGAGTCGGAAGTGAATCAGTTGATCGATCGGGGAGTTACGGAGATTCGGAGGAGAGAGTTACGATCGAAATTCGGAGGAGAGAGTTGCGATCGGGAGTCGGAAGTGAATCAGTTGCGATCGGGAGTCGGAAGTGAATAAGTTACGATCGAGATTCGGAGGAGAGAGTTGCGATCGGGAGTCGGAAGTGAATAAGTTACGATCGAGATTCGGAGGAGAGAGTTGCGATCGGGAGTCGGAAGTGAATCAGTCGGATCGAGTTGCGAATCGTTGCGAATCGAGAGGAGATCCGAAGTACGGGTCGTAGTTACGGACGTGAAGCAGGAAAAGTGAGGTCACAGTCGAACCGAGATCGGGAGTCGAGAGGTGACGCTGAAGTGAAATCGGGAGTGGAGAACGCCCAACGCCTTAAGTACTCTTTTTATGTATACAACAATCGAGATTTTTGCAGAGACATTTATTTTTATAGTGATTGTTTTCGCATAAGTTAGTTAATAAGTAGAATATAAATTTTGTGTTTGCTTTTCCTTTTATCCATAAAGTTAATTAGATAGTTTGAATTTAATTAATGTGATATTTTCTCAAAAATATCCTATGGGTAAGTAGATTGTACATTTCTATGTTGTTTTTTTTTTTAAATATTAATTAGATAATTTCGAATTTTAAACTAACTTAACTTTTCTCCAAGTAATCTTCCTCAGGGAAGCAGATTGCGTAATTTTCTGTTCCTTTTCTTTCATATACATATAATTGTGGATTGTGTTTAAATTTTAACTTCTCTTCAAAAAAAAAAGGAGAATAATGTTTTTGGGAATTGTATATGTTGTTTGTATATTTTCTTTCGCCTATTATAATAATTGATTTTTCTGTGAATACTATAATGTCTTGCCTTTGATTGTGTGTATATTAAACTGTGTGGACCTCGAATACCGCGCCTAATTTACACCTCCTGCCATTCCTTCCTCTGTGACTAAATTATGTATGATACCGGTAAGTCGTAGAGCCACGACTGCACCGAAGAATAGACGGTGCCCGTAAGTGGAGGGCACTCGTCTTCATAGCAAATTTGATATCAAAGAGTGATATCAATATGGTGGTGAATTGTCGAGAGACGGCGATTTGAAGACGTTTATATCTTATTTTAGTCACACAAACCAAAAGTTGTATTCGCACCATTTCAAAGACAATAATAAAAAAATTAACTACATTCAAGTGTAATCAATCACATTTATCATATTATCCCTAGACAAAGTATTATTGTATTAATATAATATACATTTTAAATCAATATGTAAATATCAATTATCACAATCACGCCAAAGAAGTATAACTTCTACCAGGCGTACATGAGTACACGCGCCTCTGATTTTTTCCTGACATTACTCTTATTCTCGATCAAACAACCGACCCATGATTCGTTTACGTAAGAAAAGTCGACCCCGACAAAAAACCACAAAGAATAAAAAAAGTAACATGCTTGCACACCGGGTCTCGTGAACGTGTAGCCGTTGTAAAAGTCATTTATCTATGGTTTTTCCGCGGTGGGCTTTGACGTTAGTGTGCCGCGTGCACGAGACGCGCTAGGCACGATGTTCTTTCAGCAGCGAATCCGAGTCGAGCGGATTTAGGTGCGGTCACAGTCGAACAGGGAGATCACGGCGAGTCGCAGAACGGGGTACATTGTGAATAATTATTATTATGTGAATACATTGTTAAACGGATGGTTTTGAAGCGAAGAACTCTCGAGGTATACCGTTGTTGGAATGTTACTAATACAAAAGCGGTATTTTTTGTTAAACGGCATGTTTTCTAATATAATTAAATAATTGAATAAATTTTAATCTGTCGCTTCAACGGCCATGAGACCCAATTACTGTAGCGAAATACATTACAAAATTAACCAAGCTTAACAAAATAACTTAAATATGTAGGAATAAATAAAGCAAGTTGTTTTAATTTCCGCATCGCATCATCGTATAGACTTATTGTTTGCTTGTTCACTAGTTATTGTCTCTTATAAAAGCGCTTTCTCTGCATATATACAATATCATATTTTCGTTTGTTGTGCATACTTGACTTAGTTCCGTGCTGCAATTAATGTCCAGTGACAAAAAAAATGCGCCATGTATTCATTTGCTAGGGTCGTACAGATAGGTTAAGAGCGCGATTTTGCAAAACTGTTAATGCCTCGTCAGCGACTGTGCGTACATGTTACGAGCTCGCGCATGAAGAAAGGCAGTCGGGTCTCCGCAATCGCATCGGGCGGACCTTCGCTGTGCCCGTTCACAGACTTTCTTTGTTATTCTGCTTGTACATTTTCACCCGCTCCCGGAGCATATCTCCGGTGAGAAATAAACATTCACTTGAAATTGCAACACTCTTTCATTCCACGAACCCACAAAGATAATGTTATATATAACAAATCACAAGATTTTCTTTAAAGATTTTTTGTTTTGTATTTTTATCGTGTATATTTTTTCATTTATTTATTTAACGCCCTTATGGGCTTTTACAAATATACAGAATATAAATTTAAAAAGAAATATCATAAGACAGATAAAATAATAGTATAGTTAAAGGTACAAATAATAATTGTTAAAAGATAAAATAATAATACAGAAAAATTTATTATCCATTTCCGTTTCGTTGAGACGTAAAGAATTGTATCAGCTTTGTCCTAAACACAGTTATATTATCAGCAAAAATGTCAGCCGCCTCTGCATGTTCATTCCCTAATGAGTGTAATCTGGGATTATTAGTTCAATTCGAAGAAATTAAAACTTATTGCGTTTTGTCAGTTTTGATCAACATTTTAGATGGATCGATTATTAACTAAGGGCCGGTTGTTTCAAGTTGGATTAAAGTAAGCATTCTTTTAAAGCATAGATTTTTACGTTCTCCACCAATCAGACGACCCGTATTCGAAAAAATCTATGCTTTGATCGACCGCTTACTTTGATCGAACTTGAAACAACCGGGCCTAAGAGTGTATAATTTTCAGATTTCAACTGTTCAGCCATTTGAAAAATGAACCCTGTAAATTCAGACAGTTGTGCTGTAAAATCTGAGCCAGGGTCTTCAGCCAGTGAAGTGTTCTGCTATGGCATCGCGACGAACCGCTTGCGTGTGAAAAATGAGACACTTTCTCCTGAGGGTCCTGTCGTCAAACCTGAACCAGGTTCTCCTGCCGAGAGCGACGACGAACAAGAAGACGGTGAAGGATCCTACACTGATGGTGAAACGTCACAGAATGGTGTCGAGCAAGAACACGCGTCATATTCCAAGAATGTCAACCAAGGCACCGGTAAACACTTGATTTTATTCAGAATATTTTGAGTTTGTTCAAATATTTCAGAACAGTACTGGATTTCATGTCACAGAGACATTATTAATCAATTACAATAGGAAATAATATTTCCTGGCGTATCCTAGTGTAATGTTACTAATTCGGATGAATATCATTACACAGAAAAAGTATATTGCTTTCAAAAATTTCGTAAATTCAATTGTAGATTTTCAAATTTAGTGACATTAACGACATCTGTGGGGATTTAGGGGAATGAAAATGGCTTTGTACAGGCCGCATGGAAAGGTTGTTACAGTGCATATATAAAGTGTGGCATTTAATTCAAATATATATACAACTTCCAAAGCAGGCATGGTATATTCTATCAAGCGTGGAAATGACGAATGTTACATTGTGTAAAGTGATCACTTAAGCCAACCATAAGCCAGGTCATAAGTCCTATGTACACCCAAAAAGATTTCTATACCTACTTTCCCATAAAAAAACTACACTTTCGTCTCTGTGAGACATCTATAATATACATTACTTGATTTTATTTTTAATGAGACCTAACACTGGGTACAAAAACACAAAAGAAACAATACATTACTTATTTCAAACTCAGCCCACTATCCAAATTAAAAGTGTCTTGGGCCGCTCTAGAAACATGCATACACATATTTAGTGTATCAATGCAGTGTACCAATATATAAATAAATAATTAATTTGATGTATTCTATGAATTCAGGTTATTGTCAAGAAAATGGATTTAGTGTGGGAGTGACTTTTCAAATGATGATGAGCTATCTGAAAGAATATCAGCATCAGCGAGTAGCAAATAATAATAATATTTTCATTTGTTGTTCTTGATTGTCTTGTGGTTAGGACTCTCGCCTCATGATCCAAAGGCCGCGGGTCAGAACCTCACTCCAGACCATGAAGTTAGTCCTATTTTCATAGCACAAGCGTTTAGCTTAGTTTGAAAATAGTAAGAATATTGATGTGACACGTATTCCGTGTTCGCATCTCTACTAAAAAAAAGAAAATTTAGGGTCAACACAATACATTTTATATGTACGACACAACGTTCATGTGATGGGAGAAAAATAACAAACATTATTAGTATGCTGACTTATTCCAAAGTGGGTTTCTTATTCGGAGTTCAACAAAACAAAGATTATTTCAAATATTTTTTAATTAAATATTATTTCCAAATAGGACTACAGATATATTGGTATGTAGAGCGTACCGAGGGGTTTCGTCTCTAACGTCAGAGCTCCTTCGGTGTTTGATATTTAGCAGGAACCTGCATGTTAGATATTGAGAAATGTGTTTCAACCAGAGTAAGATTACAGGAACGCAAAGGAGTTCGTTACGATCAAAAAAATGATGGTATACGCGATGGAAGAAAGATAGATGACGTGTGATATACAAGTAAGTAATGAATGTTAGGAACAAGTAGATGAGTTTGTGTGCTTGGGAAGTATGTTCGATCGGAAATGCTGAAAAGGATCGAAAAGAAGGTGACTGCAGGAAATGAATTGCATGGTAAAATGTTTTAAAGGCTATTTGTCTACACAGGTAAGAGTCGTGCAGAATGGAGTTCTGGTGCCAACACGTAATGTACATAAGTGAAGCCTAAATGAAAGTAAATGAAATGCGGAAGGAATATGCTCACCAAAGCTCAAATATTTTAATTATTTTTATTTGTCTTATGGTTTAGTTTTTACATTTTTTAATATTATTTCATGGGGTATTTTAGTTTTTTTGGTTTTCTAGCTCTAAAGAACCTTTAAAGGTCACATTTAACCAAAATTAATTGGATATATGCTTTTATATAATATTATACTGCATATTTTCTGTAATGATTAAAAAAAAACATTTGTGATAGACTATAGATTGAACAAATTAGGGAACATAAATTTGTTCTTAGTACAGTGAATATATAATAAGACAAACGATTTAAAGAGTATGATTGGAAATGCACGAGTGAAACTTGTGAAATTACACGAGTGAGAAAATGCACGCCCTAAAACATAAGATTCATGCATAAATATGGACGAGTAAAAAATTAAGACATGAGTGCGTAAGGTATAGGAATGTATAGCTGCTGGAAAACTGTACTGGAAAATTTTAATAGTTTAATAGTAATTTAATCCAGACTGCTATCCAGAAACACCAAGATATTAGTGTACAAAACGCTTTTTAGGCCAGTGCTCACGTACGCAGCTGAGACGTGGGTACTAACTAAGAGGAATGAGCGAGCACTGGACGTTTTTGAAAGGAAAATTTTGAGGCGTATCTTCGGACCGGTTCTAGAAAATGGACTTTGGCGCAGACGTTACAACAATGAGCTCTATACTCTATTTAAGGAGCCAAACGTCACAAAATTTATAAAACTGGGAAGACTTCGGTGGCTGGGTCATGTGGAGAGAATGCCCGAGCATCAAGCACCAAAGTCCCTGCTGAACTCAAGGCCAATAGGGCGAAGGAGGTTAGGAAGGCCGAAACTAAGATGGAGTGAGAACGTCAAAGACCCACCGAGGGTTGTAGTGCCAAGAATGATGCTTCAATCTAAAATATTGATTTGTTGATTGCACATTTAAATTGGTAACACATTGTTTCAGAAACACTTCACCAAAGCAGAGATTCGCGTCTGCGGCCGAGCTCGATCGAAGCCCCTGACCGCATCCGAAACCACCGTTTTTCCTGCTCGGAGTGTCCGTACACGTGCGCGTCCAGGCGGAACCTCAGCAGCCACGCGCGCACGCACACGGGAGAGAAGCCCTACGCCTGCCCCGAGTGCGGCTACGTCTGCAGCCACACGCAGAGCCTGAAGCGCCACATGCGGAACCACACCGGGGAGAAACCGTTTTCATGTTCCAAGTGCGCGCACAGGTTCGCCCACAAGCAGACGCTGAGGACGCACATGCGCGTCCACACCGGGGAAAAGCCGTTCTCGTGCGCCCTGTGCGCCTACGCTTGCGCGCAGCAGCAGAATCTAAAGTCCCATATGTTCAAGCACACCGGGGAGAGGCCCTTCGCGTGTCCCAAGTGTCCGTACGCCGGAACTCGGAAGGAGAACTTGAAGATTCACATGTTCTCTCACTCTCGGGACAAACCGTTTTCGTGTTCTGAATGCTTTTACGAATGCACCCAGAAAAGACATTTTATCGTGCACATGCGTACTCACACTGCGTAGATGTTATTTTTTCCTTTTTACTCCCTTTCTTTTAACTCGTAGCGTCTGCTTGTCTGCCGAAAAACTTTGGATCGATTTTTAACCCTTTTTCCGCAATCCAATCGAGCTGAAAGATTGCAGGCAGACGCGTGGCGCCAATAAAATTATCTAACTTTTCGTTTAAAGTATAATTTTTGATTTTTCGAAATTTTAACGATTTATATATTGTTTCATTTTCGAGCCCGACGCGTGGAGTAGGCGCGAATCTAGTTTCAATGAGAAAGGGAGTATAATAAAAACTTGGTTTTTATGGGTTAGTTTTTTTTAACATGTTATCCAGTTAAGAACGTCGGTTAAAGTAGTAACGACCAGTAAAAATGTTCCCTAACGCATCATCACTACTGCCCATATTCCACTATCACGCCCGGCCGCCTACTCGAATAGGTTCAGAGACTGCTCGGCTCCACACTTAAGGAATAACGCCGACTCAGAATATTGAAGAAAAGTCCTGCATGCTTTCTATCACTTTTCGAGAGAATAATCTGAAAATTTTAAGTCGATACATTAAATATCAACGAAGTTCGCGACGCAACACTTTATATTTTAAACGCGTTTTAAAAATCACATTTTCCAAAGCGGTGATCAAAATATTTCGCAAACTATAAGATAGATTTTTTTTCGAATTTTGTATTTTCAATATCAAAGAAACTAGTACTTGACGAAGGATTTATATTTTTTTAAATTCAACAAAACGAGTCATTCTAATTCCTAGAATAAAGCCTCAGATACACATGCTTATTTAATGGCACGTGAGCATGCGCAGTATTGACTTTGACAGTGGCATGCTTATTAGTGGCATGTGTGTACGCACATTGCTAGAAATGAGCATGCCACCTAGTGGCATGCTCAAAAATCAACCGCCGGTTGATTTATAAGCATGCCACTGTCATTCACCATAGAGAAGGGGTATCTTTGGAGCATGTGTGAACAGACTTGCTTATTTATGAGCATGCTTATGTCATTCGCAGGCTTTGCGGCTAGTATTATCAATGCGATCTTCTCAGTCCGCGACAGATGAAACAAATATAGCGCGTTGGGGAGATGATAAAACATTACTTTTCGTGACTTATTATAGGAATCACGAATGTCTGTGGAATACTCGGTCACCGTTGTGTAAAATTAATATAGTGAGAAATAATGTTTACGAAACTTTATTAATAGGCAAACTAAAATCAAAAATGTGCGGATGGAAACTCGGGAACTTTTTTGATTTATTGGTTCACTTGAATTTTCTATTTCAGTTTGCAAAGTTTCCGTTTTGAACAAGAGCGTCTCTATTCTATGACAAGAGCATGCCACTAATAAGCATGTGTGTTTGATTGTTAGCTTTGGGCATGCTTATTTATGAGCATGCCACTAATAAGCATGCCAGTAATGAGCAAGTGTGTACAGTTGTTAGGGCATGCTTATTAGTGGCATGCTCATTAGCATGCCAGTAAAGAAGCATGTGTATCTGTACCTTAATATCCTCGGAATTCGAGTTCCGAATAGGAACGACTAATATTTATTTTAGAGAAATTTTAAAACCAAAAATGGTTATTGAATATAACTAACACGTGAGTAGCGTGGATTACTACGATCAGATGTCGGCATTTATCCTTGCCAAAGAATGACATGGAGGTAGTACAAAATACTGAGGATTCACATTTTTCAGTCAGTGCTTCTAAACACACATTACCTTTACAATGCCCAAAGCGGAAAAAAAATTGTTCGACTTAGGCTGGCAGTTTTCTATTATTGATCTTGATCATCCACGTTGTTTAGTCCTGCTCAATGTTCTTACATAGATACCTCGTCCAAATACAAGACATCAGACTTTCATTTTTGAAGTTGTCTTATTTTGACGCATTCAGAGTAAATTTTTCGTTGTAACGGAAGTTGCCCGCGTGGGCAGAGTGTGCACGTAGCGAAATCATGTAGCAAAAATGCGAGATCAAGAAATGCGCTGGATTATTATTTACTGTTCCAGTGATATCTAGAATTCAGTACAGCAACGCAGCGACCAACTGACTTAGCTACCTCCGGTTTTCCTTAGACCATCAATAATGTATTATAAAATACACATATACTCGTAAAAAATTACAAACATAATTTAGGTAATATTTATTTATTTATTTACAGAAAATTGCGCTCCAATACTATAAAAATAATGCTATCTAATTTAAACAATATATATAATAAAATATTTACATATACCATTAATTTCATCTAAAATATATATGCTATATTTTTGACGAGTTGTGAAGAGGCGATGGTGGCCATCTCGTCTAGTTGCCATCCTGGTTCCGGGTTCGAGTCTTCAGCCACGTTTTTTTTAAAGGCACACGTTTTTTGAAAAGGAACAACGCAACGTCTGATTCTGTTTACATGCGAGTTCACCAATGTTCCGAACCTTTTTTAGGAATGTTATTGTTTGTATGAGTGTATTACCGCGCGTACACGAGTGCACGCAACATTTTTTTAAATATATAGATCTCAAAAGAAGTTTATATTTTTGTTATGGAAAATATGGGTTAGGCCGGCGCCGTACTACGCGGATTTTCCGCCGTGTGTGCTCAGTCGCGGAACGCCGCTACATTTCCTTCCAATGTTCGCATATCAAACACACTACGCGGATGATCGGTCGACCCATTTGCTTTGCCGATTTAACGCGACGGAATACACGCGCAGTGTGGCCAGCCTCAAACCCGGTAAAACAGTAAATAAATGGAGTTTTTCTTATTCTTTTAAACTGTAAGATACTTAAACTCTATAAAATCTGTTACTAAAATATGGGATTCTAAGGATAATGTTAAAATTGTAAGTTATTTATGTATGTTGTTTAAATAAAGAAATATTAAACTCATGAAAGAGTAATTGTTTGAAGAATATTTTTTCTTCTGTAATAAGGCTTGAACTTTGTGATGACATTATTATTAGGTCCTTACATATGAAATTGGCGTTTTGCCGTACTGGAAAATTTGATCTCAAATATCTTCTCTTTGGTTAGGAATTCCAAATCCAAATTTATACAGCTATTTACTCATGTATTTGTATTTTGAAAATTATAATTCATTTGTTTTTTCCTCAATTGTTTTTTCTTTGCGTCACTCAGTTTACAAAATGAAAAACTTGAAATATCGCGTTATTTACGAGTACGAGTTCCACCGTGGCACCAGTGCTGCAGAAACGGCTCGAAGGATTAATGATGTGTTTGGCGACGGTGCCGCAAAAGAAAACACAGTGCGTTTTTGGTTCCAACGTTTTCGTTCTGGAAATTTCGACCTGCAGAACAAGCCCCGTGGACGGCCGGAGACCAAAGTTGATAATGAAGAATTGAAGGCTATTGAGGAAGCGGATCCATCGCAAACAATCACATCCGAGGTCGCAGCAGGCTGCCTTAGCGTGCGTTTGTTAGTGATAAAACTGTTTTAATCCACTTGAAGGACACACTTTTGGTAAGGTAAAAAAGCTTGAAAGGTGGGTACCTCACGAATTGAGTGAAGCAAATCAACATACGCGCGTTGACTGCTGCGTTGCATTACTCAACCGGCACAATAATGAAGTGATTTTAAATCGAATCATTACCTGTGATGAAAAGTGGATCCTGTACGATAATCGGAAGCGATCATCGCAATGGCTGAACCCTGCCGAACCAGCCAAACCATGCCCCAAGCGAAATTGACTCCAAAAAGGGTTACTTGTGAGCGTTTTGGTGGACTAGTGCTGGTGTCGTTCACTACAGCTTTCTTAAATCTGGCCAGACGATTACGGCAGATGTCTATTGTCAGCAACTGCAAACCATGATGGAAAAGCTAGCTGCTAAACAACCGAGGCTGGTTAATCGCTCTAGGCCACTGCTGCTTCATGATAACGCTAGACCACACACCGCACAACAGACGGCTACCAAATTAGAGGAGCTTCAATTGGAATGTCTAAGACATCCACCGTACTCTCCGGACCTTGCCCCAACAGATTACCATTTTTTTCGAAATTTGGATAACTTCTTGCAAAGGAAAAAATTCAACTCCGATGGGGCAGTCCAAACCGCCTTCAAAGATTTTATTGATTCCCGTCCGAATGGTTTTTTTAGTAAAGGGATCGATGAACTACCTATGAGATGGCAAAAGTGCATAGATAGCAATGGTACATACTTTGATTAAATAAATATATTATAATAAAAAAAAATCGGCTTTATGTTCCTCCCATACTAAACGCCAATTTCATATGTAAGGACCTAATATTAAAATGAAACACAAGGCGACTATTGCATTATAAAAAAGTGAATTGCTTTAAAAATGAAATAAAAATGTTAATCAATTAAAAAGAGACTACATATAAGGTCGAAAATTTTTCGTTAACTTACCAGACTGTCATGGCGAAATTGAATAACGCGCCATTCCCGGATAGAATTGGAGGTCCGTGGTTCGAGTCCCGGTGACAGTTAAAATATTTTTACGTTAATTTGATTTTTTCTGTATGTCTTTTCTAATTGATTAATAAAAAATGTTTACAAATCACTTTGTTTTCACCATTTTTTAACTAGCAAGTGTTGAGTCTGATTTTGCAAAACATTTTATAGAATATGAACACACGTTTAATATCAATACAGGTTTAATATTTTACGTGTTAGTTATACATCTCACAAATAAATAATCTAGAAATACTTGAAATTGGGAAAAATGTTAATATTAATTCAAATATAATCAAAACACACACAAAATCTTTGCATAACCCACTATTGAATATTTTTCCACTTAAGATTCCATCCTCTCCAGATGACCCAAAATAATTAACACCTTCGACCCCCCCCACCCTCCTTTGCATGGTTTGACTTTTTCAATTTTTAGTACACAAACAATCCTGAAGAAGAGAACATTGTTCTCAAAACATGTAGATTGTATAATCTAATAAAGTGGTGAAAACAAAGTGATTTGTGTTTTATTTTAATTATAAAAAAAATTAACCCATGCAAACCAAGTTTTTATTATACTCCCTTTTTTTGTAAAATATAACAACAATTAAAGACAAATTAAAACATATAACATAACACTAAACTTACAGTAATTTAATATATTTCTAAAATGTCAGATGTTACGAGCTTTGATATGACACTTCATGCTTTGAAGATTAAATTCTAAAAACATTTGTCAGTCAATTTAGATTTTCGACATTCGTAGTGAAGTACCTTTTATGTATACCGACTGAGTAATTCAAATTTAGAAAATATTCCGCGACGTTATCGGGCCGCTGTGCTAGTAATTAAACTTTTCTAATGATTCCAATTTGAAAAACCAATAAAATTTCTAAAAATCTGAAATTATACTATAATTATTAATTTTTTTTAACGAAAATTTGATAGATCTTCTTGATCATCGCCACGAGTGTACTTGCCAAGTTTCAGCTCGATTGAATCACGGGAAAAGGGTTAAAAATCGATCCAAAGTTTTTTCGACGGCAAGCCAGCAAGCAAGCAGACGCCACGAGTTAATATAAAGGGAGTAATAAGCTTGTTTTATTACATTCAACCAAAAATATCTAAAATATTTAGGAAAAAGTGTTAAGAAATTAGAAGGTATTTCACTGTTGGATCGATGTGGACGCACGATTCCATACCTTGGACAAAATTCTTTTGAGGACCTGGAACTGAGCATAGTCTAATCCTAATAATATATAGCTCAATCAGCAACACGGTTTTACCTTTTGCTCTTCGTTGGAGACAATATGTTGCCATAGTAAATTCCTTTGTAATTCTGTCGACTTTATGTTGCCGCAAATAATAGATGTATTTTTGTAAATATTATGGTAAAAACTTGTGGCGCATTTAGGGTAAATTTTTTATTGTAACGGAAATTGCGCACGCAGCATGTAGCGGAAATGCGACACCATGAAGTAAGTTGTTGAAGTGAATAGGCTAATTTCAAGGTGTCTAACGAGACACTTGAACGGGAGGTAAGGCTTGTGTATAATTCACAATTAATTAATATAATCGTATTTTTTGTACCGTTTCATTTTTTAGTCTGTCAGGTTGAATAGTTTCCGATGCTACCTTTCTGCCTCGACAATACGTAGATGTCGACCTTGGGCGAATTAATAACAATTACCATAAACAAATACACACAGGTAGTTTGATAAATAGTTTTGGAATTATTTACTGTGCGCCCCGGTCTTTGTTAAAGTTATATGTTCTATTATTATGTATTCCAAAGAAGTATAACTTCTTACGTCCGTAAATTAGTACTCGCAACCAACTTTTTTTAATACAAAGGTCCTGATACCTATAAGCGCCGGTGTAAATATACCAACTTTAGTTCTATAACAAATATTAGTTCTGTACAATCATTAGTTTACAGGTTATTTTTGACCCTAAAAGATGGTCCGAGAGTAATTTTAGAATACAAAGTAAGTATAAATAATTTATGAACATTTTGATGGATTAATGATAAAATAAATTTAGAGCAAAACAACATTTTTTAATATACATTATGAGAAATACTAGGAAAATTTATCGGAAAAAAGTGACAATCGGAGTTCTAATGACGAATGAAAATTCATAGGGCATAAAAATTAAAATTAGGTATCCTTGAGTAATTAAGAAGGAAGTAGTTGGAGTGTTTCAGTCGCTGATGATCCACAAAAGGATAAATGGGCAGATATTACAAAAGCAGTGTTCGCCAGCTTAACATTATTTTAAAAATATTGTTAATTCAATGTTATATATATCGTCACCCCAGTTTTATCTTGTCGTAAGGTCAAAATCGTCGATTTTACGACTTATTGTGTTAGCGTGAGGCTTTGAGACTTGCTCTACAAATCGCTCCAATCCATTTTATCGTACCTACTCTAGTTTCGTCAATAGGAATTCCATTTTGTCGTTTGTGCTGAAATTTTGGTGATCGATCAGTTCTATCTTTTCGTATGTAGGTATTCCATTTAGTCTTATGTTCATACAAATATTACAAAAAAAGTTAGTTCTATCTTATCGTAACATTTACACATCTGGCCCGGTATTTCTTCTAATTCAATTAAAAATTAAAAAATAAAAAACTTTTTGAATTGCAATGCTGGTGGCGATGGGCTGTCCTTTAGGTATTCCATTACTCAAATAAATACCAACTAAATGATAACATCAAGTATGCATAAGACAAACATGGATTTGACATCATTCGTAGATCATAAATTACAAAAAACACATTTGAGACGCGAAAATTCTTTAAAATTTCCCATCTTTAGATGTGCGACTTTTATGTCTTGAACTGAAGAAAAAACGTGATTCTAGCGTCAATGCTTTCAAACATGCCACAGGTACATAAAATATTTTACGAAAATTTACTTATAAATCATTGATTTTGGCTTTATTATAATTTTTTATTTAGTATTTCTTTATTATTTTCTTAATACCCCAGCAAAAAGCTTCTCTGGTTTTGTAAATCATAATTAATCTATTGTAGTGATTCTGTTGTTTAAATTAATATTTTTTGGTAGAATTTTATAAAAATGATTTCATTATCCATCAGATTAAGTTAAAGAGTACTTTAATCAAACCATTTAAATTCTTATACATTTTTTTAATTGAAAACAATCTTTTCCTATTATTTTGAATCGAACAATTAATAAAAGAAACATTAAAATTACATATATTTTACTTTAAATACCAACCGATTTTTCAGTTCCATTTTATCGTATCGTGAGTTTTCGTCGCAATGTCGCGGATGTTTGTCGTATCGTCAATTTTTATCAAACTTTAATATAAAAATTATAAAAAACGGTACCAGGTAAATCTAATCTTTCTCTTGCAAATGACGTAATAAAAAAGTAGAATATTATCATTAACGCGGAAAAGAACAATATTGTTTCCTGTAGTTGGAAAATCGATTTCAAACTTTGAATGCGTTATTCTCAAAACTGTTGTTTTGACTTTACGACAAGATAGAACTGGGGTGACGATATGTTTGCTTGAATTTGCTTTAAATGCTCTGGAGTTGCAAAGTGTAAATAGTTTGAGAACATAAGACTACACAATATACTTTTACTATAAGAAAGAAATTATAAATAATGCAAAAAATAATATTAAGAGTGTCGCAAATCAATGAACACAATTAAGAATCCCATTGTAGTTTTCGATTAGAGCAATTAATTCCTTAATAGTTGCCTCTATTTCTGTTGGAAACATTAAGTATATCGGATAAATTAAATTAAATATTCAATCTAAGTAGGTACCTAGGGTAAATGAAGTTCTAAAAATGAAAAAGAAGAAAAAAATCATCTGTCATTAACTCAGTAGCGAACTCTGCCGGCTGAGCGCTGATCTAAAGCCAGTGCAGTTGTAGCGAAGGGAAAAACTACATTTCAAAATGAAGACTACAACACACACACGTACACCAGTTTGAAGACTACAAAGTGTACCCTACATGTAATTGTACACCACTAGTACATGAAGTGAACTAATTGTAATACTAATGAAGTAATTGTAGTATTAATGAAGTGAAGTACAAAATTGTAGTACTAATGTAGTGAAGTAATGAAGGAATTGTAGTATTTTTTCCCAAATAAAAAGTTCGGTGACAAAAAAAGTTTATTTCTTCATTCAGTCCCAAAATTTTTCAAACCATGGGGGGGAGTTGTTTCGATTTCCAAAAATTTCTTCATTTATCTACATCGACTTCCTAAAATTTTCATAAACAATATACTAATTGAAGTACGTACTCGTGCGTGTATAATTTCTAGTGTTCGCTTTCAAATGAAGCGTACTATTTGAAGTATATACTTTCAATAACTTTGAAGTGTGTGTAGTTTGTAGTGTGCACTACACTTCAAAAGCTGTGAAGTGTACACTTCAATGCAATGTAGTACTACATTGTAGTAGTGAGTGCAGAGCGGACCCATCACTATTGTATTGTTATGGGAGACTGCATAATTTGAGGTTAATCGCGTCTCGTGCCCTGTCAGACACCACGACCATGGATCCGGATACTCCTGCCATCAAGACTGAGCTGAGGTCTCCAGGAGAAGACGATGACGGAAGCTTCTATACTGATATAAAAACATCGCTGCCCGATATCAAGCAAGAATGCTCGGAGTTCAAAATGGGCGATCAGCGCACCGGTAAGGAGTTTCTTCCTTAATTAGTGATTATTGATTTTAAATACGTTTATAATTCATATGGGCAGAAGATATTGTAGACATCTATCCGATATCCGACCTGTGTTTCATAAAAAAATGCATGTTTTAGGTTAAAACGTCAAAACATATTTGACATATATTTTTCTCATTTCTATGGAATGGAAGAATTTGACCATAGACTATGAAAATTTTAAAGCAAAGCAATACGTTGCTTTGAAGTCTTGAAATATAAAATAATACAATTTACTCCGAATTTAAATAAGTATGGTCCAAATTAACTCATCGTCCAGAGAAACATAAGTGGAAAAAGAAACATAGGAAGATGCCTCATGGCTGCGTAACTTGATGGACTGGTACGAGTAACTCGACCGAGTTGTTCCGCGCGGCGGTGAATAGTCGCGATCGCCAATATGATCGCTGACCTCCGATAAGCGATGGCGCGCGCTATAATTAGAATAAGTTCGGTTTTATAAAGTACCTACATATCTTGGATTACTACCTTACCTTGGATTAGTACCTACACTTGGACTTATGACTCACTCAACCTATCACTAACATTGCACTTGATACTTTGTAGATACATAATTATTACCTTATGAAAACAAATATTATTGACGAATTCAAAAAAAAAAAAAAAATTGTGTTCTATTACGCCATTCTGGGACAGGCGTAGCCTAGTAGAGTGGCATAATCCACAAATCTAACAAAAAAAAAGTGTAATCTTATCTTATATTTTTATTGTTAAATTATGATTAAGTACCTATACATTGTAAACAAGGATTTTTGAAATAAATAAATAAAATAAATCTAATGTCAAAACGTTGATTTTAAAAATAGTAGAATTCCTAATAGGAATATGATGATGATTAAGATTTTGTGATTGTACCAATCAGGTTTCAAAAGAAAGGTAAGTAGCTAATCAGCGGGTAACCTAACTTCGTGTTTCGTCCCTTTTTACTCCCTTTCTTTTAACTCGTGGCGTCTGCTTGTTTTCTTGTCTGACGAAAAAACTTTGGATCGAGATTTTAAAGCCTTTTCCTGATCGAATCGAGCTGAAACTTTGCAAGCAAACTCGTGGCGACGATCAAGAAGATCTATCAAATTTTCGTTAAAAAATAATAATTATAGTATACTTTTGTATTTTTAGAAATTTTAATGTTTTTTCCGAATTGAAATCAATACATAAAAGTTTGCGGCGGCCTGATGAAGTCACGGAATATTTAAAATTTCAATTACTCCGTTCGTATAATAAATAGGTACTTCACTACGAATTTCGAACATTTATGACAATTGTTTCACAGATGACAGCACACTTCGGTTTTTTGGGAAGGAATCAAATAATAAAGAGATATTTTTAGAGATTTCTGACATAGATATTTGTCTAGACGTCTTTCATTTTCAGTCAATCAATTATTTAATTACATGATGGTACACTTAATTTACAAAGAAAGGGAGTAAAATAAAAACTTGGTTTTTGTGGGTTAGTTTTTTATGCGTCGATGGCTGCAGTGCTCGCAATCGGCGCGGCAGCGCGCTAGAACCCTTGCACCCGCGCAGTGGACGGCTGTAGAGAAAGACCTTTTTCGGAGAGGTGTGAAGATTTTGAGGCGGGCCCGGAACAGATGTCGTCGGATAGTTTTGATAACTAATTAACTAAACATCACGCCGTTTTCCCGCAGGGGTAGGCAGAGAGGATTGAACGCCAGACTCTTCTATCCTGGCACACCACTTTTGCTTCGGCCACATTCATACATCTTCTCGTACACGTTCTACGGTCGTTGCGGCTTTTAACAGGGCCATCCTCAAATACTTGTAGTACCTGATCGTGCCAGTCTTTCGCGGACGCCCTCTTTTCCTGTCGCCTTCAACACTCGCCTCATATATTTTCTTAACCATCCTTTCCTCGTTCATACGTTCCACATGACCAAACCGTCTCAGCACTCCTTTCTTTACTCTGTCTACCACACTGGAGCCAGCATTGCATTCACTTCTAATTTGTTCATTCCTCACTCTATCGACCAAAGATTTTCCACACAAGCATCTTAGTGACCGCATTTCCACCGCGTTCAGTCTACTTTCATTCCTCTTTTGCCGATTCCAGGCTTCACTTTCATACATAAGGGTTGGCACTAGAACGCCTTTATGTACCGCTAGTCTTGCTTCCTTTGACAGATTCTTACTGGCCATAGTTTTGATAATGAAGGAATATAAGACAATCAGTGTATTCTAAATAAATTGTGCTTCTAATGTCATGTTTTAACTTATGTTGCTTATTTCAGTGGATATTAAATATGAGATGGAGACAGAGGAGGGGTCTGCGGCCGGGAGCGGCGGTGAAGGAGCAGGCGGTGGAGCGCCCTGCCCTGAAGTGGACATATCGTTTCCTGACATCAAGCAGGAGTGCTCCAGGAAGGCCGGCCAGGACATGGGTAAGACACTGGGAGCCTAACATTTAGGTAGAAATTGGCTGACTTTTTTTTTCATTATTAACACTTATTAACTCCTGTGTGTCGGTGATGTAACGTAGGTCTACATGCCATAGAAAATATTTAATATCTGCCTCATTTACCAAAACTAAAACGTCGTATTTTTGAATTCATCGAATAGACATTTTCACACCAAAATGAATAAATTAAATAGTTACGAATGTAGGGAATTTTTAATTAAAAAATGTTTATTCATTACCCTCGTATTTTCGACCGGTTAGCAAAAGAGATCAGAATATTTCACGTCGCAGTTAATCGAGTGAGAAAGAGCACGGCAATACCACACATTTTATGTAGGACGGGGACGCCGTTGCTAGGGTTTCGGTGAAAGAGAAAATAATATAGAAAGAGCACGGTAGAATCGCGAAGTACATGTTAGAAAGAGACGGACTGTGGTCGACCGCGTCGTCGAATTCAGTTGGTAATGATTTGTCAGCGTAAGTAAATTCGATATGCCTTGATTTTTTGATAATTTCATAATAAACAATGCAAATATGTATGTTAATCTTACATAATTATACAAAGGGACATTTAAAAAAGTCTTATCTGTATTGAAAATATATTTTCTTTACCACATATTAAGAACTATGTCAATTTTGAATCATGTAACGCTGTGTTACACCACCGCTCCCGAAGGTATTTTTAGTACAGTCTTTTAAGAGTTAAGGTACATATTGAGCGATTACGTTACTAAAAATTTTAAAATGAGATGCAACATTCTCCGTCGCACGCGTGTCTGAAACAAAAAAGAAAGACGTACTTATTTCGAAATAAAATGTCTACAATGTAGCTTACGAATTTCACAATCCGATAAGTCATTTGTTAATAAAGCTTATTATAAAAGAAATTAAGAATTTTTTTTCAAATTGTTTCCCATTATACATGAAAAACAGTTTTTTTGCAAATCGGGTATGCTACATTTTAGATATTTCATTTCTAAATAAGTACATGACTTTTTTTGTATCGAAAAAGTGTACACTGGGGAATGTTGAATTTCAGTCACGGCAAAGGAACCTCACGAGAACGGATATGACAAGAGCATTTTTTTAAAAATTTCAATCAAAATTAATGAATATGTACGGTAATAGGTGCTAACGAAAAAAATTATTAATCAATCACTAAATTTTTACCTAAATTTTGGACTCTCAGTGCAGTGAATCATCTTCACACAGACACATTTATCTTCTTCTTTCTTTCTTCTTTAGTTCATTCAAGATGTTTTCTTGGAATATGCTACAGAGTCATAGATAACTGCAATGCTGGACTTGTTCATAGTCATTTCCGTCTCTCAATCGCTCCGCTGATGTATTCATTCCGTGATAAAAACTACTTCAACGCAGACATGTTGACAATGCTACCGTAGTAAATTTTGAGTGCATTAAAATGTTTAAATGGAAATTACATGCTTTTAATCGTCTTAAATAGTTTTAAAAATAAAAAAATGAAATACGGAAGCGTTCCATACTTTGTGGAAACGCTAGAAAATAATAAATCACTACAAGTTTCAGAAATAAGCTAAGGCTTGATCGGATCGGTAGATCTGTTTAGCTAAGGAAGGGATAATAACCATCAGGCCGTTTAAATTTATATAAAAATTAACAATCATATTCTATGCGTGTTTTTGTGTATTTTATAAGTATTTAATTTCCATTGCAGGTCCCTGTAAAATGCAGGATTCTGGAATGATGAATCCGACAACCCCTGAAACGAAGCCGAAATTGGAGGTTATAAGAACCGAAAAAAAAGCCTCAACATTGAAACTGATTTCATGTTCACAGTGCAACTACACTTCTAATCAAAAAGGACGTATAAGAGACCACGAGCTTACTCATACTGGCGAGAAACCGTTCTCTTGTACACAGTGCTCTTATTTGTGTAATCGGAAAGACAGCTTAAGAATTCATATGCTGTCTCACTCTGGTGTAAAACCCTATTCATGTTTACAATGCACATACACTTCTACTCATAAAAGCAGTTTAAGAAACCACATGGTGACTCACACTGGACAAAAACCGTTCTCATGTTCTCAGTGCACTTACACATGTAATCGAAAGGGATACCTAAAAAGTCATGAACTTACTCACACCGGGGAGAAACCGTTTTCATGTACACAGTGCACATATTCATCCATCCACAAAGATAACTTAAGAGTGCACATTCTTTCTCATACGGGTGAAAAACCATTTTCGTGTTCACAGTGCACTTATTCATGTAATCTGAAAGGAAACTTAAAAAAACATTTGCTTGTTCATAGACAAGATAAATTATTTGTATGTCCGCAATGCCCATATTCTTGCAATCATAAAAGCAGTTTTAGAAACCATACGGTTACTCACAGCGGGAAGAAACTGTTTTCGTGTTCGCATTGCAGTTATTCCTGCAATCGGAAGTACAGTTTAAGAGTCCATATTCTTACACATAGTGGTGAGAAACCATATTCATGTTCACAGTGTACATATTCGTGTATTCAAAAAAAGAGCCTGAGACGTCATATGCTTACTCATTGATGATAAATCGCTTTTCAAGTACAATTGATTGTGTCAATTATTTTTTTTGCAATTTTGAGTATTTTTATAACATTGTGCCAGATTTCATTTTATAATTGAAAAAATAAACAAGTTAATTCAATTCCTAAAATATTCCACAAAATGAGAATTAATATATAAACTATGTTAATCTATGAACATCTGCTAAAGATGCGCAAAGTTACGCAAAAAATAATGAAATACTCCAAAAAATATTGAAAATAACTAGTTAAAATACAAATAACGAAGCATTAATACATTTCATTGTATGTTCCTTTTACTTAACGACAGAATGGTTTGCTAAAGTAAAAACGCGGTCGAATTTGAAATTTAATAATATATTCATATACAACAGACAATCATTGATTATTTATTTTAATTGTTAAATAAACAGTCTAAATATTAAAATATTTTTTTCTTCTCTTTGTGCCGTGTCTTTATGCATTCCAGCTATATATTTGACCTTTTTATACATATTGAAGTGATCGTGTTTAGCGCTCAAGTCTTCCAGTTCTTTGCAGTTTTCAATAATACATCATTCCTTAGCTAATTTTGTTTCCATCCGTATTTCTATTTGCAATACTAATAACATATTTTACAATGATAAAAAGTAACGGGTTTTTCAATCGCAGAGATCCACATTTGAATGTAGCAAATAAGAAAGTGAGGTTAATGGAGGATACGAGGTATTTGAGATTAGGTATGAGGGAGGGCGCTGAGTACACAAGTAAGCAAGGAAACTAGATAGAATGGAAAACTCAGAGAAAATCCAAATGTTCCTCCGGTCTCCGATTTGTATTGCGGTTCGTGTGGGTGTTTAAATTTCACCCGAAGATAAGCTCCGAGAGCAAGATAACCTTAGATTACCAATGCGAATGGTCAGATGCTACGTGTTCTCGATATTATTAAATGGAATGATAGCATGGTGCTTGCTGAAGAATTGATAAGGCAACATGAGGCATTCGAGATGTAGATATATAAAATAATACTCAAATAAGCTGGATGGACAACTTTGTTGCGAATGGAAATGTTAATGTTTCGATGAATAAGAAAAGTAATTAAAACAATTAAAATACGAATACTTCAATATATTGGATATGCGGTATTGCGATGAGATATCCAGAGAAGTGTGAGATCTTGCATCTCACATTGCAGGGAAAGATTGCCGGAAGTCGGGGCTTTGGAATAAGGAGAACACCATCAAAGAACGCGGCACTACTAAAGAGCGATGACCGAAAAACCGATAAATCCGGCTGTGGCATGTGCTCTGCGCACCACGCACTGCGCTCCCCTACAATATATGTACCTTTTGACAAATTCACGTCACTTTCTATGAGAAAACATTTTATTTTGCTATGTCCAGCAAATCCATATAACTTGAAATTATTGACAATTGAGTACATAAATATATTACGGAGGAATACCTAAAATATTTTTTATTTAAAAAAAAAATCCTTGTTTACAAATAAAGATACTTAATACTAATTTAACAATAAAACATAAGATAAATTACACATTTTTTTTTGTTTTGTTTAATTTGTGGATTATGCCACTCTACTAGGCTACGCCTGTCCCAGAGTGGCGTTATAGAACACAATTATAATATTTTTTCGAGTTCGTCAGTAGTATTTATTTTCATAAGGTAGTAATTATATATCTACAGAGTATCAAGTGGAATGTTAGTGAAAGTTGAGAGAGTCATAAGTCCAAGTGTAAATATGTGTAGAATAATAGTTTAATGTAAAAAGGGTTAAAGTTTTGTTTAAAATTTATTTTTATTTTACTTAATTAATTAATTTATTTATATAGGTATATATTTTTATTTGAAGACATTATTATGCAATTACAGTTAGTAAATTTTCAGTTGCTGTTCCACCTTTGGAGGTAAGCCAGTTGTTTGCTAAAGCTTTTATTTTATTAATTGAGTATATTCTGATTTCCGGGAAGTTTGTTTTAAATATGTTAAATATTTTAGGCCCTATGTATGAGTAATTTTTCTGTCCATGTGTTGTCTTAGTTTTTGGTATTTCGTCAAGGTTACGTAATGCTTGTCTAGTATTACGTGAATGCGAGTTACTGGTTGCTGTTAGGTGGTTTGTGTTTTTGATGTAGAAGATGAGGGTAGACTTAACGAACAGCTGTCTAACGTCCAGTACATTAAATTCTCTGAATAGTCTGTCTGGTTGGTATGTAAATGGTTTCTTATTAATGACTCGGAGCAAGGTTTTTTGTGCCGTTATAGCTGGTTTTAATGTGGTTTTGTAAGTACCTCCCCAACTTGGAATCGCATAGTTCAAAAATGACTGGGCAAGAGCATAATAGATAGTTTTGAGTTGCTGTTTATTAAAAATATTACGTATGGATTTAAAAAGATAAATGAGTTTTAAAAGTTTTCCCGATAATAGTTCAATGTGAAGTTTCCAGTTTAGGTTCCTGTCTATTATAATTCCCAAGTATTTCACACTATCTGCATTTTCCAAGGGGGTGCAATAACAGTTTTGGTGTTGGCAATCATGCATAGTCAATTTTAAATCGCTAGATGGCTGCCCTCTTTTATCTATGCTGAATGTCAAATACTAATTTTTTTTGAGATTGACTTTTAGAAAATTATTTTCCAGCCAGTGTTTTACTATGTTGCAACCCAGTTCAGCTGCTTTGAAAACAAGATCCCATGTTGAAGCGTGATGTGAAAAAAAAAAGAAATCTGTATTTACTATACTCACAGAGATATTCACATAATTAAAAGCAATGTTAACTCAGTCGACAGCAACGGAGAGGAACAGTTAAAAAAGAACTATTCATTGCAAATTACTGGTTGCGTAATCGAGGTAATGCATTGTTCCGAGTCCCAAAATGCAGCGCTGATGTAATGAACAGACCCACTATAAGGCGTAGTTAGTAACTTTTTAAACTATCTGAGCGATCATCTCAAACTGCTCAACAATAAAAAAAAATGCGTAATCTAATACACATTTCCTCTAGTCACTAAAAAATTGTAGCCAAGCATACCCTGTAGAAACTCGGTTGGGTAATTTCCGTCTATCAGTAAGAGATATTTCAGAAACTTATTTTGTACATTATCTACCTACGATAAGAGAGTGTGACCAAGCCAATATCGAGTGTATTTCGCACTAAGAAGTTGAAAAATGTTCTCAGTACGCGGGTATTTTCGAAAACTCTGTCAGTACGTAGAATCAATCTAATCCAAGTATTTTCATTGCATTACCGCATACCTTCTCGGTCCCTGCGTAGTCCCGGCGATAGAATAATGATATTATTCGTCTATGGATTGCTCGTATCTATGGACAAGCGCCGTTTGACGTTCAATATTTGTGTTTCAGGTTATGTGCTCAGGCGCGTAGTACAACCATGGACTGTTCTGTCCAAGATTCTCTCGCCATCAAGACCGAACCAGGGTCTCCAAGAGGAGATGACAGCGGAGACCTCTATACTAATATAGGTGCACCGCTTTTCGAAATAAAGAAAGAATTCTCGGAGCACTACAACATAGCAGTAAAGCACACCGGTGAGAATTTAAAGTAATTTTTAAAAATAATTTATGATTTAAATTACGCGACTCAGTCCGTATACACGTAAACTTCATAATTTAGACTTAATTTACACAAGTAATCTATTCATTTATATATAATTCATAATTTAGGTTAAAATGTCATTATCTTGTGAAAATGTTCTGATCTGAATGACTTTTTTTTCCAAATTTCTATGGATTGGGTGTATTTGACCATAGAAAGTTTAATGCCGAATTAGGTTTGAAGCACAATTGATTGATGTGTAAATTTTCTATGGATTAGAATTACGTATTCTCAAAAGTAGATACAGGCCCGGTTGTATCAAGTTAGATTAAAATAAAAATTCGTTGAAAGCATAGATTTTTAAGGAAACGCTTCGTTTGATTAGTGGAGAACGCAAACATTTATGCTTTAAACGAACTTTTACTATAATCCAACTTGATACAAACGGGCTACAGTCAAACCTTGGATTTTGAGTAATTTAGTACGGGTCAGTTTTAATAGTGTGCGTGAATGACATCTATGCAAGGCAAAGACAAAGTAATATGACCGCTCCACGCTAGGCAGTAATGTTACAACGCACTTGACGCATGCTACCGGTTATGTAAACCGCGCGCAGTAGATATGTTTTTAATTTAATGTAACATTGATAATTATGATTGTTAAATCACTTTTAAAACTTTCCATTTTATTAATATGTTAAATATCCATTTTATTAATATGATAAAATACTGTTCAATTGAAACCAAAATTCTTAATAAAAACAATTTCTCAGAATTCTAAAACTCTGTATTGGAGACAGGCCACACTTCTAAAAAAGAAAACGGCATCGAAATTTTACATACAAATAATATAGGCCTAAGGATAGGTAATTTAGAAATGTAACAAATCAAAAAGTTCCTTAATACCAAATCCAATATAACTATCAACCAATTAAAATTAACGAATAATCCGTTATTTTGTATATTCCCCATTTCAATGGTTTATCAAGTCTAAAATTTTAAATACTATCTATAATCTGTCATATATTACTTATTAACCTACATTAGTTGGTAGTTATGTCAATGTGCATATAAATACAAAAGAGTAGCTTGTTGGTCTTGTGGTTAGGACACTCGCTTCGTGATCCAAAGGTCGCGGGTTCGAATCTCAGCCCAGACTAGCAAGTTAGTCCTATTTTCATAGCACAAGCGTTTAGCTTAGTTTGAAAATAGTAAGAATATTGATGTGACACGTATTCCGTGTTCGCATCTCTATTTAAAAAAAATAATAATAAAAATTAAAAAATAAAAATAAATAAATAAATAAACTTTTTTTATATTAAATATGTTGGAGCTTTTTATTTGTAATAATTCTTTAATGACATATTTTGGATAAAATGCAAGTATTCAAATTGACTACCATTGACGTATTATAATATAGACACGTTATTCCCATACTAGCCGGCTTTCATATGTAGCAAATATTGCATTGAAAGAGACAACAAACCACGGTTAACACACTCATTCTTACAAAAGTGTGCGATAGTCTGTTCCTTTTTCCCCGGGACTTTTTTTTTTACGGCGTAGCATCGCGCCCGATCACAAAGAAGGTCCGTTCGATAACGAATGCAAGTAATGCGATTACCTTATTTTGGAGTTGCCAAGATTTCACGCTTGTAACGTATCTACAGTTTATTATATCATTGACCCATGCAATATCCAATAATTAAACACGTTGTTTATAGTTTATAATAAATTTTCTTATCCTAATTTTGTGACTAACAACACAATTCATTAAACCATCCTTCTTAGTTGCCATATTAAATAATAATATGATATTTTGTTCCGACGACTAATGTCAAATTTGAATCTGCCGACTAAAATTATAAATTTGAATTATTAATATTTTTTCATCATAATATTGAGGATTTTAAAATCTACGTACGTAGGCATTTAATGTTTAATAATAATGGAAAATTATAAAATTATCAAAATAATGACCAAATAATGTCTAAATGATTTAATAACGTGTAATCATCCACTTAACGTGAATGTTTCAAAGCTCTACCTAGTCGGGAAGTTGATGAAAAATCAATTACAAGATTCCACCACAGACAAAGGGAGTTAAATAATAGCGTCCAATCACCTCAAGGAGAGACAAAATATTTAATAAAATAAACGTTTTTATAGGAGACAAATCTAGTGTGTGTAAAAGTGTCCCAGCTTACATAAACAAACACACCTCAAAGAAACCCAAAACACAATTTCTCCACCAGAAACAAAGATTCTATTCAAGTCCCGAGACAAATAAACTTTAGACACATAGGCCCGAAACCGTACAATACAATGCTGGAAAGTGTATCAAAACTTAATAATCCGAAAAATGTCAAACAATTATTAAAACTTGGGAAGAGAGATGGGTCGATCATTTATTGGGACCCTCATCCAAACAACGTGACAACTTAAATGTCATGCCAGGTGACGTATTGTATTGGGGTAATCATGATTTCATATACCTAAACTGTGCTTGCTTGTGGCAGGGTGTTGACGAAGATTAATCTATTTTAAACCAATTTGCATATAATGTAGGTACTTGCATCTCAGTTATAATTGTAAACTTTGCCTGTCTCTACACAGAGTTTTCTAGTGAGGAAGGAACCATTAATAAAAACGAATGAATATAATGTATAGCATCTAATAAATAAATAAAAATGTAATAGAATTAATCCTCTATTAATGGCAAAATAACACAGCACAATGAATAGTTTGATGAACATTAAAATAGTCATGTCAATGAACTCTTAATTTTTTTAAATTAATGCTATTTTACGAGTATTTTGTTTCCATTGCAGGTATTTTTAGACTTCCGGATTCTATTTTGACTCTGCCTCAGACTATTCCTGATAAGAAGCCAAAACTGGAGCCTATGTGTATCGAAAAAGAACATTTAAGCAGCTGTGCATTAACTAACCCAGGAATGAAACCGTTTTCTTGTTTACAGTGCACTTGTTCGGGTAACTTGAAAAATTCTTATATATATAGTAAAAAGTATAAGTATAAGAAAGTAGTTAAGAAAAAAATGGAATGGCGAAAAACTTCCATACCCATAAATAGTGATTTTAAAATTGGTCTAAAAAGGAGTTAAAAATTGAAATAATTTTCAGGCGTATTCAAGCGACATTTTAGTAATTTGTATGAATGTCATATTCACATAAAAATAATATTGCTTCATACTAAAGTGAAAAATAGATATCTCATTATTAGCGGCGACATCTATATACTGGTTCGTCGGGATGACGAATTTCAACCATAAATGGCTTTAGCATAGGCAATGAAAACGTGTTACATAAATAACATATGTACAATTCCAAAAATTGATAGATGTGGTGGTCAATCATAGGTGAACATTGCATTGTGTAAAGTGATCACTTCAGCCAGCCACGTCGTGAGAAAAATACTTCAATGCTTACTTTCCCATATAAATAGCTTCGTCTCTATTATATATTTGGATTAACAATAACATTTTTATTATGTGAAGCTAACATGGTTTTAATTTTCAAATTAATCAATTAAGATAAATCAATTGCAGAAAATAATGCTGTGCCACAAACGGAGATAAAACGTGAAAATGAACCATCAAAGATAAAAAAAGATCCAAAATCAATCGAGGGGGAAAAAAAGGCATATTGCGAAAGAAGAAACGTGCGAAGAAACTAGGTAAGGCTAGAAAAGAACCAAAAAAGACGTCAAAAACAAATGCAGAGAAACAAAAGGCGTATCGCGATAGGAGACGTGCGAATAAACCACCCAAGGTAAAGGTGAAGACACGAGAAACAAACAAGAAGAGTGCAGCACAGCGGGCGAGAGAGTACAGAGCGAGGAAAAAAGCCATAAAGACTTCAGCCGAGCTTCAAAATCTACCTCGTGCGACTCAAGCGCAAAACATCACCAATGTTATAAATATGGCTGGCGTGTCGACAATTCTATCACAAAGGATTGGCGGATCAGACAACTTAGCTGGGCCATCGACTGGAGTACAAAATGTCAACGATTTTGTGAATTCAACTGTATCATCAAAGAACAGTGTATCCATGAGAACTGCTTTCACAGGAATAAAAGTGCGTATAAGGAATTTGAAAATCAATTCGTGAAGAATCCTTTCTGTTCAGTGTGTTCCATTTGTGATCGATTGTGGTTTTTCAACGATGTAAAAGCACTAGATTCACATTACGAACAAATTCTTTCCACGGTGCTCCATGGAGTTGATTTAAACAACGTGGTAGCGTGTAGGACATGCAGGCAATCATTAAGAAGAAATAGTATTCCTACATTGTCCAAGTCTAACGGTTTCGCATATCCTGAAACACCATCTCATCTTCCTCAACTGGACTTGGTATCAGAGAGACTTGTGTCACCGCGTGTACCGTTTCTTCAAATCAGACGATTGCGTCATGTACGTGTGCAAGGTGGTATTTTCGCGCAGACTATTAACGTTCCTGTGTCTGTAAATACAATGGTCAAACAACTGCCGAGGAGTATTGACGATGATCATTGCGTAAAAGTTCATGTAAGAAATAAAAAAATACTAGAATCTTGTTGTTTGACAGGATTAGCTAATAAACAAAAAATAAAAACTTGGTTGCAGTATTTGAAAACCAGTCCCCTGTACAGGCTGTATAAAATTACAGTTGATGCGGAATTTTTAGATGGCAAGGACAGCGTGGACTCTATTCCTAGGGACGAAATTAGCGAAGACGTATCCGTCGAGGATTGTCTCACTGCGCAGCAAAGCACCACGCTGTGGACTGATGAAATGAACGCGCCCCATAGTCTGTTGTCCGACGAGCACGCCGAAGAGCTTTCCTTTCCTTCCATCTGAGCCATGGTGAGCCCAGAGTGTTCGCGGAAGGATTACGCGTGACGCCGTTCATGATGGTGACCAGCGAACTCAGACGATCTGACCGCCGTGGAGTCGCTCCGCACCACCTGCTTTACATGGCAATGAAGATCATGCGATTGAGGGTTCGCGTCAGTCTCGCCGTTGCCTTCAAACACGTCGCCAAAGATTTTAAGTTGACCAGAGAGCAAAGAGAATCAGAGGCATACCATAAATGCATCGAAAATAATGTCGCATTTTTAAGATCCATACCTAATTCCCCGTGGCTCTGGTCAGAACGCAAACGAGACATATTTGCCGTGATGAGACAGTTCGGAAGGCCGACAGCGCTTCTAACGCTGAGTGCCAACGCAGTAGGTTGGAATAGCTTACTTCAAATATTGTACAAGCTCAAAAACAAGTGCGACATTTCGGAGGAAGCGGTGTCTCAGCTGAGTTGTATGCAAAAAAGTACCTTAGTGAATGAAGATGCCGTTACTTGCGCCATTTATTTTAACAAGTTAGTCAACGTGTTGATGAGTGTACTGCAGTTGAAGAGGAATAGGCCGTTTGGAAAATATTACGTAGTACATTATTTTAAAAGCGTTGAATTTCAACATTCAACACCTCGCGCGCACATTCTCCCGTGGCTGAACAACGCTCCGAACGACGCAGTCGACACCAACAAACTTCAGGCTATCGAAATGATCGATAAGCTCATTTCGGTTTGTGCACAAGAAGCATCGGGAAACATTGAACTGCAAACCCACAAACATGCATTCAATTGCTACAAAAAAACAGTTGCAAATACGCTACAGAAATGCCGATTTGGTGCTCCTTTCATGTCGTGTCGGTCGACGACGATACTAACACCAATGTCAAAAACAGATCCTGGATTCTCCAGACACGCGGAACATTACAGAACTATAAAGAAGAACCTAAATAATATAGATTACGCTGATATCGACACGTATTACGGAGAAAATTACATAACTTCAGATCGTCACTACGAAGATGTTCTTCGAGCTGGAATCACACGCCCGAGAGTCTTCTTAAAACGACAACCTTCACAAAAATGGCACATCCCCTTCAATCCGTTTATTCTAAATAGTCTTAAATCTAATACGGACATTCAGTTCATAACAGAAGAACGATCTTGCGCAGCCACTCTTGTTGACTATGTAAACAGAACCAATCGAGGCGTCAGTGACTTACGACGCCAGATTGTGACGATGATGGAAGAGCACCCCCAGTCTGACGTGGTCGATATCGCGAGGAAGATGAGTGTCGACATGCTCAACAGCGTCGAAATCACCAGCCAAGAAGCCGCGTGGTACTTGCTACGCGAACCGACGGCGAAAAGCTCTTCGGCAATCGTCTACATTCCGACCGTACGGCCCGCCGAACGGCAGAGAATCAGAAAACTCAAAAAGAGATGGATTGCGATAAAGATTCGACGGCATGGAGGGAAAACTGGTTCGACAAGTATGAAAAGAGACCAGATTGCCTGAAAAATACATCTCTCGCCCAGTTCGTGTCCAGATACACGTGCAATGCGCTAGGCAGGGGCACCGAGCTGAACGAACCGCGCGTAATACGCTACCGTAACTTCGATATGGCTAACGAATCAAATGAATACAAGAGAGAAATGGTGACTTTGCATTTTCCTTTTCGAGACGAGGCGTCAGAAGTCCTAGCGGATATGAAATTCGCCAAAGTTTATGATGAAAATGAAGAGTTGATATTGCAGCGTCGCAGAGAGTTTGAGTCAGATTTAGACATTCAAAAAATAATACAAATATGCGAGGAGTCGTGTCGCGCGGAAGGGAATGAAGTATAGACGGCTTGATTGGCAAATGTCAATTGTACAATTCAAATTAAGTCACGCACAATGATTTCAGACTAGCTGTATGAGACTCCCTTGTCACAGAACATAAAAGGTTGTTACTTCTTTGTTTCGGCGTTCATAAACGGAGGCCTGTAGGACGACACATGGAAACACGGAGAAGGCAAATTGAGAGATTCTGCGAAGAATGATGGAACTACCGGAGGCCCTAGGTAACCGGCGCAGCGCGAGACAGAGAGCAGTGGAAGAGGGCTGTCCAACGATCGGCCCCCGACCCAATTGAGATAAATGGGATAATGATAAAGAAGACGACACCGGGAATATTACGATTATTCAAAATAAAAAATACCCACTTCGTAATTTTACGACCGGAAAACAGTTTAACTACTTTAACAATGTTCATCCGAACATAAAAATAAAGGTCGATTTTGAATAGAAATAATGATGTTGTCTTCTTATTTAGACGGTACGAAGTACTTACCTACCATTGACCAAAAATTAATGTCTTAATATTAAAACTGAGCTATTTGACATGAAGTGAATACATCCATGGAAATCGTCCGGTAGAGCGAAATATGAAATCTATGGCACCCATTGTCTTTTGTCTAACTACAATAAGTCATCATTTAATCATTCTTGAGTAAAAAACATCGCAGCAATAAATTTAACCTAACCCGAATGATGTTAAAATTCAATCGTGCTGTAAACGTACGACGTTTTTAAATTTTTAAGTCAGATAAATATGAAATTTTACATTAAATACTACTACTAGTTGATTTGTATGCAAATGAATATAATCTGTTGGCATTTGGGATTTAAGATTTTGATGATGACGAATTTCTACCAAATCTCATCATTCACAAAAAATATATATTTTGATTTATGACTAGGTATGTACTGTAGGTAGGTACTAATGAACGATAGTTGCACAAAGGTAACTGCGACCGCGACCTACGTATAACGTTCAGCATCGCGTCCTTTTTAGCAGTAGAAAATAAGCTTTATTTAAAATATGTTAAGTCAATTATAAAACTTCGCCGCCCAGCGCCGCAAGGTGAGGCGTTTTACGCGCGAGTGCACCCGCGCGTTCTGGAGCTATTGTTTGCCCAACGTAAATTGGCGTGCGGTGAATTTGGAACTAAGACCCGCCCCGCCCGCACCCGGCGGTGGCCCCCCGCCCTGTCATTCAGTTCAATTTCGTATTTTCTCGGGAGCTGTGACATCTTGATTACCAATATATAATGAATTATTATGTCCAAAACATCCAAAACACTCCGGGATGGTGCAAGAACAATTGCCAATGAAGTATTAAAGTTTTGCGGAGCTGAAAAATAAAATAATGGACCGATATTACCGTTTGACAGATCGACAGATAGGGCGGCCGCTATTACTAATTCGTTTCTTTAGTGTTGCCCGACCAAATTTCTATTAAAGGCTCTGACACCGGTCACCAGACATTCTGTACTTTATGTATTGTGTAATAAATTTACACCCTGACATCTTCTGTTACGCGACAGGGACGACCTCCTTCGCGCGCCAATTTATAGTGGTGTAGCGGTACCTGTTCAACCCTGTGCCATGTACCTATCGCCCGACCCAGAGTTTTGTTTATATTAACATAATAAAAATCTCCGCGATATAAACAAAAGGGTCGAGCTAGGGACTTGGCGACACCACACTAGTCGGGCTTCTGCCGTAAGATCGGGCAGACTTCCACGCGTCATCTATTTCTTTATTCGTCATTTCATAAAATATTACTTGTACACTTTAACTTGCTTCCGGGGCCTATCTCCGGGAAGAAATAAACAGTAACAGCATATCGCTCTTTCATTCCATCGACCTACGAATATTCCCGACAGTGGTAAGTCGATACCTACATACATCCCCTCCAGATGCCGACGCGCGTTTGCTCACTCGCGCGGGACTCTCGGCTCGCTCGTTTTACGCGCGAGCGCCGCGCGAGTTGAGATACTCGGGCGGCGCTGTTGCGTCCAGTACTACGCGCGAGTCTCGATCGCTACAGTCACTCTTTTGACAGATCAGGGAGTTACAACTCTTTTCTCTCAAAACATTTAAATCACTCTTATGCAATGATATAATAAACTGTAGATACGTTACAAGCGTGAAATCTTGGCAACTCAAAAATAAGATAAATGCCTTATTTGCATTCGTTGTCGAACGGACCTTCTTTGTGATCGGGCGCGACGCTATGCCGAAAAAAAATTCCCGGGAAAAAGGAACAGAGTATCGTACACTGTTATAAGAAAGAGGTATGTTATTTTAGTCACCGTGGCTTCAAATTACCAAATTTTTCTGACTACTCGCAGAATGTTTGTGAAATAAGTGTGCTGTGATTTGTTGTCTCTTTCAATGTAATATTTGCTACACATGAAAGCCGGCTAGTATGGGAATAAGGTGTCTATATTATAATACGTCAACGCCTTCACGGATATTATTCAAGTTTTTTCCTACGTGAAGTCGAGGGTTCTGATTTCAAAAATGATATTTATATACGGCGGAACAAAGTATTTAAAAAATAACCCATAAAAAACAAGTTTTTACAATGCTCCCTTTCGCTTTGAATCAGGTTTCGTGCCTATACACGCGTCGGGATAATTACTAATAAAGAATGATTCCAATTTGAAAAAAAACATAAAATTTCAAAAAATCCAAAATTTTACTATAATTAATAATTTGTTTTTACCAAAATTTGATAGATTATTTTTATCGTCGCCACGAGTCTACTTGCAAAGTTTCAGCTCGATTAGATCACGGGAAAAGGGTTGAAAATCGATCCAAAGTTTTTTCGTCAGACAAGCAAACAGACGGTACGAGTTAAAAGAAAGGGAGTAAAAACTAAAAAGTTAACAAAGTTCAAACTTTTGTAATTTTCACCATATAAATGACAGTTGCATATTTTATCTATGACATGAATAACGCTTTACCGTAGACAGAAGATAAATATTGATTGAATGGATGAAAATATCTATGGATTCACCTTGTGCGAAGTAGGTGCTACAAGGTAGTAATACATTATGCACACACGCACGGTTTTAGTTGAGCTAGTAGTTCTATTTGCAAAAAGCGGAACATTTGTAACTTCTCAGGCGTTAGGCGATTTCTTTTATCCGTTTGTACATTCCCAGCGGTCGAAAATAATCTTTCTGAGGCGACAGTAGACGGCTTTAAAGTAAAATACTTCTGGGCCAGTTTTTTCAGCTTAGGGAAATATACATCTTCACTCCAGAAAAGCAATGGATCACTTGTTTTAGATCTTTAAGAGCGAATCCCCGTACAAAACAAAATAAACTTGTCTCCATGGCCGACTTCGTTTTGGGACGAGTTCACTAACAAGTCATGTACACAAACCGATATCTTTATTCTTTATAACAAGAACGAACAAACAAAAAATAAATTATATTTAAATTTAACTTACCAGATTTCTTATCGCAATGTTATTATGTAATTAATATTTTTAAATCAATTCGATAAATAATATATAAATCTGGAATATCTCACTGTTGCACGAGTTTTTGTTTTCTAATTGTCTCAGTGTAGCATAGTACTACGCGAGTATAGATAAATATATAAGTAATACATATTGCTGCGGTGTTGAACCACGATCTTGCTTACAGATCGCCAACCTGACAAGTATGAGATTTTAAGTGGTGAACCAATGAAATAAAATAATAATTGTGCTAAAAAATTTATTTATGAAAAGTGATGTACATTACTAAATTAACAGAAAGCTTCATAATTAAAAAAAAAAAACAAATTAAAACATTATTGGTTTCCTATAAGGCACTCATCTCGGCACACAATGATAATGGCTAACTCAATTGGTACAAATATACGGTCTTGTTTTAAATCCCTCATCTTTTTCCTTCCAATACAAAAATGTATTGAGTCTCCTTCGTTCTTCGAGTGCCCACAATTAGATACTTGTGTATAATGACTTGAATATCTAATGTTATGGATGAGAACATAAAGAATATAAAAATATTTCTATTCTGCGCTACACAGTTATCAGAATAAGATGTTATTATGTATTAATTAACGGCCTCTAGGGCTTTTACAACAGATAGGTTAAGTGTACATTAACAGAATTGAACAGAAGATATAGTTTAAAGAAAAAAAAAAAATAAAATGTAAACATAATGATGACATAAACTGGAAAGAAAATTCTGAATTCAGATACAAATATATAAATAAAAATATAATATGAAGTAAAAAGAAAGTATATAAAAAGCAGAAGCATAAGAAAAACATAATATAATAGAAATTTAAAAACAAAAAAAGTAATAATGTATAGTGAAAGGATATAGCACAAGCTTTAAAAGTCATATTATAATAAAAAATATACCTACATACAAATACAACTCAATTATTTAAGTCCAATTCGACAAATACTAGTAATCTTTCAATACACCTTTTAATATATGTTTGAATAATATACAGTTATTGGCAAAGACGTCCAGTTGCTCATATCTGTTTGCTAGTGTAGGAAGCCTCTGCAGTGGGTAATTAAAGATATAGTAAGTAGCTGCAGGTTCCGCGGCAAAACCTGCACGATTCTAGTTATGCGAGACGGATCACGCAAGCAGAAACGTTATAGTAGTTGAGGACAGTCGATAGTACCATTTATTAGTTTGTGTAAAAAGAGAAAGTCCATCACTATTCTTCTAGTCTCTAGTTTATCAAGACAGCTAAAAGATCTAAGAATATTGTAATCAATATTACTTGAAGGTATGTTAAGTTTATAATTGATAAATCTAAGAAACTTTTTAGGACTTTCTCTATATTACTCATGTGAACTGTATAATGAGGGCTCCATACAACTGTATTAAATTCTAGTATTGGTCGAATTTCATTTAAATTAAACACATTAAGAAAGACGAAAAATTCAACATAAGCATATTGAATAGAATATATAAGGGTTAAATGGTCAAAGATAGTAGCAGTTAGAGTCTCAAAACGACGAGCGGGCATGCTCAAATACCATATATCCAATACTTTCTAATAAGTCTTCTGTTTATCTGTAATATATGCTAAAATCCCCCGAACTCAAATGTAGTTAATATCCTTCTTATACCTACTATAGTGTACATCTTCAGAAAATGTTTCAGCCTGGCTGTCGCCGTCCCTTAGTCTATAGGCACAAGGAGAGGATAAAGAACTCTAGGCCAAAATTAAAAAACAATAAATACCAAACAATCGGTGATTACGGGAGGTTGTGTGGGCTTTTTCACATGAAAACAATGAGTCCTTTTGAACGCGTGATTTCCCCGTGAAGGATTCGCATCCGGGTACGTTTCTTCACGAAATTATAATTCTGCGGAGGTAAAAAACACATTTGATGGTTTTATAGCGACCACCTCGCGTGCGGCCGCCATGCCGACACCATTCATTGAATAAGATTCCATTTGTAACGCCTTTTTATCATCATTTGACCATAATTGCGGGCATGGCCAGAAACAATAGCACGTCGTGCCGCCTCCACCCAGCTCTCCAGGAATATTGGAAGACATATCCAGAATACTTTATTTATTTATGGTATCTTAACGGTATTATTTATTTTTATATAGGTACACAAATAGCACCATTGAAAAATAGCAGAAACAGGGAGACATCCTTACAGGTGAAACATTATTACAAAAACTAGACGTAGGTAAACCCGTGAAAAATCGCGGGACGTAATTTAAGTAATACACATAATAAAAAGCCAATCAAACGTCGAACGTAGGAGGAGTAAATTAATGATTTGCGTCCTAGCTGAGGCCTGCTCTTACAATTTGTACTATACATATGTATATAGTGTATCTTTGACGGGCCAGGGAGAAGCGGTGGTGACTATGTCGTTTAGTTGCCCTCGGCGAGTCCGAGGTTCGAGTCTTTCTCCATTCGTGTAATTTCGTTTTTAGCCGTGAATTCCAGTAAGTCACGGAGTCACGGGATAGAAAAATAACGAAATTATTATATTTGGATACTCAAGAAAGTGATGAAAATAATAATCACAAAGTAAGCAAGATTTAAGAAGAAGTAAACAAAATAAAAAAACAATTAAAAAATATATATTAATAGAAAATAAAATTAAAAAATATATACAATATCAAATAAGACGTAAGTGAATTTTGCTACAAGACAAAATAAACGAGAATAAGAATGGGGGAGAAAAAAGAAGTAGGAGGTTGGAATTAGGATTGAGTAGTGATGATCAAACTATTAGGTACCTATGTTAAAATGAAAAGGGTACTTATTTTCTTGTTAAATGATTTAATATCTATTATTTAGCATAAATAAATGAAATCAAATGTCCTTTTCGGCAAATGAAATCGGTTTTAAAAATAATTTTCAGTCTTTTCCAGTTTTTTCAAAAAAAAAATTAAGATAAAAATATAAGCAAACGGCGCATTTTATCAAAAAATCGTAATCTACATCGTACAAATTGTTAGCTATTAGTAAGATGCGTGCAAAAATTAAATAGAAATGGCGCGATAGTTTTTGAGATATTTTCTCTGGCATCCTATAAAAGTGAATTTAGAGAAAAATACATCGATATCTTCAAAGTGCTATATTTCAACAATTTTTGGAAATTTTTGAATGATTTATGACTCAAATTATTCTTAGAATTTTAAGTTGAATCGATAAGATAACGTTAAAGTTATAATTTTTTTAAAACTACAAGGTGATGCACCCCTTAAAACTTCCAATTTTTCAATTTTAAAGAAATCACACCTGTAATTATTTGATAAATTATTGCAATACTGTAAAAAAAATTCATGCAAATCAAACGAATTTTCGGAATTGCAATACATTAATTGGAGGTCATCATTATATTTATAATGAAATTTTATTAAAATCACCCAATTTAAAATATTTCATTGATAAATATCTCAGTAATCAAAACTTTCTTGATGTATAATGTTGAAGAACGCCAAGAAACAGGCACCGAGGCTACTAATATCGAAAACATGACTTAATGACAACACGATGGGAGGCTGTTAGAAGAAGATGGATCTGTTCACACGGTGTGTTCGGGTATCTCTCGAGAGTGCGTGTACATTGCTGTCGTATCTCGGAGATGTAATGGTATCTAAAGACTACCAGCATATGTATCAGTTGGTCATACTGCCGATGACAATCCTGTTCCCTGGGCACATATGTCACTCGCACTCACTTTTCTCAGAACTCTAATAGAAATCTATTAAAAAATAACCTGTCTTTGAGACAGAATACGACACAACCATTAGAAACATTACAAATACCTACACTAAAGTATTACCAATTGATCAAAAAAATATATATATATAATTCTAGAAGAATTGATAAATAATATTAATATTAACACTGACACGCACCATAACTGTACAACCAGATCAACAGGACGAACAATGAGAATACCAAACACAAACAACGAGTATGGTGAAAGAAAAAGAGAATATATTGTGCCAAGAATCTTTAATAAATTAGATAAAAAATTCTTCGAGATGATGTAAGACAAGAAAACTCCATTGGCTTCAAAAAAATACAAGGTAAAAGAATATATATTAGAGCATAGCTTTAATATATATTCTAATCTTAATCTACCTAATCTTACATTACTTTATAATTATCATGTATCACTTGTAAAAATCATGCAATACTCTATAATGACCTACTCTATAATCTTCATAAAAAAAATTATTATAAAAAATATGATATCTTCAAGTTTGTGTTTACTGGGGTATTATGCCGTGTTGTTACGACCTTACGGGCCGACGTTTCGGATCCCATTGCAGGGTCCATCATCAGGGCTGATGTCCACATCAGTAACCACATCGTAACAACACGGCATAATACCCCAGTAAACACAAACTTGAAGATATCATATTTTTTATAATAATTTTTTTTATGAAGATTATAGAGTAGGTCGTTATAGAGTATTGCATGATTTTTACAAGTGATACATGATAATTATAAAGTAATGTAAGATTAGGTAGATTAAGATTAGAATATATATTAAAGCTATGCTCTAATATATATTCTTTTACCTTGTATTTTTTTGAAGCCAATGGAGTTTTCTTGTCTTACATCATCTCGAAGAATTTTTTATCTAATTTATTAAAGATTCTTGGCACAATATATTCTCTTTTTCTTTCACCATACTCGTTGTTTGTGTTTGGTATTCTCATTGTTCGTCCTGTTGATCTGGTTGTACAGTTATGGTGCGTGTCAGTGTGTATATTAATATTATTTATCAATTCTTCTAGAATTATATATATATATTTTTTGATCAATTGGTAATACTTTAGTGTAGGTATTTGTAATGTTTCTAATGGTTGTGTCGTATTCTGTCTCAAAGATAGATTATTTTTTAATCGATTTCTATTAGAAATGAAGAGTTCTGAGAAAAGTGAGTGCGAGTGACATATGTGCCCAGGGAACAGGATTGTCATCGGCAGTATGACCAACTGATACATATACTCGTAGTCTTTAGATACCATTACATCTCCGAGATACGACAGCAATGTACACGCACTCTCGAGAGATACCCGAACACACCGTGTGAACAGATCCATCTTCTTCTAACAGCCTCCCATCGTGTTGTCATTAAGTCATATTTTAGATATTAGTAGCCTCAGTGCCTGTTTCTAGGCGTTCTTCAACATTATACTTTAAGAAAGTTTTGATTACTGAGATATTTATCAATGAAATATTTTAAATTGGGTGATTTTAATAAAATTTCATTATAAATATAATGATGACCTCCAATTAATGTATCGCAATTCCGAAAATTCGTTTGATTTGCATGAATTTTTTTTACAGTATTGCAATAATTTATCAAATAATTACAGGTGTGATTTCTTTAAAATTGAAAAATTGGAAGTTTTAAGGGGTGCATCACCTTGTAGTTTTAAAAAAATTATAACTTTAACGTTATCTTATCGATTCAACTTAAAATTCTAAGAATAATTTGAGTCATAAATCATTCAAAAATTTCAAAAAATTGTTGAAATATAGCACTTCGAAGATACCGATTTTTCAACGAATTTCGCGATTCTTTTGTGTTTTTCTCTAAATTCACTTTTTTAGGATGCCAGAGAAAATATCTCAAAAACTATCGCGCCATTTCTATTTAATTTTTGCACGCATCTTACTAATAGCTAACAATTTGTACGATGTAGATTACGATTTTTTGATAAAATGCGCCGTTTGCTTATATTTTTATCTTAATTTTTTTTTTGAAAAAACTGGAAAAGACTGAAAATGATTTTTAAAACCGATTTCATTTGCCGAAAAGGACATTTGATTTCATTTATTTATGCTAAATAATAGATATTAAATCATTTAACAAGAAAATAAGTACCCTTTTCATTTTAACATAGGTACCTAATAGTTTGATCATCACTACTCAATCCTAATTCCAACCTCCTACTTCTTTTTTCTCCCCCATTCTTATTCTCGTTTATTTTGTCTTGTAGCAAAATTCACTTACGTCTTATTTGATATTGTATATATTTTTTAATTTTATTTTCTATTAATATATATTTTTTAATTGTTTTTTTATTTTGTTTACTTCTTCTTAAATCTTGCTTACTTTGTGATTATTATTTTCATCACTTTCTTGAGTATCCAAATATAATAATTTCGTTATTTTTCTATCCCGTGACTCCGTGACTTACTGGAATTCACGGCTAAAAACGAAATTACACGAATGGAGAAAGACTCGAACCTCGGACTCGCCGAGGGCAACTAAACGACATAGTCACCACCGCTTCTCCCTGGCCCGTCAAAGATACACTATATACATATGTATAGTACAAATTGTAAGAGCAGGCCTCAGCTAGGACGCAAATCATTAATTTACTCCTCCTACGTTCGACGTTTGATTGGCTTTTTATTATGTGTATTACTTAAATTACGTCCCGCGATTTTTCACGGGTTTACCTACGTCTAGTTTTTGTAATAATGTTTCACCTGTAAGGATGTCTCCCTGTTTCTGCTATTTTTCAATGGTGCTATTTGTGTACCTATATAAAAATAAATAATACCGTTAAGATACCATAAATAAATAAAGTATTCTGGATATCTCTTCCAATATTCCTGGAGAGCTGGGTGGAGGCGGCACGACGTGCTATTGTTTCTGGCCATGCCCGCAATTATGGTCAAATGATGATAAAAAGGCGTTACAAATGGAATCTTATTCAATGAATGGTGTTGGTGTGGCGGCCGCACGCGAGGTGGTCGCTATGAAACCATCAAATGTGTTTTTTACCTCTGCAGAATTATAATTTCGTGAAGAAACGTACCCGGATGCGAATCCTTCACGGGGAAATCACGCGTTCAAAAGGACTCATTGTTTTCATGTGAAAAAGCCCACACAACCTCCCGTAATCACCGATTGTTTGGTATTTATTGTTTTTTAATTTTGGCCTAGAGTTCTTTATCCTCTCCTTGTGCCTATAGACTAAGGGACGGCGACAGCCAGGCTGAAACATTTTCTGTAGATGTACACTATAGTAGGTAAGAAGGATATTACTACATTTGAGTTCGGGGGATTTTAGCATATATTACAGATAATACAGAAGACTTATTAGAAAGTATTGGAATATATGGTATTTGAGCATGCCCGCTCGTCGATTTTTGAGACTCCTAACTGTACTATCTTCCATTTCACCCTTCTATATTCTATTCAATATGCTATGTTGAATTTTTCGTTCTTTCTTAATGTGTTTAATTTAAATGAAATTCGACCAATACTAAAAGTTAATACAGTTGTATGGAGCCCTCATTATACAATTCACATGAGAAATATAGAGAAAGTCCAAAATAAGTTTCTTAGATTTATAAATTATAAACTTAACATACCTTCAAGTAATATTGATTACAATATTTTTAGATCTTTTAGCTGTCTTGATAAACTAGAGACTAGAAGAATACTGACGGACTATCTCTTTTTACACAAACTAATAAATGGTACTATCGACTGTCCTCAACTACTAGAACGTATCTGCTTGCGTGTTCCGTCTCGCATAACTAGAAGTCATGCAGGTTTTGCCGTGGAAACTGCAGCTACTAACTATTTCTTTAATTCCCCACTGCAAAGGCTTCCTAGACTAGTAAACAGATACGAGCAACTGGACGTCTTTGCCAATAACTGTATATTATTCAAACATATTTTAAAAGGTGTATTGAAAGATTACTAGTATTTGTCGAATTGGACTTAAATAATTGATTTATATTTTTTATTATATTATGACTTTCAAAGTTTGTGCTATACCTTTTCACTCTACATTATTAGATTTTTTTGTTTTTAAATTTCTATAATATTAAGTTTTTCTTATGATTCTGCTGTTTTTATTTTTCTATTATTATTTTGCTATTATATTTTTCTTTATATATTTATATCTGTATTTCAAGTATTTTCTTTCCACTTTATGTCATTATTATGTTTATATGTTATTATTATTTTTTCTTTAAACTATATATTCTGTTACTATCAGTTGTAAAAGCCCTATAATAATAAATAAATAAATAAAAAATTAAAAATAAGTTAGTTCAAGTTTCTTGCCTCACACGGTAAAGATACAACTAATTATTTAAATAGAACGGTGTTTTCATTTTTCAATCCAGCCTATTTAAGCTGTCAGTTGTGAAAAGTACAGTTTTACTCTGGCTTTGTAACACTCTAATAATAATTTATTTCTATTTTACGGTTCATATTTCATTTTATTGCTCGTGTCAATAGGGTCAGTACTGATTGAAATTTACGTTATGCTTTGTGAAGGTATTATTGATAATATTTCATCGTATATAACGTTATTCATGGATGTATAATAATAAATTACGTTCGATTTGGAACTTACAACGTGTTTGAAATGTAAGAAATATAACATAAATTAAATCACTTACATTTCCAAACCATTAGTGGTAGTATAGTACACATTTGAAAAATTATCTAACTATAAAATATGTTTATACCTACTAGTGATATTTTACGTGGTGGGCTTTCTGACTTAGTAATTATTTAGGTTAAGTGGTTATAGTTACATAAATAGTTAAATAAAGGTTAAGTGGTGGAGCCTTTTTTTCTGCGCAGGCCCTAAAGCGTAACGATATATGCAACTTTTGATTGAGATACGGGGAGAGGTAGACGACCGGGGATGCAGAGTGAGATATTTTTCAAAAATTTCTCAAAATTCCAGAGTGAAATTGAACAAAATTTGAATGACAATCACTATAATACACATTTTTATATGAAGAAGCCAGGGAGATAACATATACATGTAGAGTAAGTAGTAACGATGTATGCAAATACAGGGGGAGTGTGACATGTTCCGGGGGTGGATTTGTTCAAAGTAGCTTTTTGCTCTTGTGGTTAGGACTCTCGCCTCGTGATCCAAAGGTCGCGGGTTCGAACCTCACTCTAGAACAGTAAATTAGTCCTATTTTCATAGCGCAAGCGTTGAGCTCAGTTTGAAAATAGTAAGAGTAGTGACACGTACTCCGTGTTCGCATCTCTATTTTAAAAAAAGTCCTAGAGTGCGACACAATAAAAAAAATGAACACATGTTTAATATTGTATTAATATATTAATAAATTAATATTGAAATTAAAAATGACGTACTTTTTGTATGTATTTCAGCCGCAAAAAAATACTTAGTAAGGCTGTGTGAACAGCACCATCTAGCACAGCGTGGCGTCTTGGTAGCGTTAGTGATAGAAATTGTTACATGGAAAAATATGTTTTTTGCTTTTTGTACTAGATTATTATTTGCGCTTTCTGGTAGCGTTAATGACGAAAATTGTTACAATAAGATTTATGTATTTTGAATATTTTTCTGAAATAAACTCAACTTAAATAATACTATAACACATTATATGAATGGTGTGCTTTATTTTTATTATAACGTCGAATGGAAGCTAGTTACCGCTAATACTAGCTTACGAGAGAATATGTAGGATTACATGTTGTGTTTTTGATTTATCAGTCATAAAGCTTTTCTGATATTTAAAGCAATACAAAATCGTTTTAATATTTTCATATGACTGCAACATTCGTTAAAAATTCTACGCCTTGAGCATACAAAGCATGTGATGACCCTGTTAGATAGTGGGCATCCTAATCAAATCAAGCAGACTGTATTTAATGTCGAAATGATGTTCAATTAATATTATAAAGCATTTTATAATATTTCAATATAAATCGTTCTCCTGGTCACGGTAAGCAATGTGATGATCCAGCTAGATAGTAGGGTCTTCCTAACGTATTAACGATGAATTCTGTATTAATAATTTATTTAAAATGTCGATGCTTACTCGTCGCGAGTTGATATTTAATTTTAGCTATTATATTCAATTATTTGCCAACTCCTGGCCGCGGCTAACAATGTGATGAATCCTATGGGGTGACCCGTCAAAAATACGTCGTGGTAAATAATATTAAATAATATAAATTTCATTGCAATGAATAAAGTCATTTGCCGTATGATGTTAGTGAAAATAGTTGTATGGCTCGGGTGGCAACGGCTGAGGTCGACAGATACGCTGTAGCTATAAAAGGATCGCGGAATAAAATATTATACCTTCTTGAAATATTAAAAATAATGTATTCTATACAATATTAATACTCTGCCTGTGCTAACTATACATTTAACTAAAATATATATTATTAACTGGAAATAATTATTCTGTGAAAATTGCGCTTTCGAATGCAAAATTAACTAAAAATATTAACTAAAATATTTCTAACATCTTGGGTTCGCATACTATATTGAAAATACCTAATGCCCTTTGCATTTACTAAGTATATTACCTAAATAGCCACAGCTATACCATCCTGTCCGTCAGGGACGAAACATAAAACATAGTTATATTTCTCAAAGTGCTACCTCTTACGCGACAAAAATACCTATTACAGTCGGGCTATGAATATGAACTATCTCCGCCTCATAATGGCGCCTGGCACCAATACTAAAACCCTTACTAGAAATAATAAATGCGACTAAATCTCAGTAAATACAATATATACTATTCGTAATACGTCGTTGAATTGACACATGATTCGGCTAATGGATGAAGGACCCCGTTGTGTATCGTAATAACTTCAAATTCTTTTATAGGAGCAGTGTGGAAACAATTGCATAATATTACGTAATAAAAACATCTAACGAACCTAATAATCTATACATTTATGTTACAATAAAATACGTTCACCAGAAGAATTCGTGTATTAGAAATAAAACATTTCCGTTTGGGGACAAACTAGTAGAATTGTTCGAACGGTGCAAAGGGAAAAATTCACACATATTAAATAACACTGAAATTAATAATTATAAACACTTTGTATTAGCAAATTCTTACCTTGAATGGTTTCGTCCTAGACGTGCATGAACCTGTTCATATTAATTCCGTGAGAAAATAATACATATATTTGCTATTTACGAAATACGACATTTTTGAAGCGAAACTTCTTTATAAATAAGTAGATAAGGTCTCGGGGATGGTTTGTTCGAAAGGAGTGAGTTTATATGAAATAATAGTTTCTTTGAATGCTAAATTTTGGTTTTTTAAACCCTCAGCATCTCTGCCGAGGGAGGTTTAGGCCCCGCGCCCGCCTAGACCCGGTGGCCGACTTCCTAAGTGACTAAACGACCCCCCTTGTTCCTCCGGAACTTACTGCATCCCGAGACTCTATCTCTTCTTTACGAGATGTGATCCCGTGACGCCCCTCTTTTAGGCTTATAATTGAGATAGCCGTACTCTTTTGGTACGAGTTTCTGATGATGTGTGTTATCTTGAGGCGCCTTTCTTTTAGGCCGGTGTTTGAAGAATCATGTACTCTTTTGGTACGAATTGATGACGACATTAGCCTCCTTTGCGGGCATAGTCAGCGATGTTACAAATTATTGTGCAATCTCATTATGCCTTTTCAGAGCGGCGTCCCACGATTCTGCATCTTGCAACATTTACTTTGGACAAATGTTAGAGTGTTAGTAACATATTTATAATATCCCAGCTATTCCATATGAGTGAATGGTTTTTTTCACTGATTCTGGCCCTGTCTTTCTTACAGAGGACAGAATAGAAGTTAACGTTTTCTATCAAGGTTTTACAGCATTCAAGCATGGAAATCCTTCCAAAGACAAAGGGAACCTTTTGTGGGTTATGTGGCCCTGCGCCTGGTGAGGAAAGAGGTCGGTTTATTGATGACCCCGAGCAACAAGGAGGGCCCCGCCTTTAAGGGACCCTGCAGGGGCTTGTGCGGGTTCCACGCCCAAGTGCCGGCAAGCATCTATGCCCCAACCAGCTAGGCCATCACAAACCAGATATCCCCAATCTTTAGTTAGATCTCCCCATTCTGTCCTTTACTCGTCGTTCTGAAGCTACTTGTTAAGCCGAATATACCGAGGTACTCGATTCATAAAGAATTAGTTGTAGACCGAGTGTAATGATTGCGCAATACCTACGCAATACAGTAACCATCAAAATGCTACTAAGTAATTCATATAGAAATCCGTGTATTCAATTTTTAGCATAAACGGTATGAAATTCGCTTTGCATAAAAATACATCCGTTTGGAATGTTTTTCTCATACGATTTGAACCAATATCACACAAGCAATCGCGATATTCAATTACACATAATTACTCCGAACTCAAATATTCCCAAAACAAATACATTTCGACAGTGAAAACAATTAACCGTAATAGATAATATAAATGTGTTCCTTAGCTGTTACACAGTGGCGGTATGATCCTCTCTGGTACTGATGAATGGTAGATTCCTCCATACGTCCGGGCAGCAACTCCGCCCGCAAATGCTGTTCTCCAAATGAAGTCTCTGGCAGTAGTCTCTCGGGCAGCGCTTCCGCTCGCAGGTCTGGTCTCGAAATGAAGGGGCAGAGTATATCGTGTTCGCTCCTTTTATAGTAACGATTGCACCATATCTCCGAAATCCACGCTAGTGCAGTGACTCATCCTATGCGCGATGACTTCACCGGCGGCGCTCGCCATTGGCCGGATTCAGTCATCAGGACGGTCGCCTCCGGCTCAACCCGTCGAAGGCAAAGCGCGCCTGTGATTGGTCCGTTTCGTTAAAATAACAGTAAAGCACCCGCTACACGCGAGACTTGTTGTTCCGATTCATAAATAATAAAGGCTCGTTCGCACCTACTCACAAGGTCGAGTCTATTAGGATTGGCAAATAATATTAATTTAACACAGAATTATATCTATGGTGTAATAAAGATCTAAGAATTATTACTTGTATAGCTGAATATTCAATATTTTGTTAACCTCTTGTAATACATAGAATCTTGAGAAGAAATATATCAGACTTTTACTTTTAAACGATTCAAACCAGAAGAAATATATTCTTGATGGCCATACTCGGCTTTTTTGAATATTATTATTTTAAGATTTTCTAAATTCTTTAAATCTATCTCTATGTCGACCATCACAAGTGTGCGGTAAACATTATAAAAAAATTGAGAGTACAGTGAATACGTTTAAAAAGTTTTAAATTTTAGCAATTAATAAAGCGTGATATACCTGAATGTGTATAAATATATAGCGAATAAAATAATCTCTTTTAAGGGACATCCTTTTTACCACATTTATTCGAATAATTCAATATATTAATCTATTTAAAAGCAGTTTTATGAGTTTATATAATTTATTGGTTAAAATTGTAATTTTTGTAATTTTTTGAAGTGCGCGTGTATTCGTTTAATTCATACTTTTGTGAAAAGTTGGTTTTAATATCCGGTACACAAGAGCAATACACTGCAATATATTTTTTCGTCTCACTTTTGGCTTCTCAGACTCAGTTTTGTTTTATTTATGGCTAATATTATTTTCGTTTTCACTGAATTTGATATTATAATATATACGTACGCCTATAAATATTCATATCATACATCTACTCGTACAAATATGTAGGTATGTAGGTATTTGTATGAAATACATTTTGAGCATGACATAGTCAAATATTTTGGTCGCGACTAATTAAAAATTGTAAGTATTCTTTAAACCTCATTTATCAATTTTTTATATCTTTGTAGGATTAAGTAATGTAAAAATTAATTAAAGTTTCTATCTGTCTTAATATCAACGTCATAATTCTTCTTGGGATAATAATTAAGGATAACAAAAACCTTTTTAGAATAATGTTAAAATTTAAGTAACTAAAACATAAATAGAAAACGAGTTTCGACGAAATTATAAAGTTACTACCCCCTCTCCTTCCGAGAAGGTTCGCGAAGAAATGAAAGTGCCTTCGTGTAAGGCAATATCCATTTCAGTAGTTTTTCCTAAACTTGCATTAGTCGTTCTCAATAAAACAATTTGAAAACAATTTTACCTAGTTATTAAAATTATCTGTGGTTTTACAACTAAACTAATTAATTCTCGCCTCATCAAATGACGAGAATTAATGACTATACCAGACAACCCCAGGGCAGGCAAAACCGAGAAATGGTAATACCGATAAATATGATGCAAGTACCAACTAACCGTTAATTTATCGATAATTATGGAGGTATTCAACGTAGGTTATGACGGCATAGGTCAAAAACTACAGATTAAAGTAAAAATAATTTAATGAATTTTTTTTTTATAAGTTTCACCGCAGTACGTACGTGTTTGTGGACATGTCTTGGAAGTGAAAATTGAAAGACTTCTCATCATCCGATCAAACTAAAATTTTGCACGTCGACTCGACGTCGATGACAACGCATTTTGACAACGTTGTCGGTATGCACGGTTATCGTGGTTGTTTTCGTTTTTCGCGAAAAAAACTCATCAATCTCGATTCCAAAGATTTCAAGTTCCCCAAACGGACGCAGCCCGCCGACGTCTTCTGGAAATACATGCGTCGCGGGATTTCTCTCCTCCTCAAAATTGAGTTGAATTTTAGCTTTTTTCATTCCTTGTTAGACCTTAAAGCCATTTACACGCTATTTGTTTTATAACCTAAACTTACCTGTAATGTTTAAATTGTGATCATACTCTATAATTCTCGAATCATTCGCAACAAAGTAATTAATATACCACTGTGAGTATATTCTTACTACTTTTCGTCTTTTTTACTTACCACGCGTTGCGTTACACCAAACTCTGTCGAAAACTCTTTAAAATAAAACATGTTTAACGGTATTTTTAAGATCATATGTCGCATTTTTTCACTCAAAAAATTCAACAAAAATTTGAAGTTTTTCCACCCCAAATTGAAATTTCAAAATTTTTTATTTAATTGAATTTTTCAAAGTAAAAACATGCGTTTATTATGTTACATGGTCCAAAAAATACGGTATGATCATTTAGGCTGGAAATATTAGTTAGTGGTGAAGTATAAATCTCGATTTTGCTGATTTATAATTATTTAATCAAATGATAACAGTAAATAAATATTTTTAATTTTTTCCACATTTAATATTAATTTTCTTCGTACTGTCTTCTTGTGGTAGTATCCTGAATCTCCCTTTCTTAACATATGTGTCATTGTTAGAAACAGGTCATAAAAAATTCTTAGTAAAAAGAAAATATTAATCAAACACTCTCTGATCCTACTCGCTACAAACATCGTTGTTTAAATAAATGACTACCTATATATAATAAAAAATTTAAAATATGATTTTTTAATATGCTAAAACCGGTTCACAAAAAACCCCTGCTGTATGCCCTAGACTACACAATTAATGCTATTACGTTTGTTACATATACCTAGATTTGAGATGAGTAAATATCTATATTTGAAGAAGAAATATATTTTGCTATATTAAGGCCCGGTTGCGCCAGCAGAAGTGAGAGTAAGAGTTAAGAAAAAAAGCATAGATTTTTGCATTCTCCACCAATCAAAACACTCGTTTTCGTAAAAATCTATGCTTTTTGCTTAAATCTTACTCTTACTTCTGATGGCGCAACCGGGCCTTAAAGAAGAAAATATCTTTTCGTTTCAGAGCAGTTTAATAGCCAAGAGCACAACTGGGTAATGAAATTGAATAGTTTCAAAAGCAGTAAAATTCCCATCTTATTCCTTTCTGTCAGATATGTGGAACAACGTAGTGCAAGCAGTAAACTTCCCCATCGTGACGAATAAAATTGCAATTTACAAAAATAAAGCCTATCATAAAATTTGTAAAGGTTGGGCACCTTTTGGAAAACCAGCCCAGAACATTCCCTCAAAGTACGCTACTGACACCGAGACAAGGCGTGAGACCTCAATCTGAGCCAATATAAACAAATTAGATGTTGCCCGAAGAGCCATGCAAAGGTGAAAAAATACATTAAGATAATATTTGACTGTAAATGGTGCAGTCAAATATTTTCGTCATTATTATTAACGTCACTCAAAACGCGCCACAACAGATAATGCGCAAGCATGTTGACATAGCCGTCAAATAAATTAAAATGTGTATATTTTATATATTGTTTATGGTTGTTGCATAACTGCCAAAAAAACTTTCACTTGAAATTAGTCTTCCAGCAATATAAATACTGTGTTGTCAACCATACTGAATCGAGTACAGGTCAAAAAGATGCTCAATTTAAAAGCTGACAAATGATTGGTTATTGAATTGAAAATTAGAACTGTTTATTGAATTACGATTGTAGCTGTGTAATCGAAATGGCAAAAAGGGATTTCTGTATTTCATGTTATTGTCGTTGTTTGACTGCGTTCAGCTGAGTTTTTTGAAAATGCACATTTTTTTTGAAAAGGAACAACCTCTCAAAAAAGAAGCCATATTTAATTGTTGTCAGCTGTTTATATAGTTCACGAATATTTCGATCGTTTTTAATAAAGTTTTTGTTTGCCCCAGATATTTTAAATATTCGAGGTTATATTTATGTAAGTATGAGTTTCAATTCTTTTCATGAAACTCAATAGAATTATCAACAATGATCAGTGTGTATTTTAACAACTCAATACTTTGAGCATCAATAATATATAATTTTGTCTTTATTTGAGATTTTAAGTATTACTTCTACCGCGAGTGCACGCACGATTTTTTTTTATTACCCGAGTGCTTTTTTACTCAACAGAAGAACTCTGATACCTATCCTACGATATACCAACTTATAAAGGCCCGGATGTAGAAGCGGGTCCACGTCACACATATAAACCAATGATATATCACTATGCACGCAACCTTTTACACTGATAGAACTCTCCATTCTATTTTCTTAATCGGTGAACCCATCATTCAAACCTTGACATTCGCGTCAAGATACGACTTTATTGGAATATCTGTGATAATTGAATTTGAATAACATAATTGTAGAAGAAATTAAATAAATTATTAAGAAATATACAGGCAACAAACTACTAGGACTTAAACTCGGAACTTTCTATTGTCGGTAGACAACTTTACAAATTCAGCTATGTTGACACCATAAAATGTCGTCGACACATGTAAGTACACAGTTTTTATTACTTATTACTTTTATTAGGGAATTAAGGAACTACATATTATGTTCTCTAAAATTGTAAAGTACACAAATAAAAATTTGTGTTTATTAAAATAAACAAAATTTAATTTATTCTTCTTGCATTTTTTGTGTAACATTTAAAAGAATTATCTTAGATTTTCATTGTTTATTTTCTTTCGTTTGTGTTTTCTGGGATATTATGCCTTGTTTTTGCGACCTTTCTGGTCGACTTCACGGTACAAACGGTTGCAACGTGAAGAAAGTTGCTTTCGACACGGTATTCCAAGTCAATACGAAACCACAACATCATCACTTACAACAACACCTCCGCCCTGATGATGGACCTTGCAACGGGATCCGAAACGTCAGTCAGAAAAGTAGTAAAAATACGGCGTAATAATCCAGAAATCAACACTTTTATTCACTGAAGAACTGACTCATGTCACGTACCTGTCAACCGCATTTATTAAATATTTTGTGATATAATAAGAAGATTAAAAGTGTTATGAAAAAACGTTGAATTATTGTTGAATTATTTATCATCCCTGCTTTGAAGGTTGTGCTAAGCAAAAAATAATGATATGAGCCATGTTTGGGTAGTTAATAGGCCTTTTTTAAATATATTATTTGTACATTGCCCAATTACTCAATTCACAATTACTTTTACTTTCAACGCTGTTGAAAGTAAAAGGCTGAAATATTCACACCAAAATAACACAAATTGTGAATATCGCCGAAGGAAAATTGTACAAGTTTTTTTATTTCCCCGCAGCAATGAGAAAAGCAGCGCCGGCTCCGGTAGTTTATGAGAGCTTTGTGAAAGTTTCGCAATACCAAGTCTGTCCATTTACTACAACGGTTTGTTCGACAAAAGAAAAACTCGGAAAGCCGAGTCTAAATACCTCGCCGTGAACAACGCTCTCCAATAAATTGGTTCCAGGAACAGAGCTCTTACTCCCGCTGTACTCCCGGAGAGTCGAGGAATGTTTGTCGGGAATGGCATAACATGAGCCCAAAAGATTACTTGTGAATATATTTTATTCTAATAAGCGCTTAGACTTATATAACTCAAATCAGTGGAATTAAACGTTGTGTATAAATCATTGTTGTATTTTATTATTCTTATAGTGCCATCTCTTATCGGCATATTGGCAATCACGACTTTATTCACCGCCGCAAAGAACAACTCAGAATATATTTTAACAATAATTAAACAAGGTTTTAAGGTAAGTTAAGACTGCAAGGTACTTTGAATATAATATTTTTTTAGTAAAATGTCAAATGAGGCAAGACTGGCAGTATGCAATGGAATTCTAGTAGAGAAAGTGGCCCAAATATGGGTTACCACTTTTAATTTGCAACTTATATGTGAATTATATTGAATATCTGAACTTTTATTGGAATATAAAGATTAAGTTTTTTCTAGAAAAAAAAATAACAACACTACTAAAAACCATGTATTTTTTGTGGTTCAAATTATGGGCTAGCACTTATTTTATCTTTAACATGTTGGTTTTGAAAATTACAAATGATTTCGTAGTATGGATGTTAAAAATAGATAAATAGCTTTCACGGTTTACATGTTTCACAATTATAATTTTTTTACCAGCAACAGATTCGTCAATGGCCGACTGTACAGTGCCATGAATAAAAAATCAACCTGCAGCTACTAGACTGATTCACCAGCTTGTTTTCAAACGGTGGGTGTTCAAATTCTTAACAAATTCGTTAATATTGTACTTAGTCAAGAAAAAAACGTTCCTAGTTATTCATTTCGTGGTTTATATGATGTAAAGAAACATAAATAGAAAAAAATATATATAAGTTTGAAGAATATATTTAAGCTAAAGGACAAAGTAAAAATTTTCTTTCATGCGTACACGAAATCTAACTGATCAGCGGATAAGAAATTTTTTTAGGATTAAAAATAACAGTTAATTGTATATATGAGTTTAATAAAAAAATAATAAATTATATAAACGATTTTAACTTATTTCATTAAATTTAAATTAATAATTTAACTGAATTAAATTTAATAAATTTAAAAATTAATATATTGTCACAAAACTGTAGAAGCGGAACAAATTACACGTAGGTAATCAAGGAATTCTACAGCACTCTGAATAGTAAAATGCAAATGGCCGGAATCGTCTGGTATAAACTACTAGATTCGCGATACATCTGTATATAAGCAAGAACAACGCCATCGAGACAATCAATTGTTTTTGATGGTGAAGAAAAAACATAGAAAAAACGAAACAGACAGCAACGGGCAATTTCAGTGCTTATAATAAAGTACCTACCGAGTGTGAGAAGTATTTGATAGTGATCGTAATCAGAATTTCTAGATACAAGTGATATTATCTAGTGAATAGTGCTAAATTTAGTATGAATAGCAAAATAGGTCTTCAGTTATATCGTGTCAAGTGATTTTAGTTAAGAGATAAAATTTTAATTAATTTCAAGCTTAATATGTTTATTACCGCCATGATCTCGAGTTTCTATGTTTCTGCTAAAATAAAAAAAATCAATTAATACACTAACAAATAATAAATAATATTTTTACTGAATATACTGAAATACTGAAAAAAGAATGAAAGAAAGGGAAGCAATTGGAACGAAATTGAGTTAAAAGTTACTTAAAAGAGACTAACTACTTTAACTACTGTGTTAAATATCCGCTGGTTCAGAAACTGAAAACGTAGTGGATAAGTTATGGAGCTTCATCCATTTCAACGACGATGTATTTTTGTTTGGCATGCATTAAAGACAATGTGTTTTACTTGTTTTCTAGGGGTGATTTGTTTGTTTTGGTCGTTAGCGCGAAAACTTTGATACAAATGACCCCGGCGAGAAATGGAAAGATCGGATTTCCAGTATCGCTATCGTGAAGTTTATTCGAAACGTCTTTTCTCAGAGAAAATTTTTACCAAAGCAAGTACCTAAATTTAAAACTGTAATAAAATTACAGTTAATCTTCTCCACATGTCGCCGCATTGATCATTTACAATTCAGTATCTATTCTAGATCTACAGTGTCATCTACAAAATAGATGGATTATAGCTATGTTACTACTGCACTTGTACATTATTCCTGAACAGCGATAGTTCATCTGTCAATGAAAGGTACTGTCACTCTAAAATTTTGAAGATGAATATTCCAAATATCGGTAGCAAGTAAACACATCATTGATAATTTTCATTAGCACGGATACCAAATAGTAAGCAAGACTGTGCGTTGGTAAAAATTATAAAATTGGTGACGTAGTCGTAGAATTAACGTGTATATGTTTAAAACATATAGTAAGCGCTATAGTACTAGCGGATTCCTAGATCCTAGACCAGCAAATTTGGAGGGCATCCTTGTTCTCCATAAGGATTAAGAAGTGGATATATCATTAGATCAAGATTTAGACTGAGAATATTGAGGCAATCTTCTGGCAATACGATAGCGAAATTCACCACATTTTCTCATAGCTTCTTTAGCATTTTGTGTCAAAATTTTGTATGGAAAGTTACCAAATTCAAATTTATTCATTATAAGAATGTATATATTTCAATGAGATACCTATTTCTATCTAAAACAAAACAAACTAAACTATCAAATTACCGAATAATGCTTTAGAAATAAATAAATATGCTTCAATTTTTATATGACGTGTGGACTGAAACGTTTTTTTTAAGTGTGTAATTATCTTTCATTTGTAAAAATTGTTTTTAAATTGTTAAAAAAAATATATGGTTTTTAAAAAAAAAAATTTTTTCTGTGCAATTTTTTAAACTTTTTTTGCCCAATTTATAACACTCAACTTCAATAAATTTAAATTATGGTTATTATTAATTGAATCTGAATACTAAAAAAAATAAATTTTATTCAATATTCCTTATATGTAGTACATTATAACGAGTATATGTATGTACATGTTCGACGTGTACGCGTTAAGAACAGTAGAAAGGTGATTGCAAATGGGCTGTGAATCCTTTCCGCATGTATTTTGTGCACTAGTGCTGAATAGAATGATGAAACCACTACATGAAAATCTTTGATCTCTCAGATCATCTATTTTCAAACATACGACAAAATAAATCATTGTTTTCTACTTTGATGTGTCTTCAAAACAAAAAGATCACACATCCACATATCAAAGAAAATTGTCACTTCACTTTAATGATACGTTTCAATTTCCCATTCAATTTTCCCAAGTGACACATAAAAATACATTAGGGTTTTACATACAAGATACGATAGAATCTAGTGTATTGATACTTATCCAAAGACAATTCGGCTGGACGAGCAAAATTTATAAATGCCAATTTAGCAAGAATCTAGAGATTTCAGTGAAGAAGCAAAAGAGAGAAAAATTCACGAAATGACTGTCAAGGACGTAAACGTACCCTCAATAAAAAAAAAGGTTTCCGGAGTCTGTACCATATATATTTTTTAAGGCTTTTAATTTTTTATTTATCGGTCGGGGTTTTTTCAAGAGGCTTCAAGGCAAGTTTAGCCTTACGGCCAATTAAAAACATCTGTTTTCGTAGGCTAAGTGGTTGAACTTTTATTGTTAAACAGAAAATAACCGATTAAAACACGAGTCTACTCGTACACAGGAGCCAACCAATTTTTATTAAAATATTATGTTATTTATTAACTGTAGATGAGAGTGGAAAAGTACTGTTTGCTACCAACTATACCATAAATTAAATCTGCTGTAGGTAGCCGATAATGCCACGAAGTTTTTCTTCTATCTTCTTCTTCTTCTTCTTAGTGATGCAACGAATACTACTTTCACGACTACGAATACGAATATCAAACCTACTATTCGGCGAATACGAATACGAATATCAAACCTACTATTCGGCGAATACTAATACGAATAATTCAACAAGGTAATATATAATAGAGTCCCCGAACAAAACAAAATAACTCCTCTCAATGGGCCGGCTTTGTTTTGGGACGAGTTCACTAATTTATTTATTTAAATTTAACTTACCAGATTTCTTATCGAAATGTTTCCAAATATCACTTTTTTCACGCTTATGTGAGGTCATGTTTTTTTTTTATATATAGAGATGCGAACACGGAATTCGTGTTACATCAATATTCTTACTATTTTCAAATTAAGCTAATCGCTTGTGCTATGAAAATAGGACTAACTTGCTTGTCTGGAGTAAGATTCGAACCTGCGACCTTGGGATCACGAGGCGAGAGTTCTAACCACAAGACCGACAAGCTACATGTTATTAGATTTACTTTTAAATTATTTTATAAGAAGAAATATGAAATTATTTACATACAACGGAAATAAAATGGAATGAACAATACGCATTACAAAACAAAAACTACATGGAATGAGCACCTAACTTTTTTAAAAACCCAAAAAAACTAGATGAAAGAACTCATGTTATGCTGTGAAACAAGAAACAAGTAACAATTGACAGCTTGAGTTCCATAGAAAAAAATAATTTGAGAACTCAACAAATCCATTCATTCAACGCAAGGGGAATCCCCGATAATAGAGGTGTGTTCGGATACACAGTGCACAGTCAAACAGTAATTTGCGTTGCGTTCAGTAATAAATAGTTTTTTTTTAATATTCGTAATGATATTCGGCGAATACGAATATTCGTATTCATATTCGTTACATCGCTACTCCTTATCCTAATGGGTCAGAGTCCCTGCACCGCATAGAAGGTTCCAATTTTTCCTATCTTGGGTTTTGCTCTCCACACCAGCCCATTTTAGTTGCAACCTCGCTTCGCAGAAGTCCTCCAACTGTTTTCTCCAGCTCCTCCTAAGACGGCCCCTTGGTCTTCTGCCTTCTGGTCACGCATTGCAGTCTATCTGCCGGCAGCCGCAAGATATGTCCCAGTCATCGTAACTGTGATTTCTCGATAAACGTCAATAAGGGTTCTACTTCGAGGCATTCTCTTGTTTGAGTATTTCTGATTCTGTCCCTTCTGGTTTTTCTTACTATTCCTAATGGAAATCCCATCATCCCATCCCATGTACCCTTGAGCGGGTTCTTTCGATCAAGATCCAGTGCTCGAGGCTGTACACCAGAGTTGGCCTGAAAACTGATTTGAATACTGCCAACTTTGCTCGCTGGCTGAGCTCCGCTTTTCCAAGTACGGGATAATAGAGGGATCGGGCTACTTAGCTTGCGGCTCTCATCCTCCTAACCAATTCACTTTCTTGCTTTCCATCCTGAGATGTTGTTACACCAGGTATTTGAAGCTGTTCACCTGTTTTAGACATATTCGGCACGTTATGTTACATTGTTCTTCTTGATTTCGGATTTATCATGGCTCAGTCTCATCCCTGCGCGATTTGTTTCCTCGTCAAATTTGCCGGCGGCTGTTTGTAACTCCTCTGGTGATTTTTCCAGCCAGACGACATCATCTAAAAATAACAGTCTCCCCACTTCCACTTTCCCGATTTTCACCCCATCACGAGCAATACTGCTTTCCTTTTATACACATAATAAATGTCACATCGATATTTTAGTATACTTCCTTAAATAAAAGTAAATTAAAAACTTGTGCTATGAAATTAGGAATGCCGTGTAAGTTTTCCGGGTCAAAATAAAACGAAAACATTGAGTATATGCTTTTCCAAATAAAATACCTACTCGAAATTGGATTTTTTAATATTGCACTTTATTTATAATTAAAACTAATAAGTGAATCCATTATCTGCTATATCGCATATGTCATTGTTATAAATCATTAATCAAAATATATAATTCTCTACGTAACACTATCTGTCACCAACGCTACCAGAATGCTCCAAAAATAATGTGATATAATACAACAATGAGGTATAAGAAGCAAAATAAGCATAATTCTCTTTTTAATAATGTCCATCACTAACGTTATCAAGACGCTTAGCATTAACTGGCAGCCGAAATATATAACAAAAGCAAGTCATTTTTGATGGGTTATAACTAGTTTTATATAGCTAATATATAAGCAGGTGTAATTCTAAATAAATGGTTTCAAAATCTTAACATAAATTTTAATCAATAAGAAAACTATTGTCTGTATCTGACTCCAAATTCTCATTTAAATTTATATTAAATTGATCTAACTCTGTGGTAAAAGTATTGTGATCTTGCGGTCACTGTATTTTCAAATAAAAAATATTAAACAAAGAAACGACCGCTCCGCGTGACTGCCAGTGTGATACCGAATTGGCCAATGGAATAGCTTTAAAAAAAGAATACCACTACACAATTTACGTGTAACAGAGGGTATCACTTTTACTAATGCAAGTAGCTTTCATAAAGTGAACTACTCTACTTAGCCGCTGAAGATCAATTAATAAATTTGTATTAAATAATGTATTATACAAACCTACATTTAGTAATATTATTGATGGATTTGGCGTTAACATTGTAGAGACTATTCATGATGATAATTAAATTAGGTGAAAATTATTAACCTTGTTACCTCTGCATGAATTTCATAATATATTAATTTATATTTTACTACTTAAGTTTCGAGAGAAACAGAATCTCTCATCGATAGGTGAAGTATTAAACCTGTCGATGAGAGATTCTGTTTCTCTCGAAAATTAAGTAGTAATATATAAATATATATACTGAATGCTGTGGAATGCGGTCGCTTGGACGCACATCAGGAAATTCTGTGTTCGATAGGTGAGTAATGAAAAAGTTATAACTGAATATAAAACAGGCCTTAGCGTAGTAGATTGAGTAAACAAAGGATCGCTGAGATACTTTGGTCATGTGGAACGTATGAGTGAGTGTGAAGGTAGCAGGCAGCAGGAACAGAAGGCCTGGCATATTCACATAAATCAAATATTGGAGGACGGCCCTGCTTTCAACAATCGAAAAGCGTGCATGAGAAGTTATATGAATGTGGTTGAAGCAAAATTTATGTGCCATGAGTATGGCGTACTGTCTTTTCTGCGTACCCCTTTGACGTGCTCACCTCCCTTCATCATCAATCACTTCTACTTAAACCTAAGCTTCCACAGCAATCTACTAGTCTTCAAAATCTGCATACTCGTGCAGATCTACAAATATCTATATATTAATTACGCTAACCAATGTCGTTTCTGTCTCCGGACGATGATTTCTGTTACCAGTTATATTTTCAAAAAATCTATTTGTATACAATAATTTTGCCACGTTGCTCGTCGGGTCCTGTGGTGCAACGAATAACACGTCTGACTACGGATCAGATTCCAGGATCGAATTTTTTTTAGAGAATATTTTGTTTGTTGAAATTTTTTGGTTTTGAACATTCATGTTTAATATTTTTTATATTTAATTTTTTTTATTATGTAACAAACCAAATTAAACAAAGAGTAATTTGTTATAATGTTGTATAAAAGTAATCAAAAACGCTTATTCCATGACAGTTAGGCAGATGATAGAACGCCACAATTATGTAGCAATGCTGTTACATAGTTTATTTATTCACTGCGAAAAGAGAAGAGAGTAGGTACCTACCTATCGAACTGTGGTTTATTTCGCTTTGACTTATTAATCGATAAGAAATACTGAATAAATACTTTGTAATTATATCTAAACTACCCGTAATTAAAAGTGGAAATTTGCCAGATACAATAGGCCGCGAAGCGGCTGACGTAGGCATAGGTAAACAATTGTGTTTGCTGCACAGCAATAGAAAAATAATTGTGTTTGCTGCACAGCAATAGCAAAATTGTGTTTGCTGCACAACAATAGTAAAAATGGAAATTTGCCAGATAAAATTGACCGCGAAGCGGCCACAATAGCAAGAATGGGAATTTGCCAGATACAATTGGCCGCGATGCGGCCACAATAGCAGCCCGCAGGGCCTAGCGTAGACCTACCTGCCTTCCTACTAGTCCCCCTTAAATTTACTTGTTTTGTTTTTTTTTTCAGGCTAAATACAAAGTGTCAAATAACTTTCTATGTCTTAATCGGGTTCATGTAGATTAGGTTGATGACTAAATAGAGGTGCCTTTTTGGTCTAGCTGTAAGACTGTTAGATTATTATTTAAGTCTATTTTCATGGCCCAAGCGCTTAACTTAATTTGAAATTTGCAAGGATATTAATAAGATTTGTATTTTATTTTTAAATTTCGAATTTCCAAATACTGAGATACACAACTTTGTTTGTGTTCATAAAAACTCAATCGGACAAATAAACAAATAAATTCAATCGGACACGTAATCACATTTTTCATATGTAAATAAAATTATTTTTATTTACTTTACTTTTATTATTATTTTTTACTATTACTTTACTTTTATTAAAAAAAAGTAAAAAAAATAAAAAATAAAATAAAAAATTATGTGATTCATTCTTTATTTGGTATTGCATGATTTTTGTATGTGGTAAGAAAATAAATTTAAAAAAATAAAATGAAATATTGCCCTTTAAACACGATTTACAATTTATATTTATGGTTTTTGTAATATTTTAATTTCTTCTATCATAGAAACTTCTATCATTAAGACATAAAACTTTGTAAATAAATACCCAAAATGTTTAAAATTAATAAGTAAATTTTAAAGCTTTTCTCTGTCGGTTATAAAAATAATTATAAGAAAAGTTACTGAGAACTGCCACCCTAAACTTTCAGTCTTAACTTAATTAATTTATTAATTAAGATAAATTATAGAAGTCTCACAGAGACGAAGCTATTAATACGGGAAACTTGTAAGGAAACTTTTATAGGAAATGTGTGGAAGCTTATGACCTGCGTGAACTGGCCACAGTGATCACTTTACACAATGAAACGTTTTGAATGTATATACATATGTTTGTTATAATTCAGTATTCTTTCAAATATTTAAAGGGGCCATGATAGAGATATATATTATTACATAGTTTACACAGATTTTGCAGCTGGTAATGATACCATTATATTTTTAAAATGGAATTATAAGCAATATTCTTTTTAATGTTCATATAATTTATTTATTTATTTATCTATTCAATAATCAACGTCCTAGTGGGCTTTTACAGTACAAGAAAATTAAAAGAATTTTTATATGCCTAACATAAAATACATTTTACAGTAAATAATAATATAAATAGAACATATTTTAGATAAATTAACAATATAAAATAAATTGACAATGGAAATGAACAATATATATAAACGATGATTAGTACACAAGCAAGCAATAATAATTAGAAATCTTTAACAAATTAATAATAGAGTAAAATAAATATAATTAAACCAATATACCAAATAAATAAGATAAGAAGATAAAATAAACCAAAAAATAAATATGGTATTCTTCAGAATTTATGTATTAAATAAAACGGATATTTTATACGAACTATTTGTTGTGCAATGTTCACTTCTTCACGATAGAGGTCGACAGTGTGTGTTTCTGACGGGAACGCGCAAAAATAGGGGGTGATTCCACCACCCTACGGTCAGGTCAACCTGATGGAACCGATATCGTAGATTCTCAGACGAAAGCGAGATCGTATAAATTTTGCTGAGAATCTTAGAGCGGTCCAAAGGATGAAGCAGGAGTCGAGTAGAGAAGAAGAGAAAGTCGCAAGTAGATCTGGAGGTGAACGCAGGAGCAGAACTGAATTCTGGATTCCTGCGCCACGTAATTTATTCAATAAAATTATCAGGGCCCGCACGCCCAGGCGCGTTTTCAACGACCAGTCAGAGGTCGGCATTTCGGGAACCGACGACACCGACCTCTGTCTGACGGCGGGATCACTACTCATAATTCGAGTCGCAGCTCTATGAGCAGTGATCCCGCATTCAAAATATCAATAAACCATGTAACCAAATATTTTATTATAGCTATTTCATACTATTTTTACACGTCTTTTTATTATCTTTATTTTATTTCATTAACAAATGTCTCTCAGGTTCTTCCTTCATGGAGATAATCGGTAAAAAGGGGGGCCAGGCTCGCCAAGCTTGGTGCAATAATTTCATATATTTGGTCTCTCTGGCGAGCCTGGCTATACAAATTCAAAATATTTTCTACATAAAATCATGTAAAGTCATATAAAAGTGATTACAAAAATAAACTTTTAAAAAACATACATTCAAAAAATTACAATAAATATCTTCGGTTATTCTCAATAAAAAATGCGTCGAGCGCGCTAGGTATACCCAAAGGGTTTTATTTATTCTTGCCCATCTGCGCGCTCGCGCTCACAATTCATGTGATTAAAAATGTAATTAATAATCCTACGTACATATCAAAATAAAAATCAAAATATAAAAAATCTCTTTTTCTTCTAAAAATGTGTATCAGGGCCAACATATGGAGATTGGCAAAAAAGGCCCGATTAAGGGCCGCCGGTTTTTCTTGTCCGACACAGTGTGCAATATGTACTAATTGCATCTTCGGGCTTTTGTGCGACGTCTCTTAAGTATATATCAGATTGAGAAGATTACAGGCCAGTACTTACTACCATTGATTCAACCACGACTCGAAAAGAGTTAAAAAAATATATAACCTATTTTTTACGAGACCACAGAGTATAATATATTTACAAAAATGAACCAATTAGTTCTTTTGGAGATAGAAATCGAGAATAGAAAAAGAGGAATAATGTTCACCTAGCGTATGTCTAAGACACATTAATACTACAATTAAATTATATATTCTTGCATATTTAAATCTCGTAGTAAACAAGACATGTTTTAAAATAGATATATTTTATTTTTATTTTGTTCCTGTCAGTAAAAACTCTTCTTGTAATAAAGTAAGACTAAGACATATACTTTTAAAAGTATTTAGTTTGACTTTCCATAATTGTTTTAGAATATACAAATTCGTAGTAATTTATTTAAGGAAGGTGAACACCAAACGTGGTGCCGAATTGCGGACAACGAATTTATGTTAGTTCGTGTTAAATTATTTTGGTGGTATTTCGTCAAGATCACGATGAAAATAAAAGCGTGACACAACCGTTGTATATTAAAAAAAACGAATATTTGTAACCTCTAGGACGGCTATCACGACAGCGCCACGTTCATAGTGCAAGAGCTACACAGTATGGCGTGCGCTGTAAATTTCAATCAAGTCCTTTGGTGGCATTTCGGCTAAAAGCTTTCGTTGAATTTATCGCGACTCGCGACGGAATCACGTGACGCTGTTTAAACTCGCGAATAAAGCCTCGTCACAAAAGCAAGCAACCCTACCCTCTATTTGTTTAGCCAATTTAAGGCCCGTCTACAAAAACACAAAACCAACCCCGCGCTTTTATTTCCGCGATTATTTACACGAAAGTATTTATTACCAGCGGGAGGAACGCAGAATAGGAGACGTAATAATATTTGTTCCGTCCGCCTTCCATCGCTTTGTTTCCTACCCTGAAGGGAATTTATATTTTGATTGATGGCAACTCTCCGCTTGGCGGGAAAGTAATGTCGTTCCCTGGTTGTGTTGGGACTTAATTCAATTTTCCCGCGCGCTAGATGAAAAACGGCAATCTGGAGTATAACTCTGCATCATAAGGAGAGATTATATTCGACTTGGAAATGTTCAAACGGCAAGATGTCAACGTATTTATACGATTCCAGTGAAAAGTGTTTTTCTCCAAGTTAGAACGGGAAAATATTTTTTCCCAGATCTCGGGTTGCCTTTATCATTTTATGAGTACCTCAATTTTTTTTTCTTTATTATGTCAATTTACTCTCTTCTTAGAATATTATTACCGACGCCGACAAAAGCATTTTATCTTTATTATATTATTATTTGCTGGTAACTAAAATCTTAGTAGTGAATATACATTATCAGCATTCTTCGTTACACCATTTTAGCTCTTTAGAACTATTTATTAATGAAATTTCGTGAAAGAGAAAATATTTATACATGTTTTGATGAATTTGAAAGAAGTCTATCGACCTGTCAATTTCAGAAAAACGGAGTACCTATTCGCCATGTAAATAAATAATTTATTTCATTTTAATTTTTTAACAAATAAATTGTCAACAGGTCACCATTAAACAAATTGTGTCATTAGAATACAAAGTTAATACATTTTATCAACATCTTGAAGGCAAGATGATGGCAAAATACACTTCATTTGATAAAGAACTGACTAACAGGGTAGGCAGAGAGGATAGAATGTTACACTCATCTGTCCTGGCACACAAATTTTCCTTCGCCCACTTACATACATCTTCTCATGCACGCTCTTCGGTTGTTGAAGCTTCTAACAGAAACATCTAGTACTTGATTTATCTGGTCATGCCAGGTCTTCCGCAGATGCTCTCTGTTTCTGCTGTCTTCAACATCCGCCTCACAAATTTTACTCAACATCCTTCCTCACTTATCCGTTCCACACGGCCAAACCATCTCAGCGATCCTTTCTTTATTCTATCTATTACACTACAGCCAGCTGATGAGTCACTTCTGATTCATTAGGCGACCGCATTTCTACTGCAATAATTCTACTTTAGTTCTTTTTTTGTCAATTCCAGGCAAGAATAAAGAAATTAGAGATAATAATCAAGAAAATTAAGAGTATCCTTCGATTCAAAATTGTGTTTATAATAAATCAACAAGTTACACGAACATCACTCAAGGTGGAATTCGTGGGTTCCAAGGTCAACGCCGTATATTACGCGACGGTCCTCAACGCGAATTTGGTGAAAAAATTTCCGATAAATACACACTCAAATGACCGTCAGCTAATAATTTGTTTTTGAATTGAGCTTTGGTAGTAAGGAATATATCTAAGTTGCCATTTCTGTGTAATATCTCGATATATTGATTGAAAATTCTAGGTAGAGGAGAGAAATAGCCTACATTGATATTATAAAAGTTTGTGTGAAATACCTAGACTTGGAAGGGTATGGAAGAAGCCTATAACCAGCAGTGGTGAGAATAAAGGTTAAGGAAGAAGAAGAAGAAGGCCTAGACTTGGAAATCTCATTGATTATACAGAGATGTTTATATATATTTCTGAATATTTTAGGGGGTGTCCAGTTTGGTGTTAACTATTTTAGCATTATTAGGTTGGTAATTTTTCGAATTTTTTTTCATCATTTGGTAAAAAATTTCGAGTCTTCTGTAGTATATTTCAAGCCTATCGCTTATACATTATCGATATATAAATATTTAAGGAACTTTCTTTGGATTTTCTATAAAAATTCAAATAACGATACACAAGAAGTCAAATAAAATTTTGATTTTTTATGTACAAATTCAAGTAACATTCATGTAAATTTATGTGCAAATATGTACATTCACATCAGATACAAAATACTACAATAGATACTAAATAAGAGGCCGAATATACACACATTTGATTTCTATAGTTATTTTTTTTAAATATAATACACTCTTCTGTTTCTGTTTATCTACTTTTGCGGAAAGATGTTGATAAATTGTAAAAAACCCTTTGATTCATTCAAGGTTTTGGATATAGTGTATCTTCTTCATGAATCTTACTGACGATGTTAAAATAAAACTGAAACCAGTCGATGTTAAGTCAATCAATGTGATTATAGTTTAATTGATTAACTAATTGTTATTGTTAGAATTACAGTTATAATGACAATTAGAAATTTTAAAGGTTAAAAAAAGTGTTAATAGCAAATTAAGCGAATCCGTTTTGTAAATAGTAACCTTTATATTTGTTTTAACAACACTCACTTATTATTTCTTAAACCTTCTTATATTTAATTTTTGTTCGTGATGTTTCTAGTATACCTACTTATATCCTGATGAAGCATTGACGACATTAATCCAGAAACATGTTAATTTATTAATAAATAGTGGTTTGAATAGGGTATTTTTTGGCTATTGTAATCGGCTATAACTTTGTTGTGTTGGTTACTGATTGCAAATTAAATTAAACACAAATTTACCAGGTTTAAACCGCTATGCATAGGGTGTTTTCTTTTTATTTATTTTTATTAATAAAATGTAAGAATTGTCTTCTAACCATGAGCACTGATCGGTTCCAGATCGCGCCCTCCTCGGCGCCCTCCCGGCCCTCGGGCTGCTGCTGCTGGCGCCCGCCGCGTGGCTGCCGCGGGCGGGGGGCGTCCCCGCGCAGCAGCCGCCCACGGCCCCGCCGCCCTGCAAGATGAGCGAGTACGCGTGCACCAACAAGAGGTGCGTGCCGGCCAACCGGTACTGCGACAACGTCAACGACTGCGGAGACTCTTCGGACGAGCCGAGACACTGCACTCGTAAGTCACTTTTTGTATACCTGTTGCATCAGGTGTGCTTCAGGGATCCAACCTTGAACCACTATTTTTACTTTTTTAACGATCTCGGATACCTGATGATTTAAAAATTCCATAAAACCAAAACAACAACTTCTTCTCCTGACAATATTATATTAGTTATAAATATCTTAATGTGAGCTATAAACAAATATAAAATATGATATTAAATAAAATATATAAATTATAAAATTAATGAATTGAAAAGTTTTTATTTATTTACATATTTAAATTTTTAGTCGTTGAAAACATAGATATACCTAATTAATATTTTCTGTAGGAATATGGAATTAAAAGTTAATGCTGACGATTTATGACGAGTTTTAGTTTCTACCAGAAATTCGTGGTCATTTTTAGGGGTAAATTACTAGGCAAGAGGGTACGCCTCAGTTTACTCAACCCTCGCTGAGTCTGGGGTTTGACAAAATGGCTAAAATTTGCATATTTAATGGTTAAAAGTACAGCACGAAGTTTAACGACTTTAAATTGCTGACACTTGACTTTGGTACTTTTTGTGAAGTATGTACATTATAAATTGTTATCAAAATAACGTTGTGAACAAATCTTTTGTATAATTAATTATCCCAGGAGATTTATGACTTTATTTTACAAAATTTGAAGGTGGCTGAAAGGCCCTTTTATTGCCATTTTACTTGGCAAGTAGATTAATATTTATATAATACTTGCGTTAAAAACAATATATAGACATAAATATAATTGAATAATACTGCAGTCACTTCGTAATGCAACGTTATAATTTAAAATATTATTTTATCTAAACTTTGTACTGCATACACAAAATTGTGTTATTTACCATCACTATAGTTTCGAGAGGAGCAGTCTTTCTCATCATCAGATATAATTAATTATTAACCTCTTGAATAATTAGTTATAATTAAATTATACCTGGTGATGAGATGGATTACTCCTCTCGAAACTACAATAGTGATAAATAGCTCAAATATTGTACATGTAGACAAAGTTTAAATAATAAAGAAATAATTGTTGAATCAAAAATGAATAACTTTAATTGTTCGAAGAATATTTTATCTTCCGAATGAAGGCTTGAACTTTGTGGTGACATCATTATTCAAATAAAACACAAATCACTTTGTTTTCACCATTTTATTAGATTATACAATCTACATGTTTCGAGAACAATGTTCTTTTCATGAGGATTGTACACAAAAAATCCTGATGAAGAGAACATTGGAGAAAAGTGGTGAAAACAAAGTGATTTGTGTTTTATTTGAATAACTTTAATAATTAAAAATTTAATAAATGAATAACTATAATTAAGTTATTTACAGTTATTTTGTGGTGAACTTTTTTCTTTACACATACTATAAACACGTCGAATTATACTTTTTTCACTAATATAGTTTAGGGAGATGCGGTCCCGTGCATTTTAAGATAATAACTAACTTTTTTTTTCAACTAAGGATAAGTAAATATCTGTAAGGGGTATTTTTAAAATTACTATAAAAAAACATAGAAAAGCAGGATTTAAAAACAAGGAAATTTCATATATATAAATGAGTTTTTTTATATAATTGAGTTTTTTAACAGCTATTTTGAAACAAGATGGGGGGGAGGGTTAAGCTAATAAATGAAACCGAGATATCTATCGGATTAATTTACCAGAATAGTTTATTGTAATCAGATAAGAACTACGAGAGTTATCGTGTCAACAACATCGCATATGTAAACATTTTAATAGAGATTGATTTAATAGACATTGATATGTAAATATTTTAATAGAGATTGATTAAGGGATTCCTGATAGAAGGCGAAGAAAATTCATTTTAATTTTCCTGTTGCATCATAGTAGAATTTATAAAGACTTAAATATTCGTGCAAGATCCTATGATCAGTATATTAAAATAAACTGTGGGTATTAGGAATGTCTAAAAAATAAATCAAATATGTACCTCATAATATCACAATACATATCAGGAATGTCTATCCAAAAGGAGCTTTAATTTTCACATTTTAAAAAAATTACATTTTTACAATTCGTTTTGCAATTGGTGAATGCATGCCAAAATAACGTCCAAATCTATTGATAATGGATTGTTTTCTACCACCCAAAAAAAATTCAATATTTTTCAATGTAGTTTTAGCAATATTCTCGAATCGCAATAGAATTTGTAATAAAGTGGAAATAGTTTATTTTTCATCACTCTTGATTATTATCGTTGTATTCACAAATCATAATATTATTTCAGTTAAATATTTTATTAAGCATTTTTTCCAGAATATTTTTTTTCAACCTCAATTCATTTTATGTACAGACTGCACCTGGTATATATTTAGATTTTTTTGTAAAAGTATTGTTACAGGTCGATTTTTTACGCGTGGCACTGTACATTCGAACACTAACGAATCTGTTGGCAGTATATATATATTTTATTATTACATAATGGTTCCTACACGTGTGTTCATAGTTTAAATATTTTATGGATAGGGAATAAAATAATATTTATCAAATCTTAATATTAATAATAATGACTTAATATCAGCAAAAATTAGTGGGTGAAGAAAATAATTTTTGGTTTAAAAGCAAACAGCAAACATTACAATGATTATAGCTAGACCGCATTCAAAAGAATGTGCGCAAAAAATATGTGTGTTATTACGATGCAAAAAATGAACACAAAATAAGTTTTTATAGTAAGTAAGTAACCATTTTTAAACTAAAAAATATATATTTATTTGGAATATCATATTGAGGCTTGTAATACGGGCTTGCCAGGCAACTTTTCCCCGCTTTCTTCTTACCGGACAAAGCTAGGGAATGGTATTTTTATTATGGTCGATCTATACTATGAACAACTACCAAAAAATTTTTGGGGAATTTTTTTTTAAAAGATGAATAAATCTAATTATTCATCAAAACCCGGCTTAAAACGTAGAGTAGAGCAGGTTGATCGAAAAGGACGAAGCGTGATCGAAACTGGCCGTCTAGTGTGGACGTCACGAAATATTACTTGAATGAAAACGGGCCGGGAGCAGTCCGGTAGTGTGGATCGACCCAAAAGGTCCGACAGAAGCGCCACCGCGAGCGAACCACTACTACTCTCTCGCACTGCACTGCCTCGTTGCACTGTGTCAAGTGCAATATTTTGTTCCGACCCTGGCCCACATGCACTAGACCATTTTAAAAATATCTGGGTTGCGGTGTTCGTTGCAGTTTTCCCACGAATGCAATAATTTATGAGTAACGCTGCCGACGAATGTGGGAAACCGTCGCGCTGCTCGGCCGACACAGCCAAATAATTAATGAAGGTAATTTCGGTTCATCGAGGCGAACGTCCACAATCAATATATATATATATATATATAAAAAGAAACCCGTTTTTCCCTATCCGCCAAGCTTTCTCCATAACCAGCCACAACCATCCACCATTGGTTATGGTGGTGGATAGCCCTTGGTGTCACATCGAGAATATGCGAGTTTGGTGGGAGTGGCTGAGCGTGGGTGGGAGTGGGTGACGAAAATGTGCTTTCCAGCACATCGTTTTGTTATGGGAAGGCCGCAAATGCTTCAGATAGTTTTAAAATAGGCGCGCCGACTGTGTCGGTGAGTCTAGAAGATTCCGGAAAAACCTGCTCTAGAAAGTTCTGGAAGGAGAAGGTTCTAGAAAATTCCCGAAAGTTCTAAAAGGTTCTAAACTGAGTGGCGGAATGTGTCGGTGTGTCTAGAAGGTTTCTGTACTTTCAGTAAATTTCTTGAAAGTTCTGGAAGGAGAATGTTCTAGAAGGTTCGCGAAAGTTCTATGACGATCCAATCAGTGTACTAAAAATATAAGCGTGCGAAACCGCGCAGGCACAGCTAGTGGTCAATACGATTCACTGTTTGAGTTGGGAGTAGCCTAAAATCACTTCCTAACAAATCGTTTGCGGATGGCTTGAGTAATATTAAATGTTAACTACATTGGCAAAACGTTTGCAAAGCTGTTATTAATATACTTGTATACAGAGATCAATACTATTCCACAATACTTTACAGGTAGATAGATTCCTGCCTAATTACAAGTCGAAAATATGCCAACATTCTAATATCAATAATTACGGAGACAAGCGACCTCTAATCTTTACAGAAAATAAATTACAAATTATTTTGTATATTGAGATGACTTTGTTTTATTCCGGTGTGTTTTATAATATTATACGTTTAAACGTTTTCCGGAATATCTTCTCACTATCAGTACCTAATAAAAATCAACTCGGACAACATTAAAATTCAACATGGAACAAGTCAAATAAATAAAACAAATAATCATGGAATTCTGCAAAGTTTCAGTTAAAAATGTAAATTTTGAAGTCGAACACTAAAATCTCGCAACATTTTTGACCATTAAATTAGGCAGGAATCTACCTGTATGGTTTTGTGAACTAGTTCTGTTACACCCTGTACCTGATTTTTTTATATACTGTTTTCGAACAATTTTTTAAGTCAAATAATTTTAATAAAAAAATGGTCTGAAATACTAGAAAATAATTGCAAAAATTATTAAGAATCCGTGGGTTCAAAGGTCAACGAAGTCTATCATGTGACAGTCCTTGGTGCAGGAGAATATTACGAATTTAGTATACGGTTACACCATGGAACGGCTGTTTACTGTGTGGAGAATACTTCCAAGGTCCTTTTTGAGAAATCTCTGTTCGGTGAACGAATTACATAATGGAACTAAGGGTGTGCCCCATTGTCCCGATATTATTTATCTAAACAGACCCCTGCGCTTGTTTGGGCACGTTGATGTATTATGGCTATTACGCCCCTGCTTAGCTCGCTGCATTTCAAAATGGCAGCCGTTTCCCGCTAAAAGTAGCGTATTACGGCGACCGCTAGATAATGCAGATTAAACGCCGGTCCCCGGCCGTGTAAACACCCCGAGTGGAAATGTAATGCATAAACCCAGAACGCCATAAGTATGCAAATCGCGAAATCTGGAGCTCAAATCTTCAATTATTTTAACAAGGTACATACCTTACCTTGCGTCAGAATTGTCGGCTGAATTTAAATGACAATATTTTCACCAGTCTCGAAATAAATAGTTACATCAACATAAGTATATATTTTTTAAGAACAAAATTTACCTATAGCTTTTTTTATGCGTTTTATGATTCATATAAGAAAAGTAGAGTAAAAAAGTTATTAAATATTATAATAATGTGTAGGAAAGTTCACAGGAGGCGCTTATGAAATGGAAATACAATTATCATCATCACTATCAGCCGTTTTCTATCCTTTGCTGGGTAAAAGACGTCCATTTTTTGTCTATTGTTATATGAATTTTATTATTTGTCAGTCCAGCGTGTTATTTCCCTATAGTGTCACTGTAGGAAAGTTCACAGGAGGCGCTTCTAAAATGGAAATATTATTATCACCATCACGATCAGCCGTTTTCTATCCATTGCTAGATAAACGACTTTAATTTTTTGTCTATTGATAATTGAATTTTATTATTTGTCAGTCCAGCGTGTTAATTCCCTCGTGTATCACTGGATGACTGCATTCGTCCAGCGTGTTAATTTTCTCGAGTGACACTAGATGATTCAATCTCCATCCTCTGAACGATATGCCCATTGTCTTTTAATTTCTTTGGTCCATCGAATTGTGTCTAGTCCTCTTGTCTACTCTCTGTATACTTCGAAAAGGAACGTTTGTACCATCCAGGTCTCTTGGTGACCTGGGTGATACGGACGTGTATCGGACATTTATGGGACAATTAACAATATAAATTCAGATCTGTTTTCTCGTGTTTACAAACTGGTCCAACCCTTTCCCGAAACTGTTATGGGGTGATTACTCTTGCTTAGTTCTTCTCAGCAAAGAATCCGCGACTTTATATAAAACTGTAATCACGAATTAAGGTCAATTGAAAAGTTAGTGAAATAATTAATAGAAATACACTGAAGGAGCGTGCGGCCGCTCTCTCTTGGCGGCGCCTACAGGCGCGCCTCAGAGCATCTCAGAATATCCATATTCGAGCATTTAGACTTACCAATGAGATGTTGTTGGAGGCATGATTACAGAAGTAAAGCCGTCTCGATAGAAATTATTTTACAGGGGCATTTCGTGAATTATGAGGACACCGCTATTCTGGGTCCAGCGCCGCAGGCAGATGGCGGGGCTTCGGTTAGTGAATAACTCTGCGCAAAGCACACGCGACACACATTACAAATGTAAAGTAAACTGAAAGAATTCTACGACTGCAAGAAAATATATTTCAGCACTCCGCTTTCAGCGTAGAAATCAATACTAACGACAAAATCATAAAGTAGGTATTATTCGTGCATACAAGCTGATAATATTGTCCCTTTAGAGGTAAAAATTACTGATCGCAATATTGGCCAAAATGAGTTATTCGTAATTTTTTATTCTCTGTTCTAGGTAAAATAAAGCCAATAAGTGAATATCCCGTGTCAATTTATAGTTATTTAGTGGTAAAATTCATAATTTTCAATAATTTTTATATCACATGTTGTATGTTTAAACTTCGTTATCTTAAAATTACTCCAATGTCACTTAGTGACTTCTCTCTGAGTGAGATCTCGTTTATAAAGTATTAAGTTAACCAAAAAATATAGAATCAAATATTTCTACTTTACTTGCATTTAATGAAAGAAGCTTATTTTTCTTTATATTTATTATCTGTATGCGTTGCTATATGCAAAATATACCTACATAAATATATAGAACACCGAAGAGACCCGAATATTATAGTCTCAAATTCGAATACGCATTTGCCTTCTGATACACATCCAACCATTTCATATAAAAATAATTATTTATTAATTCAAAACATAATGCATAATGTCATTTAAAATCAATGTTAAGAATACAATCCCATTAGATATTTTCGAAATTTTTGACATTTAACTTATTATAGGAGCTCTCTTATCTAATGATTCTATATTGTATAGAGTAGACAAATACCTTCACGGTATATTGTCTCGAGACTTTGTATGATGAAAATGTTTCTTATTCTAACAAAAATATTAATAAGATTACTAATTAGACGTATAAATTCATTAGCTTATACCACATATAAGTTAGATCATTTTTTCCTTATTACAGTCAATATTGAACGGGGCACATTTTACAAATGGTTTTCTTTCGATCTGATTCTTTGAGAAATATTTCTATTCGAAAAGAAAAGGCTTAGGTACTTATGGTATTTGTTATCATTTATTTGCCGATTTGTTACTTTTTTATTTCGATGCTTTACGAAAGCGTGTATATCATACAATAGTATTTTCGCAGACATACTATTATGCTAATCTTCCATCTCAGAGCTTTGTCATTCTGTATGTTCGGTTGCATCATTATTTTCTGTGTAATAAACTCGTGTGGCAATAATCGTGCCTTATGTACTCTCCTTTGCGAGCTTTCGAAACGAATCAACGTTTAGTTGTTTAGAAACCTTAAAGAATACTTTTTTGAGATGATCCTCGATCAAATGAATAATCTTTGCACGACGCGTGGAGAAGGCGCGAAACCTGTTTCAACTAGTCTGACTCAAGCCATGGGTCCGATCAGACGGTTTCGTCGACGCCGTACCCCCCTATACCAATTATTACGTTTTCAATGTTCTATAAGTTTTAAGGAAAATAATATTCATGGAATAGATTCTCCACATGAACTTAAAGCAAGAGGAATATGTTGATAGAATATCAAATTGGAAAGAATACAAATGAGAAAGGGAGTATGATAAAAACTTGGTTTTTATGGGTTAGTTTTTTTAATATGACTTTCAGAATTGTTCTATGAACTAATCATTATGTTGTATCTGCCATTTGGTATTCATTTCCATGCCAAAATATTGTAACTCTCCAGGTACAATTGTAATTTTTAAATTATTTTTCAGTATGTAATGTGAAAAAGAACTTTGGCTTCATTAAACTGATAAGTGAAATAAAGAAACTTTAATTTCGAAAAAAAACTTATCTTTATATAACATAATCTTCTTTTCCAAGATTTGCAAACTTTCAATTTCAGTTTTCTCTGTATCATGATTTATGGAGACATGTACAATGTTTCAAGCCATCGATATGCAAAACATAGAGAAAGGGGAAAGCAGAATATCTATTGCGAAGGCTTTTGAACATTCTTTTGACATGGTGGAATAATAAATGCACTGACTGCATTGACTTTAGAGCTTTTAATTGTGATTTTTGAACGGGTAATTAACATTGCAATGTACTCTTACGTTGTATGAAAAAAATGATCTGCATCTTAACTTATATACATGGTATGCTTATTTTTAGTACTTTTAACATTGTTAACGTATACAACCCTATGTACAAGGTACGCTTATTTTTTAGAACTTTTAAGATTGTTCGCGTATTATTAAAAACATGTTATTTTGTTTACGAAAATGTTGTAATTTTAATGTAAAATTTATTAAAATATAACGTTTGCAAAGTACCTAAGCCCTCTTTGCTTGCTTCACCCTAAGGCAGCTCTAATCAAAAAATTCCCCGAGTTTTTATTTATTTAAAAAAAATGTTTTTATTTACCAATATTGATATGGTACCCTTTAAACAAGTCCCCATCGGATATAACACATTTATGAAGGTGTTTTTTCTAATCTTCAAAACCCTTCTGAAACTCACTTTGATGTAGCCTTCAGATCATTCAGCGATTTTGCTTTTATCTCTTCTATGGTTGTAAAATGTTGTTACGGTTATTTGAAAAATTCCAGAACTTTTTGAACAAACATCGTATGTCCGACACTTGTCAATCAGTATCAAATTGTGAATTTTGGATAAAATTTAAATAAAATAATATAAATACTGACGAAGAAATATTCAAATTAGAGTATTTTGATTTGACGTTGATGTAAAAAGTCACAAGAAATAATATGGTTTTCTACTGTTTATTTTTTTTATACAAAAAAATATACATTAAAGAAAATTTTAATCTTAAATAAAGTTTGAGAAAGAAAAAATTAATTTACATATCTTTGTGAAGTTGATTTTAAAATAAGCTTAATACCGTGACTTAACTTGTTTCTGCATGGTCAGCATTTACTAAATACGTGGTTAAATATTTTAGCGCAATTGTTGTAAAAAAAGCTTACTCGCGTGCGTTGATTGAAATCACGCGTGTTTTATAATCGTGTATTTTTCTCAACAATTACTTCAACATGATGAACAGCCCTTGGCAAAATTACTTCATCGAATTTAATTTTACAGATTAAAATTAATTTCTAAGCCAGTGTTTAAAAAAATTCTTGCATAATTAAATGCCCTAGTAAATAAAACAGATTTTTTTAAAAAGATGTTGTTCTTTAATTTTTTTTAAATTTCTTTCAACCCAAACTGAGTGTCTTCAAGTAAAAATGTATTTTTGTAATAATGCGTGACACATTTACTGAGACATTATATTTTTTAAGAGTATTTTGTTTCACCTTTTCATAAATGTTACAAAATTTAAAAGCTCTTTATATTTTTTTTAGCAAGCCAAACGTAGTGGAACGTGTACGAAAAAAAATCTGTTTATGTCTAATGTCTATATATTTAATTAGTTTGTGATGCTAAATAATATAACTTCTAATCCTCGTACATAATTATATGCCATAATTATGTACGCGTATGCATAACTAATGGTTTTACAAAGCTTACAACTCTTACAATTTTTCGGTTATAAAAATGTATTGGAAGTCCTGGTGCCGCCTACGACATCTAGACATCAAACTTTAATCTAATAAACATTGCATTGTGAGAAGATAGAAGAAGATTTTTACTTAAAAAAATATATTTGTCACAGATTTATACATAACTTGTCTGACGGAACTGACAAGCTCAGCTGGGAAATAAGACCATTAAGAACAGAAAATGTCCAAGAAACGATGGCAAGCTATTTCTTCGAAAGAGAGATTAGTTTTTGCCTTTTTTTTGTGACGTATTTAATGTGGTTTAACAATAATGTGGTACAACGAACACTTCATTGTGTATTCGTAAGACATTTGATAATAAGCTCATAATTGATTATTCCATTTTCGGTGTTGGAAAATTGATTGTTTTCAAATTGCTGATTGTACCTCCTCCGTGCAATATCAAAAATGTCTCAGATACCGAAACATCTTGAGAGAAAATATTTCATTGTTCTTTTTATTAGTTCAAAAAGAATTTCGATTAGAATCCTAGTGGAATTTTTCTCACTTTAGAGAAATGTTCGAAATTCAATTAAATTTTATAAGACAATTTTTGTTGGAAACAAAAAGCGTACGAAATACGGAAACAGAATTTAAAGAATTCGTAATGGCGTTAAATGTTTCCACAGAATATTCTAGCAATTCTTTCATAGAAGGAACAAATCTTATTACCTTAATTCAAGAGACAAAATATAATTTCATATATCTGCTTTTTTGATTCTCAATTATGGAATAAATATCCTCTCATCCAAATGGAATATTGATAATATTTGATTGATAAATAAATTGCCTTTTGATAGTATGTGAATTAAATTAATTTTATTTGCAGATCAGTTTAATTCCCTAGAAAACAAATCACATTTTTTTACAAAGGAAGTTGTTATTTTAATTTTTTAAGAATTGCGTTCCATACCGAGTTTCTAAGTAAAAACATATTTTTCTAACAAAGCGGGGATTTACTGAATCATTTTTTTTAATAGTATTATTTTTTTTTAATAGATACAAAAATGTATTTTGTGTATGGGATGCTCTATTTCTCGGAACATGGATGAGCACGGTTTGTCGGGTACGTCTGCAGGGAATATAAAAAGAGATAAATTTCAGTTGACTGGGATAATCGAAATATCCTCTCTGTAGCTTAAATAGTGTTAGATCAGCATTTCATTGAATACCGAAAAAATAGTCTTCCCAATGTTATCATGGGTCTGATACATATAGGCTGCACCACATAAGTGCAATAAGATAGATCCACGTCGAATCTCATGGACAGCACACAAAACAAACAGCACCATTTTACAATAAATAAATGTAGAGCAACGTCTATCTTACGATACAAATATATATGTTGAGTGACGTCTATCTAACACTATAAATATAAATATGTACTAGGATACTTCCGTCATGTAGACACAAGGCTGGTGGTACAAAATAAAATCGAGGAGATTCATTCCCGCGGAATATTACATAGACGGATTTGGTGGAGTCTACAACCAATTGCTGGCCTCAGAAAGCCGTCAGGAGTGTTGCAAGTCGGAGCAGATGGAGCTGCCGGAAAGATTGGGCTATGGTGTCATCATTATCAGCGAGCACAACTACTCTACCAAGAGCACATCGAAAGAAAAGAAGAAGATTTAAACGTATAGCAAACGCAACAAGGCCGATTTGTATTTTCAAATATTTTACTTAATAAAAATTGCAGATCAAGTCGTGCAGATAGCGAATAAGTGCCAGTTGTTTGATCAGCAGTAACTCAGGCAAAAAGTATACATATTTACAGTTTTCACTAATCAAACAACTTGTTTGTTCAGTGCTTTTTTCTTAACTACTACTAGTCCTACTGATCAAACAATCAGCCCTTAGAACGGCTGACCCCAGATTTCTATGGTAGTTGACTCCAAAATTTGTGGCTTACTCGAGAGAATAATTGGTTCTAGAATTTTAAATACTTATAAGTTTTTAGCGATTACAGAGTAACACAAAACATTAGTTAGTAATGCTTATTTATATATTTCGAGTTGCTAGAATAATAAAAATGGCACAATACAAATTAATAAAATTATGAAATACTAGGTATATGTTGAATTCAGCATTAATTTAATTAGTGTTATTAGCTATACATTAATTAGTTACAACAAAACAAAATGTTACAAAATCAATCTAATATGTAAAAAATACTTTTTACCTTAACACATATCACAATATGAGTAAACTCACCGTTTCTGTTAATCCAAAAGACCTATGATCCCTAATTGTTGAAATTATACTTAATTTGCTAAAGCTTTGCACAAAATATTTTTAAACGCCAATTAAAACTTTCGCAGCAAATAAAATTAACGCAAAAACAGCGCGATCTAGGGTAACGTAGCATCATAGCGTTAGTGACGAACATTACTGCATTAGTCATGGAGGTTGTTACATAGAGAATCACGTAATTGGATCAGTTGTTAAATTTAGTTAAACAGTAGGTAAATTTATCAAAATAAAGGACGGAATTATATTTTATATTTTACCATCTTCAATTAAGTTACGATTTATAATATGCATAATCAAATATATATTTACTTTTAACCAGGTAAATATATCGACAACGTTCGCTAACCAGCCTGGTCCACTGTTTTTTTTAAACAATGACATCTTTTCAAAATCATTATAAATTCGAAACTATTCTACACCGGAGAAAAAAAACACATACACACAAAATAAACCTTCTTTATTCTTGCGGCCAACATTATATACCTACAGCAAAAAGGATTTTTTTTATTTTTGTACTTTTTTAAGTTATCTATTTCATTAAAATTTTTCTACCTCCTTGATAAAAAAATATTGATATTTGATTTTAGTGGAAGTCGCATTACACCAACACACGCACCTGTGATTTTATGTTAATCTGTTCAACCTAGAGCAAATTCGATTAGACATACCCGACTTCATTCCTTGTTACTTGACGTCATTAAGCGAGAATTTATGATTGGCCAAGGTCCAACGGAGGCTTCCCGGGGATAGTAAGGGTCAATGGGACCCGATGTCCCACTACCCCACATCCGCGTGGGAAGGCGACCCAATCTACGTACGTTCGTATTCCAGAGAAATAACCGCGCGGAATCTCTAGCCTTTACAACGAGCACCCATTTTCATTTTCCAGGGAATTTATAAAAGGTCATTCTATATGTACCTGTATACTCGACATTATTCCCCTTTATTTTGTACTAGCTTACCCGCGCGGCTTCGCACGCGTAGATTTATAGTGACTTTTAGTCATATTTTATCAATTTGTGTATTAACCTTAACATATAGATACATGTCGTCGAAAAACTTTTTAAGTTCTACAACTTATCTATCTATAAAAAGGAATTAAATATATCTTACCGTTAAGGTAGTGTTCGTAAAAAATGGTCACATCGCTCGACCATTTTTTCGTCGACTTTAGTCACCACGAAAAACCATTTTATTTTAACGGGATATATATGCCTGTGTCCACTCTGAAAGTCCATTCTAAATATGAATGAAAAAATTTTTGAAATCGGATTAGTAGTTTCGAAGATTATCTCCTACATCTAAACTTAGTAACTCACAAACCTTATCTCTTTATGTATCAGTAAAGATACATATTTTCAAATTATTATATATTATTTTAAATACCGTATTTTTCGGCTCGTAGGATGCAACAATTTACCTAAAATATAGTTCTTCTTAAAATCACCTACCCCTTAATATCATAAGGGGTAGGTGATTTTTCGACACATATGATACATCTTCTTATTTTTAAAATATGGTTCTTCTTACAGTCCAAAATATATCTAATCATCGTAAGATAGGTGACACGTTGTAATTGATCTCTGTAAAATGTAATTTTAGTTACCAAAAGAAATATATAACATTTAACGCGCAAAATAAATATAGAGTCCGACATCACAGACAAATCGACGTAAACTGATATAAAATGGCGGAATTGGATTGCTTGTGAATGAATTGTATAAATTCGTACTTTTTTCGTAAATAAAATATTATTCATGTCTTAAAAATTGTCTCATGTTAAAAGTTCATTTTCACTTTATTTAATTACTTCCCATTACTGGAGAGAAAGTATAAAAAGCCGCCAAAGGTATAATCAGTTTTTGAAATGTGGCCAAATTGCTATAATATCTCTGTCTCAATTTAGTACAAGGTATGAAAATGAATTTAGGAAAAGGTTTCTGTTGGTGTAAAAATATTTTGAAATATTCTCTGTTTTTCATATTGTCTTTGACTAATTTGGAGAATTATTAAATTTATAGTACCTATCATTATTCACTATTACTGAAAGTCATTCACAGCCTTTTTGTATTGTGCCAGCAATATAAAAGGGAGTTTTTTTCTCTGAAATTTTTTAATGACCAGCTTTTCAGATGTACATTGAAAATTTTATAAACTGAACGCACCTTCATGAACTGGAAAAGATCGATTTATTTTATATTATGACGAAAAGACATGAGAGATTATACACATAAGGAGTAGATAATTTTATTCAGGATTATTATAGTTCAGACAATACTAGAGTAAAATACGGTAGTTTTTTTGCAAGTTATACATAATTATATTACAACATACACATTATACAATATATATTTACTTCCTTTCTTTTAACTCGTGGCGTCTGCTTGATTGCCGGCTTGCCGGCTTGCCGGCTTGCTGGCTTGCCATCGAAAAAACTTTGGATCGATTTTTAACCCTTTTCCCGTGATCCAATCGAGCTGAAACTTGAAAAGTAGACTCGTGGCGATGATCAAGAAGATCTATCAAATTTTCGTTAAAAAAAATAATAATTATAGTATAATTTCGGATTTATAGAAATTTTATTGGTTTTTACTTCCTTTAACTTTGTTTCCCGCAGTCACTCTCCTTTCGATATTATTCTCAGCCTTGCCGTCTCTACTAAACTTACTTCCCAAATACACAAACTCGTTCACTTGTTCTAAGCATTCGCTATTTACAATTACATCACACTTAGTCACTCTTTCTTCTCTCTCGAATACCATCACGATTTGGGATAGTCTTTATTTTGTTCTGAATATTATTTACAATTTATTTTATCATTTAGACATTATTTATTATCAATTTATCAAATAAAGTGTATTGTGTAATTTTATTATATTCAAAATATTTTAAAAATATTTATACTTTATACTCTAATGTCTAACACCATCTCTCATGACTAGGGTCAATAATAAATTATCGAGTCATTAAGTTAAAAACTAAAATATTATAAAATAAAAATATCCAAAAGATATAAACTTTTCGTACATATACAGTGTTATTTGTAAAACATTAATAACCTCGCAGGATTATATTCCTTCTTTAATTCAAAATGAGTTCAAGCAAGCGAAATCTTATATCAATATGTAGTTATATGGAAGTATGCGACATCTAATATTGCATTTTTTTCAATATTTCCGACTTATTTTTTGTAAAACGTTGGACTTTCATTATAGTAACTTATACCGAATGAAAAAAATTCATTCCCTTTAAAATAAGTCAAATAAAATAATAATAGCTTTCAAATTTCAATTGAAATTTGTGCAGGGTTTTTATCATTTTATTTAACTTGTATTGAAAAGAATGAATTTTTCGTAATCGATATAAATTACTGTGATGATAATTCAACGTTCTGTAAAAAATAAGTTAGAAATATTGAAAAAATGCAAACTTTGATATTGCATAACTCCATAACTATTGCTGGTCATGGCTGCTTAAACATTTTAAACTCATAATCAAGGCAGTAATGTAGTTCTGCGAGGTTATTAGTTATTACTGTTTTTCAAATAATGCTATATATACAATGTTGAGTTTGAGATTTCCCCGATCACTATTATGGAACACGTGTGTTTTCTGGATTGCATCGTGTTCGTGGGTGACAAGGAGGAAATCTAGGCTAACGTTTCGACACGGTAACATGTGCCATTTTCAAGGCTCGTACTCAAAAAGTTACAGTAGAACAGTATTTGTCGGAAGGTGACATTAATCTCGCGCAATAGAGGAAACCTATTCCGAGATTTCGGTACGGTAACACGCGCCATTGTCAAGGCTTAGGCTGAAAAAGTTACGTTTATTTTATCAAAATATCTATACCTATTTCTTAAAAACTTCAAAATTTTTAAAACTCTAATCAAATAAACATACATCTCTTTACCAATGACAATATCTATTCTGGTTTATGGGGATGAAAATTTTCAACCACATATGGCGGTAGTAAAATACAACTCACATGTGAAACAAGGTGTGCAAAGTTGACATACATATATACAACTTCTAAAAAATGATAGCCGTGGAAATCTTTCGTGGGTGGAATTGGTGAACATACATTGTGTAAAGTGATCACTTAAGTCAGCCATACGATAGGTAATAAGCCCTATAACAATAACCAATTTATTTACTTTTCCATATTAATAACTTTATCTCTATGGGACATCTATAATATGTCTTGATTAATGATATATCTGTTTGTTTTCAAATAAATGTCTTTTCGTCAATCCGTCTATATCGATTATCAATTAAGTCTGATGACAGCATAGAAAAAGTATCGCACGTCAATACAAAACAAACAAAATCTGCGTACTCTTGACATGCCATGACATGCAGTTATTACCTCTAATAATTATTTTTTAAATATTGAAGCGAAACCTACTAAATATTGATAATAACCAAGCAATGTCACGCAAAGTCACTCATCCGTAACCGCAATATTACGCACCCAACACAGATTCAGTGAGGTCTGACCGCATTATCTTTCTTGAAGATTCTACGACATTCCTTGACGTCCTGAAATGCTTCATTGGCAAAACCTAGAACATTCTACAGATTTCTCGTTATCTCTACAACAAACCTTATGGAGGAATTTACTTATAAAAGGCGTCATGCAACGCGGGCTTGGCAATTCAGCTCGTAACATCTCCGCGATACTACCGAGCAAACCAATGTGATACGTGATATTAGAACACGCGATATTAGTAAGTTACCAGCACCGTGCTACCTGCAGTGATCTAAGCGATAGAAATAGCGTAAATTAGTGAGAATTAAGGAACAATTAAATAATAAGTGTGTGAAATATTCGGAAGACATTTAGCGACTGTAAAATTATGAACAGTACTGCAATTTAACTCGTATTTCGTGACTTTTTTTGGTAATAAATTAAACTAATTTAATTTCCAGTGTTTTTATGCCTCCCAAAACCACGTCATGTGACAATATCTTAAGGTTATAAAAATGATTGCTTTCCCCTGAATATTGAAGGGGTTATTTCATAAAATTTCTTAAAAACAAAGTAACGAGAGATTTTTAAAATTTTGAGAAATTCATTTTCTCAAAAAATCGTCGGCTAACAAATTGTTTCATTCTTACCTGAAAATTGGGTACAAAGAAATCACTTTCATGTTTAAATCGAGGCCTCTGTGACATTTTCGCGTTTTAAATCACAGCTATAAAAGTTTAAAAAATTCCGTTTTAAAACCTCTTGCCTCCCTAAATTGAAAGGCTCACCAATAGCTACCCCATCGACACGACACACAAACGCCTACTTTATGACGAAATGAGAGAGTACTCGTGAATTGACACTCTGGTTCCGTATCGTAACAATTTTATACCATCCCTTATCGAAAAGTGTTGTATTTTACTAGTAGAGTGGAGAGGTATTGAGACATAAACTTTTATCAGATACAATGTAATGCCTTCGATATAATGCGGATAAGTTCTCGGGAAATTCACGTGATATGGCTGTTACCTAGTTATATGTTGATTTATTTTCCTAATATCAATATTAATACTTGCGACCTAATCAATTTGATTTTATCTGCTTTGTGTTTTCAGGTGTATTATGTCTTGTTTTTACGATCTTTTTGGCTGACATTTCGGATCCCATTACAGGGTTCATCATCAGGCTAATGTATTGTTATGAATCTTGATGTTGTGGCTTGCAATACCAGGTCAAAAGTCTTTCGCTCAACTATACAGAGAATACTTGCCCTTAAAAATATAGGAGTTGGACCCCATATTCTACAATTATGCCACCTTTTCCGTGTCACCCTCGTCGCTCTGCGTATTTCTTTTATATTCATTAACACTTTTGTGTATAATGTGCATAATTTCTCGTAGATAAAAAATATTTTGTTTACCTGTCAATCATCTTTGTGTCGTCATATACGGCTGGCCTACAGCTGTATATTCTGCACTCTACTCGCCTTTTTTCTGTCCCTTCTACTGATTCCCAACACACTTCTTTCCATACTGGAGCTTCTCAGTTGACTTCGTATAATTTAGGTTATACCGCCATATGTAAAGACTTGAAGGGCGCGCCGGTTGTATTATAATATTTGGAGACTATTCTTGCTTTTAAAGATTACATTCGATCTTCGATGCGCCCTCCAGCTTGTCCTTTGTTTTATCTCCTCCCAAAGTCCTCAGTTTAGTCATATGACTTAATCTAGGTATGTATAATGTGTATGTCCAAGGTTACTGTCCGATGCATGTTCCCGGTTTCAACGAGGGAAATAAGAAAAGATGGGTACATTAGGAAGAATTTTAAAGACCAAATACTCCAGGAACAACAAGAAAGACAGGATCTTAACCACCTGATGGATGGCACCTCATCGTTTGTAATCTTTTGAGAAGTACGTTGATCACAAGTGTGATCCATGTCGTACTATTTATTTAAGTCGTGTTTAAATTTTAAATCATGCTCACTTATCTACATTTCACTCGTAATTGTAAAATATGGACGGTATAAGCGGTATTTTCGTCAATAATTATCATGGATATAGTTGAGTGTCCTAATTTCAAAATAAAATGGAATTGTCTCTCAAGTATAAATCAAGTTTCAAAAATTTCACCATACATTTTGATTACCACTCACTTTATCCAAGGACAAAGCAAAAGCAAATCATATTATAGATGTCTCACAGAGACGAAACTGTATTTTTATAGGAAAGTAGGTACATAAGTCTTTTGGGTGTACAAAGGGCTTACGACCTATCGTACGGCTGGCTTAAGTGATCACTTTACACAATGTAACGTTCGCCATTTCCACCCATGATTGAATATACCATGTCTACTAATTTTCGGAAGTTGGATTTATATTTAAATTATACGCCACATTTCACATATGAGTTATATCTATCCTCCACGCGGCCTGCACCAAAGCTTTTTCATTCCCCCTAAATGCCCACGATTATTACGGAATTTTTGATAGCAATATACTTTACCTGTGTAATGAAATTCATCCGAATTACTAGCATTACACATTGATTAATGATGTCCCTGTGACAAAAATCCAGCACTGTTCTGAAAAATATTAATAAACAAAACGGATGGGGTGGGTGAGGGTGTGTGTTCCTCTAAACCCCAAAATAAATGTCTACAACAGTTTCAGTGTTTAGTTAACTCAATATTTATGATGGATGAAATCACAATATTACTCACGTGTAATGGTGCTATCAGCTTTTGTGGGACATCCACAGGGAAGACAAAATTAAAAAACTTACCGGAGATTAAATAGGTGTATTACAATAAATACAAGGTAAGTGAAGATTGGTAAGCTAAGTTTTAAATAATGCAAAATGTTAGGTATGATGCGCGCGATAAAGAATTAATTAGATATTAGCGCAATTCCGGAACCACAGTTAATCATTGTGAAAGTAGGTCCATGTTGATTGGCTGGTGAAATGGGGGGCGGGGCCTCGGGTCCTCGCGGTTGCAGGTAGAAATTATTTTTTCAATTGGTTGAGCAACTTTGTAGATTGACATTTAAAATTATTTTTATTATTTATTTTATATTGGAAAAACCGGTCGTAAAATTAATATAAGAGCAAAAGAGCATTTGAAATGTCTGAATAATGGTGGTTTTTCTGAATTTGCAAATCATTTATTCGAAAATGATCACGGTTTTGATAAAGATTTAGGACTTTCTTTTTTACACATAAATAATTTTGATCTGAAATTGAATAATTTAGAATTATTAGAAATTAGTAAAGCATGTAAAAGTAAACAAAATATTATTAATAATCAATTAAATTTGACTACTAGTCCAATTCTAAAAAAAATTCCAATTAGTTTGTGTAATCAAGAACTTCAGCAATAATATTTAAAATATGTTTTAAATAATTTAGAAAACCGAAACAAAAGACATCATTCATTTTGATATTTTGAAATATATAAAACACCCTGACGATGAAAAGGTTTTCCCGAAACATGTAGGTGTAATTAATAAAACAAATAATAAAATTAATTTTTAGAAATTATTTTTCTGGAAGCTTCCACGTGTCCTCGTTGGCCCTTTTTTCTCTTGCGGTGACTGGAGCGCCTACCCGCCCACAGATGTCAGCCTTGTGTCGCTTTCGTCGCCGCTCGACTATCTCGCGTCTCCACAATACAATCAGTTCCTACATTCAGTATTCATTATATTTATTTTGTCTATAATTCGCGTGAACATCTATAAATTAAATTCTCTTCAACTAAATATTATTTATGATTTACACTTTATCCTTAGATAAAGCCCTTTAAGTACCAAAATATATGGCGAAATTACGGAATATTTAAAGTATAAAACTATTTTAATTCTAATTTGAGAGTCAATTCCGTTTTATTTTGAAATCAGACTCAACTGTACCGTGGATATTTACTCTCAGATGGATCGGTTTTTTATTTTAGACCTATTTTAGATAATTTAGACCTCATATCATCATCATCATCAATCATCATATCAGACATCAATAAGACCAACAATCAGACGTTAAATAATATCCGATAACATAATTACAAAAAGAACTACGCAATCCAGAATAAATGAACAGATCAAGAATCAATTCATACCTATAAAACGATAATACATAACAATTTTTAATGATATAATCCCGACAGTACTCGTGGAGTCAAAAGGTTTTGGGGAACTTAACAGACTGCAAGGAAAAGATGTCAATATTAAAAGAACATGTGATTTTAACGTAAAAACTAAATGTTAGGTACGTCGAAAAACAAGCGAATTTAAGAATTTTCCACTAATAGCAACACCGCACATGTGTGAATTTTAAATGGAACGCAAAAAAATTTTCAAGTTTGCAAATATTTATTTTTATGGAAGATTGATTGAGATAATCACGCGACTATAACGGCAAAATAAAACTGTCTTATAACGTTTTTAAGTACATTCTGAAAACATTTGTTCCAGGCCAATTAGACAGACAATTGTTTGCAAAAAAACATTTCAAATTTATTCTAGCCGAAGGAATTTTTATCAAAGGAAAACAAAACATCAAAGGTCACTTTAAGCACCCTTTTGTTCTGTCATTATTTATACCAAAAAAGATAAAACTCGACAAAAAGTCCGTCGAAAAATTGTTCTTCTGTATGAATTTGTTTCTTTGATTTTTGTTTTGAAAAGATTAAATTAAAATCACTCACCGTATTATTATAATCATAACAATAATAATTATTATTATTATTACGTGTCTGCAGGGCTACCTGCCGAACTTCTTTCAAAGCGCCGGAACAGATGCCGTGCGAGAACGCGCCCAGCGGGCAATGAGCGCTCGCGGTTCCGCGCGAGGCACCCTCATTCGTTTCTCAGTACCCCACTATATCAGTCGCAATATAGTATCGAACATTAGTACCTACCTCACTTTAAAAAATTCCATGTGTTTCAAGTTTTGTAGCCCGGTTGTTATAGGCGGGTTCTTTCATGCATTCTATACCATTCACAATATCTGAAGTCAGGGTGTTACGTGTATGAACATCACCACAAACGAGCAGACCATTACACTGATAAGCCCTTCCAGTCTATCCTCTAAAATATCTATGTTTGTATAATTAAATAAAAACGTATGTATTTATTAATAATAAATATTTTTTTTATTATTAATAATAATATTTACCAATAACAAATGGATTTCATAAATGGATTTGCCACACAACACAGAGTAAACAGAGTAAAGAATGCAGATATTGGAAATAAATATAAAGCTGATCTTAGCGTAATTAATAGAATTACAAAAGAGTGTTGTTGAGTAATGTTGAGCGAATGAATGAAGAAAAAGTGGTAAGAAAGATATATAACGCAAGTGTTGACGAAAGCCAGAAAGGGAGGGCGACCGCGGAAGACGTGGCAAGACCAGATTAACCAGACACTGGAAGATGGTCCCATTAGAAGCCTCAACAACCGTCAAGCTTGCATGCGAAGATGTAGAGCTGTATTTTATTACTTTCTTTAATAAAAATGTGAAAATAAAACATTGTTTCTAATTTTTCAGTCTTTCAAACACTTATAATGAATTAAATTTAAGTGATGTGTAGACGTCTTTCCACTTAAGAAAGACAATCGAATTAGTATGTGTAAGCCGTGCGTACGAGACACAGTGTTTCCTTGTGTTGGTGTTTATTCCCGTAAACACCAAACAGCGAAGCAATGTGAGTCATACGCACGGCTTGCACATACTAATTCGAATGTTTTTCTTAAGTGGAAAGAGGTCTACAGGTGTTTTTTAGTAAAACATATACAATATTGAAACACTCTTCTGTCTTAAATAAAAATCAATAATTATGTTTTTGTTGCGCAATAATCCTCTTCCTGTATATGTATGTATGTCAGGACATTAGAGTGTGGCGTTCTATCCTTTCTGCTTACCCCCACGGGGAAACGGCGTCATGGTAAGTAAGTAAGTAGTACGTAAGTTTCAATAATATTTGGTGTTGATTACGTATATTGGTTTCATGATATTACCTCTTGTTATTATTATTATATTTATAAAAGTCAGTTTTGATTATATCCCACTAAAATATTAAATCCACTAAAATTTTCCAAAGCCTACAGTGTAAAATTTAATTTAATTCAAATTTACGCAAATAAGGATAACAATAAATGAGGTTGTATTTCCATGAATTTCTGAATCCTGCGAATATTACATGGGCTCTCGCTAGACCTTTTCTAATGAATAGATTATTTCAAAAGGACACCTTGTATTTCACAGCACCTTCATTGTTATACGTACTTTCACATCATTTATATATTGGTATAATATAATTGTCTATTGCGATATAATTACGATTTGTTCAATATAAGTATCTTATTAATTCAGATTTGTAATTCATTCAAGTATTTAGAGGGAAATAAATTTTACTAAATATACGTGATTAAGTAAGCATTAAAAGAAAATATAGTTATATTGTTATAATTTTGAGAATATATAGTTATAATTGTTGAAAATAATATATAGTTATAATTGTAAGAATAATTCTTACCCCTAAAACAACACCGTCAGAATTCCAAATGTCATGTTCTGAGTAAATCGCGTTAATAAAAAACGTTGTTCATTTCTTTGTCTCAACATAAATTAAAACTTAACTGCTTTTTGGATATATGATTAAAGATTTGCAAAATAATTTTTATTTTAAAGATATTTTAACTTCTGGCATTTTGGTTTCCAACCAACCCTTGTAACACCGCCGCATCTCGAAATGTGGGGATGTTATAGGACAATGTAATAGTCATAGACATCCATTTTACATTGCCCCGAAAATTTGGCGGACTACGCTTTCTGATTTGAACGACGTAAGACGTGTGGCTGAGTTGCTTTGTAATTTTACTATGATAACCTTGTACTTTTCAAAAGTAACACGGCCATAATATAGTAAAATATGGCGCGACTGTCCCCAGGGGCCAGAGCGCACCGGTGCGTCCAGAACGTAATTAATTATTTCTCGACGGCCGCGTATCGAATTTGAAAAATGTCATTTTTTCCCCTGTAGAGAAATCCCGTGGTGACCTGTCGTTCCATTTTCAACTCAAAAACATCACGGATTATATTTTAAATCAACAATCAAAACAGAAGTTTTTCTGCCGTCAAAATCGTATAGAATTGTTGTAGATGGCGCTCCGATCGCGTGTTGCGCAATCGAAATTCAAATATTCCGTCATCAAGGTCACGCGCAATGTGCGCGGGAAATACGATTAATTTTTTTAGATTTTCGATTTATTTGTACACGTATACACAAATATATACGATATGTTTTGCGATATTTGTCAGTTTTTGTTGGTTTATGATTCAATTGAATACTAACAGTGATTTATTAACAAAAATACGCGCAATTTTGTTGCGTTTATTTGAAATATGTGTGTGTGTGAAAGTATATCATATTTATAGGTTATGAGTGCGATTTCCCGTCGTGTGCCGTGCCGTGCAACAAAATATACCACACAGAAAAAGATTATTAGGTAGGCATCAAATAATAATAGTAGTGTTGTCTCTAATAAACAAATAAAAAATAATTATTATTTTTCGGAAAATGTTGCGCTGGCAACTTTATCGGAATTCAAAAAAAGAATATTTTTTTACTTAAACGATACAAAAATCATTGAATTTCGACACTTACGATAAAATAATATGAATGTGTGTGTTTTTTTAATATACGCATGTTTTCATGGTTTTTTCGTAAAAATAAAAATCACAAAAAAAAAAATCTCTGGCCTTGACCTATATTTTGAGTGAAATTTTTAGGGCCCTCAACAAGTATTAAGACATAAATGTAAAATATGGATATATTGCATTTTGTTTAGGTCATAAATGTAAAATATGGCTATATTGCATTTTGTTTAAGATATAAATGTAAAATATTTTCTGGTACCAGGTACGTGCAATTCGTACATTGAAGCATGAATTGTATTCAGATATATATTTTGGAAAAAGACATAGATATAAATATTTATATTAAAAGATGAGTAATATGATAATAATTGTAATCGGAATATTACGAGATAATAAATATTTTTATTCGATTTTTTTTCTAAATATATGCTTACATAAATGTCATGCTGTAATATTTTCACTGCACGCCCCTACCTGGTTAACTATATAGCAGGCGCGTGCAGTGGGAACATTGAAGCATGACTTTTTTGCAAACGTATATTTTGGAATAAACTAGAAATAAAAAATGTACACTACAGATTTTTATGATAGGTAAATCAAACTATGAATGCTGTAATAACAATTGTGATAGAAATATTACGAATTATATGTTGTATTTCGATTTTTTCCCAAATAATTGGTTACGTAGAAGTCATGCTGCGATGTTCCCACTGCACGCTCCTGCTATATAGCCATGTTTTAACTACGGGAGGATTGTTCCTTGAGATATTTTGAATACACAGTAATACCTCTTTTATTCGAAATTCAAGGAACGAAAATAAAAACGTTTCGAATTGTGCGGAACCCCATTAATTCGAAAAAGTCATCTATTTTCTGAGAAATGTCTGTATTTTTGTTTATTTCAAGAAATTATTTTGAAAACGCAATATTTATTATGGTAATAGGAAGAACGTGACATTTATATTACTTAAGTACTAATCTATCCGATATTAACATATTTCTTATTCTCACTTGCGAAAAAAATCCAAATATTCTGTCAATTTCAAAAAAAAAAAATTTTTGAGACCTTAAATGATACAAACCCATTTAAAAAAAATATACGTAACATATAAACATACATATAAAATCTTTGTTTATAATTTGTACTACAATGCAACTAAAAACAAAACTTGATTGAATGATTCACATTGACGTGAAAACCAAAAAAACTACATTTAAAGTACAAAAATCAATCATATTTTCTTTATAGACAGAAATTTCAGATAAAAAAACATTTATAAGGCATTCTCAGAGAATTCCCATAACTTTGGTTTCTGTATAAATCAAATTGTCTTTCCTTATAGATTCGACCTCGCGGTATTATTTCAAAATGTTTTTTACTTACGGAAGGTAACATCGTATATCAATCTATTTAATCTGATATATGGAGAACGAGTCTTGGAAGAATGTAGGATTGCAAAAGATTTTTTAAATCCCTCGGAATATTTACACCTACACTATTTTTCCAATAAGATATTACTCATTCTTGGATTACCCTTAAAATTGACCTTCTTTGACCAACGGCTAGCCTTCTGTCTAAGACTACGTAGGTGTCATAATGTATCTTATTTTATAGGTTTACATGCTTAATAGTCTTAAATATCCCCTATCCGATTGTAATGTAATGTTCTGTTAGACCAGTTACTTTGATTTAGCACGAGGGTCTCGGCTGGAGATCATGAAGACGTTAATTCGATTCTCAACCTGGTAAATTGTCTGTGGAAAAAAGTAATAACATTGAACTGATTTTTGACCATATTTTTATATACTGACACATTTTACTAAGTTTGCTTGACGTGAGTTTACGAGATAAAGTAAGAAATGAAAAAATTCTCAGAGCACTATAAATATCTTGATATATTAAGAAGAAGATTTTTTTATTTCATAGCTCATGTCAAAATCACTATATTATATGTGGGGTATAAAAGGAAAGGCAATGATATCAAAAAAAATTAATGCAGTCATCGAGGATAACTAATTTATAATTTACTGAATTCTAGATTCTATAGGAGACATCTATACCTATAAAACTCAATGTCTGTCCGTCTGTCTGTCTGTCTGTTCTCTATACAAATCCACACCGTTTGTCCGATTCGATTCAAATTTTGCATACTTATGCATTGAGACCCGGCGGGTACCAAAGGCAACATTTCCTCCCTATTCTCATACCCCTTCCCCTTCCCTTGACATATTTTCGATGCAAATCTGTACCGTTTGACCGATCGGATTCAAAATTTGGATACTTATTCTTTCGGACTCGGCAGGTAACATAGGCTATTCTTCCTCCCTCCCCTTTTACCTTTTCTCTTCCCCCTGACATATTTTCGATGCAAATATATACCGATCGAATCAAACCTTTGTTTTCCCCCACAAATTTATTTTCAACTTAATCCTTAACCCGTGCAACGCCGGGTACGAACAGCTAGTGGCTTATAAATTTATAGGAAAGATGATTTTGGAAGATACAGTTAAAATCTAGAATTCAATACACTTTAAATTAATTATCCTCGGTGATTGCATATAAAACATTTTTAATATTTTTGGATATCGCTGCCTTTCCTTTTTTTATTATCTTTATTTATTTATTATAGATATGTCGTAGTACATAATTTCATAAATAGAAAAATATATTCATACAATAATAGCGTTTTACTCGCCATGAAGGAGCTGACGCTCGTGCTTATGGGAGGAGTAAAGTCACATCATATTATTTCATGAATATTATTAAAATTATAATAAAGGTGTTAAGAAAATCAAGAAATAAAATATATAAAAAAAATATCAAGAAACAAATAAATAAATATATATAAGCCCATGGAAATTTTAAGAGATTTTTTGTTTAATTTTGTAAGTTCATTTTTAAATGACGCAAGGTATTTTTTTTATTTTATTTTTTTTTTTAATAGAGAAGGGAACACGGAATACGTGTCACATCAATATTCTTACTATTTTCAAACTAAGCTAAACGCTTGTGCTATGAAAATAGGACTAACTTGCTAGTCTGGGCTGAGATTCGAACCCGCGACCTTTGGATCACGAGGCGAGTATCCTAACCACAAGACCAACAAGTATTTGATTTTTTATTTTATTTTATCAGGTAGTGAATTGAAAATTTTTATACCCATAAAGAAATTGTGATTTTGGGCTGCGCTTGTTTTATATTTGGGTATTTTTAGATTTTAACCGCATATGTCATTATACCCACATATGTCATTATTAAGGATATGGGCGTTTTCGGTTTATTAATCGCGTTAATATCACTACAAATCAACGAAAATTTATTAATTAATATAAATTATAGAAGTTTCACATACGGAAAACGTGCATGGAAGTCTTTATAAGGTGGCCTAGGGCTTATGACCTGGCTTAAGTGATCTCAATGCAACGTTCAGCAATCCACTAAGAAAAACACCGTAATTATTAATTTTATTCCCATATAAATAAATTCGTCTCTATGAGACTTCTGTAATTTATTTTAACCAATGGTTATACCTCCGTGGACAAATTTTTTTCCAGAACATATTATGTACATATGAAAATATTGTTGAAAAAAAATATATTATTATCTGTTCTGTTCTAAATGTATAGTAAGAATTAAACGTGTACTCATATTCTTTAAAGTTCTCGCTCTGCGGTTAATTAATTTTTTAATGTTACGAGAAGACCTGAAATGTATTACATTTGCCCCAAAGCTCGTTGCCGACTGTTGAATCACATTTAAAAAAATGCACTAACAAAGAGGCAATATTCATTATGGCTCACCAAACATATTCCGAAAAGTTTGGATATTTTCTATCTAATTATTGCCGCGGTCGGCCAGATTTGGAAGCCTTCCAAAAAGGATAAATGCCTATTCTTCCAATTCCGCCGGGACTTCAAACGACCTGCCGTAATATCAATTAGTAAAACTTCTTTAGAGGGCCCAAGATGTTCCCTATTATTCCCATCCCTCTCGGAATCTTTCTGCTGATGTTCATTTGTTTTCTTTTCATTCACTTCATTTCCCACCCCCCGCCCCGCGCCCCGCTCGGGGGAGGGGGATGTTACAGAACAGTGTCGAAGGACGGCATTAATTGAACTTGCGGATGTGTTCTTCTGACCTAAATCTGCGGGTCGAAAGGTCGTTCGTTGCATAATAAAGGTTGTAATACAGATAAATGTATAGGACAATATTTCAGGGTAAGTTAAATCGTCCGTATTCTAATAAAGCTCCGATTAAGAAAAAGTTAGCGAAACATATAACGCAATATTTCTGCACTACGTCAACGAGTCAAAGATTTTTAAATTTTTATTCTAACAATCTTTTAAAGTGTTTTTATTAAATAAGGTCATTCTGGCACACAAATTATTTATATTTAATAAAAGTAAGAAGATTGGGATGTAGTGACTGACTGGACAATGACAAAGTCATATTGGTTTAAAAAAAATAATTACGTATTAACGCTGTTTTTGCTCAAAATCACGATATACTTGTGACGTTAAGTATCAAAATGTGACGTCTCCATGAGAATGAATGTAGTTTTGTAGAAATATAGTAAAACTTTTGTTAAGCCTGTGCAATCATAACATTACAAATTTAAGGTATTTTAAAATGTTAAAACCTATTTAGTTTGAAAATGTGACATATTTGGCTATCTTCAATTATCTCTTAACTATAACGTCACACTTATAACATTTAGACAACTGTTATTTATTTTAACATAAGGAATATGTCGTTTTTTGCCTCATGGTGTTGCTTACTTACCATCATAATATGATGGTAAGTAAGCAAGAGAGACGATATTATCGTCTCTCTACGCGTAAGCGTACTCTAAGCGTAAGCTTAGAATATAAAACACGACATCATTTTTTTTTTTTTTTTCATGTGATCTGATATAAAACTCTTGCCGCGTCCACATTCATACATTTCTCGATTTTTGAGTTTAACTGGATTGTTGAAAAATATATTTAAAAATGATAACTTTGTTTATTTTCACTATTTGTTTATAACGATTAGAACGTTTCCGATGCTAATTCATCTCCATCGGTAATGTTACTAATACGACACTTAAGACTATAGGACGGAATGAAGAGGACATTAGAGCTCGGCGGGTATGTGGGCGTGGTCATTAGGCGCAGAAGTGGGGACGTAATAGATGGATATATTGATTACATTTTTGTTACTGTTAATCGCTAAGTTTTCTAAAATGTCTAGTATCTTTCCTTTTTTACATATGTATGTTTATTAAATCTAAGCTATTACTGTCGAATCTATGACTTTCAGATCTCGCGTGGTGTGTCATTTCTGAATTGATATACATATTGACCTTAAGTAAATTTAAATATCTAGTACCGATACAATAAAAATAATTATGAAGTACTTTCTTCATTTAAAAGTAATTTTGACAATTTATAACTCTGATTAAAATGACAATCATTGATTAAATATACCATTATATATTTTCTTAGAGAATTAGCACGTATCTAAATGTGTATTGATACAATTACTAATACTACCAGTTAGGCATTAGCTTGCCGCGAGGCCCTGTGGGTGACTGCACTGGCAACTACGCGGTAATTACTATTTGCTTGTTGCTTGCCCCTGAGGTCGGCTATGGTGGCCGCTTCGCGACTGGTAGTGATCTCTGTGCGGCCATTGGTGTCTATAATCGGTTATGGTTGATTGCACGCTGCTAGACCTAGCAGACGGCTTTGTGTATAATTTAGATAAAAGTTATAAAGATTTTAAAATAAATATTCTTATGACTTTGGCTTCTAAAACACGCAAACGTGCTTTCAAAATCAACTGTCAATTTGATATTTTTGCCAGATAAAAATACGTTGCCTTGTAATTTCATAATATACAAAATGATCTTTTTGCTTCTAATCCCTTCAAATCAATTACTATTGTTTATGCATTCACTCTAAGGCTAGTATTTATTCTCTTACGCTCCTCTTCAATGTGCATGTGTAGCAATCTCTAAATATAATGACAATCCGTTCATGGAAAAATAAAATTAGGTAAACATAAATTTGGAAAAAATAAATTTAATAAAAAATATGTATCTCGCAATATTCCTATCACAAATATTATCTTATTACTCAGATTTTAATAAATCAAAATATTCTGTTACTTTTAATTTCGATTCTTTTTTCCAAAATGTACGTTTGCGTAAATGTTTGACCCTTGGCCGTGCGACGGTTCTTCTCTTATATATATATAAAATCTTGATTCATGCTGGTATATAACTTTTTATTATTATATGTTTAGTCATAAAAATATGAATGCAGTTTCATTAAAACAATACACAAAATTTCAAGGGTTTGACATATATCGCGCATGCGCAATACGTGGACAGCTGGAATGGCAAGCATCAAAAAGTACGTGGCGAGATTATTTTAAAATACATATATAAATTATTATACGTGTATAAATATGGAAAACATTCTTTTTATAAGTGACCCGAATAATATTTGAGCGGCCCTCGTAACCCAGATGGACTGGCTTCTCGCACCGAGGGTTTCGGGTTTCTATTCCCGGCGAGGTCACAATTAATGAATTTGATTTACTCAAGCTTGGGTGTTTTTTGATGTGTTTCGTTTCTGTAATTGGACCTATTGGCCTGTTCAAGCGCAAAAAAATATATATATAGTGTATTATTTAGACATATTAAATATTATCTGCCTATACGTGTATTTTCAAACAACCTGTACATCTCACTACTTTATAGAATATCGCCATTTTATTATTGTTTCTCGATAATAGCAGGGTGCGCATAATTTGATGTGTTTTCAGGCCAATCATAATATGGGTGTTAATCTAATTCAAACATCTCATTGCACTTAGTGAAATTATCTAAATAAAAAAAATGTATTGTAAAAAAATATTCCATATATGCCTATTAATTAAACGGCACACCTCGTTTATTTAATTTTAGGAGGCCATATCGATGTAATTAAAAATTATTTTATGTTTATTTAAATAAATAAAACAAAAAGTCATCATGCGTCGGTTTCGGACACGAAGAATTGCCTTATTTAATTTAGAAAAGGAGAAAAGAAACAATATGATAATTTTTTGTATTATTTTTTAATATTTTGTAAGAGTTTAAAATCTTCAATCAAAACATATTTTATTAAGCTTAACCCACCTATGAAAGATTTATTCACCCAAATGATAATTAACATTAATTACCATACTTACATGTGAAGCCATATATTTAAAATATCGCTTGGGTGCGTCATAATCCGTGTTACGCGGTCTTTAAATGCCTAGGTGACGATCGCAGCCCGCGGCGGCAGCGCAGCCCTCGGCCGTCCACCCAGTCCAGGGAGAGCGTGCCCCTCCCCCACTCCAGACCGCTCCTCCCCACCCACCCCAAGGCCTGCCTGACCACCCACTCCGGGGTACGCCTTTCCACCCTCTCCAGGCCATGCAAAAACCCTTAAGCTCCGTTTTTCACTCCTCCGAGAGTGAGCTCGTTGCGGCTCTACGTAAATTTGCATCTTGTGAAAATGAGACAGTTTTCGATGGGGAATAATATTGCAAATTTGAAATTGTAATGACGTCATGCTAATGTAGTAATTAATTCAATTTAAAGAAATAAAGTCAATTTTATTTATGTATTTATTTATTTATCTGAGGAAAAATTAACAGCAGATCTATATATTAATATAAAATAATGCTTATTAAATTATGCCAATTACAATTTTTCAACTGAATATATTTATTTATTAAAACAAGTGTAACGCAATAAAATAAAATTTTAAAATTATTTTAACAGCGAGTAGAGAGGGTGGAGGGGAATGTGGGATGGGAGTAGAAGGGGTGATAAATTGTATGATTTAGTTTGGGTGCGGTTGTGTAAATATTGTTTGTTTTATGTCCCTTACCGTTGAGTTAAAAAAGTCAATGTTATGATAATTTGTATTAAATGAATTTGTATATTTGTTAGGATGTCTTTTTATGTTTAAGTGTATATTTAATAATGCAAAAAATAGTAGTAAGAGTGTGTGTGTGTGTGTGTGTACTAAAAGTAAAAAGAGTGCATTGGCATCGCAGTGACATTTCAACAACCGTGAACCTTTACATAAATTAATACTAAACTGAGCAACGGAGTTGATGCGTGAAGGTACACCTTTACATTTATTAAAAAAAAACTTTGACATTTGAATATGTTTTATATCTATGGACATAATCTGACATCAGTACCTATATATAATATACGACAAAAGTGCAATACTTCAGAGATTTTTTATACCATTGTTTTTGTAACATATTGTTTTTCATCAAAATGCATGTCTTTATATATTCAAATCATATTTAATTTCAGAATATACCAACAGAAATTCCTATGAAAAAATACCGCCCTGTGAAAATCCATAAAAATACACATCTTTTCACAAATTCAATTCACATCACTCTCACGCTTTGCTTTTATCGAAATAAAAACATTAAATATTACAGAGAATTTCACTTTTATTCTTGAACAATTTTGCCAAAAAATATTCAATTGTAACATTACACTTTCTTCACAGTTTTTTTTATATGTATATAGAATTTATATAAAAAAATGTTTTATATATAGAATATTTAGATATCTAATTCTAAGTCCCGTAAGTCCGTAACTTTGAATTCGAGGGGCAAAAAAGAATCTCGAGGACGTCAGCGTCGTTATAACCACTTATAACTGCGTTTTTGAAACAATCATAATATAGATCATACGTCGCAGTGTATGCGTTCCGGTTTGAAATATTTCCAACCATACGTATATTCTAAACTTGAAATTAAACGCCAAAAATTTACTTGCTTGCAAGTCCCGTAACTCCATAACTTGGAATTCACGACTAAAAAGAACCTCGAACGTGAAGACGTCAGCGTCGGTATAACCGCATAATGCGTTTTTGAGCATAATATAGATGATACGTCGTCGTGTATGCGTTAGAGTTTATTTACAATAATACGTATATTCTAACCTTGAAATTAAACGTCAAAAATATACTTGCCTGCAGAAAAAATAAAATAGACGTAAGAAAATATAAATATCGATGTATATCGCCTTAAAGTGACTCGAATATTAAAAAATGTGAATATAATGTTTCTAAACACTGAATAATATCTAAATGTATTTTTAGTCCCTTTCTTTTAACTCGTAGCGCCTGCGGTTTGTCTGCCGGAAAAAAATTGTATTAATTTTTAACCCTTTATCCACGATCCAATCGAGCTGAAACTTTGCAGACAGACTCGTGGCGACGATAAAAATAATCTAACTAATTTTCTGTTAAAAAAATTTAATAATTATAGTACAATTTTTTATTTTTACGAAATTTTAATGTTTTTTTTCAAATTGGAATCATTAAAAATGAGTAATGACCCCGACGCGTGCAGTAGGCATGAAACCTGATTCAATGAGAAAGGGAGTATAATAAAAACTTTGTTTTTATGGGTTAGTTTTTATTAAATAATCTAAAAACCTTGTTTTTTATAAACAAAACATCCGATTTCATTAAGCAAGCACAATCATAATAGATTATAGTTTTTGCCTAATTGGGTGATCTTACATACTTTAATGGTTTTAAAGAATAAATTGTTGAAATTTGTCAAGTCTTCGTACAAGTTTTCATGAATGTTTATGGTGAAGATGCGAATAATGCCAAACTACAGTTGCGTTCTCGGTAAAGTCCTCCACTCCATATCTAATTTTAGTTTACGTCCAAAAAATTTGATCATTTGACTTTTGCCCGCCATTTCGTAAGAAAGCCTCATAATTTCTCATTTTGTCAGGAGAAGACAAAACCCAAATTTCTTGTGGATCTCCCCCAACTGACATATTTTGTTGTTTGTTGAAAAAGAGTTATGAGACCAGATTAGTTTGCGAGTCCTGGTCTCAATTTCATATTTATTTAAACGTACAAATCATATCTGTTGTATTGTATCATTCAAACAGGACTTTATTGGGTTTATTTTCAATTTCATTTTCCATTCAGAGTGGTACAGAAAAAGCTTAATTGAAGCCATTGTATATGGCTAAAAATATTAGAGATTCAAATTGTTATTTTTTTGTGGACAGCGTCAGAGTACAAAACTAAAGATTTAGTTACTGTGATACATTTTTTTAAATATATTAAATCAGTCAATTTTCTTGCAATATAATATCTGTGTAAATCAGTACTTCAATATACATTTTTATTAGATGTACTACTTTTGTACAAAAGTACAAGATTTGTACAAAAAATATCAGGTGTGGGGGTGGAGTAAGAAGGGAGGGGGGGAAAAGTTGTCTTTATTACCCGCCGGGTCTTGAAAAATAAGTACGCAAAATCTGGGTCAGATCGGTCAAACGGTGTAGATTTGTACAGAAAATATAACAGGGGAGGGGAAAGAGTCGCCTTCGTTACCTGACAGTTCCTAAAGAATAAGTTTGCAAATTTTGAGTCCGATCGGTCGAACGGTATAAATTTGCATTGGAAATATATCAGGGGGGTGGGAAGGGGTGAAAGGGTAGAAGAAAATGTAGCCTATGTTACCCGCTGGGTCCTAAAGCAAAAGTGTGCAAAATTTGAGTCCGATCGGTCGAACGGTACAGATTTGCATTGAAAATATATCAGGTGGAGGGGAAGGAGTAAAAGTGGTGGGGGGGGGAATGTCACCTATGTTTCCCGCCGGGTCCTAAAGAATAAGTTTCCAAATTTTGAGTCCGATCGGTCGAACTGTACATATTTGCATTAAAAATATATCAGGGGGAGAGGAAGGGATGGATGGGAGGAGAGAAATGTCCTAAAGCATAAGTATGCAAAATTTGAGTCAAATCGAATAAACGGTGTAGATTTGTATAGAGAACAGACAGACAGACGGAAAGACAGACAGACATTTCTCATCGGACGGATATTTCTCAAAAGACTGACATTTCTCATCAGTTCAAACGTTTTATTTATGCATAGATGACCAAATGTTATCAAAAAATTTGAATTTTTAAAATGTTATATCTAAATATTTATCAATATTTAAGGGATTTATTCTATTTATCAATATTATAGGGTACAGGTAGGTACCTGTACCCTTTTTTTTATTAATTTGTGCGAATTCGAATGCAACGTTGTGTCAAATAGAACTTTAGGAGATTTATAATTTTGGACAATCGAAAATTTACATTTTCATTTATATAAATTAATAGTAGATATATGAAAACAAATTAGGTATACAAAAACATCCTCGTAATCGAATGTTGTTCCAAAATTTCAAAACAATCGGTGAAGAACTTTCAGAGATTATCGATTTTGTGCAAAAGAACATCTACATTTTTATTTATGTAGAAGATTATGGAGGTAAAAGATGAGATAGTGGAATTATAGAATAAAATACTTTTTTTTTAAATATGATACATTGTTGCATAGAGTGGTTATAAGCTAATTAAATGCTGCCCATTGTATAATACCGTCAGATAATATAATAAAAACACACATAATATAGTAAGTAGTAGTTAAAAACTATACCTACTTATACAATAAATTACATTTAAAAACACGATTGTTAAAATTTACCAATAGGTAATAAAAATAATATTTACCAGTAATTTGGCTACGGTATATAGGGGTATTTACCGGTAAACCGGAAAATCATACTCTTTATTAATTTATTAAATCGGTACTTCCTACCGGTAAATCGGTAAACCTTAAGTGAATAAAAAAAATCATACAGAATGTATGAATAAAAAGAAAAAAGTAATTTATGACACACTATTGAATATGATAAAAACTTAACGATATATTTTTTGCGTTTCATGATGTATTATGTTATTATTTTTATGCCATTAAAATAATGCATTAAAAAATAATCACCCGCTTGAAAAACCAGCAGTAATGTTTTTAATTTAATTTGAAATGAAAGTTTAAGGTTGGTTTATTAATTTGCCATCCTCAAGTAATTTCTAGTTGAAACAATTTACTTTAACTGACCCGCGTCAACTCAGTAAACACAAATTTGAATAATGCGGAACCTTTCCTTTGGACGTCCTTATTTACATTTTCACACAAAAAGACCTGTGTTTTTACTAAAGAAAATATCAAAAACACCCTTCAAAAATAAAACCAAAGTCATGCTCTAAACAAGCATTCTCATCCACAACAGTGACACATTTTATTTTTTCCATAGACATTGTTTATTTTTCAAAACCGAAGAAGTTTATTTGGGCGGGCTTAAATTAATTATTATTTTTTAACATAAAACTGTCACGAATTCATGGCGGTGGGATTCAAATGAAAACTTACAAAAGCAGAGACACTGGACATAAACTTACCTGGGACACTATATCGTAATTCGCAATAATTTCGAACTGGAGAATATTAATTGTATCGAATCACTTGTTCGTTTATCTGTGGTTTTCACTAGCTGTCAAACAAGATTGACTTCTCGCGTTCGCCGCTACGCAATTTATAGAATTTTTTTTTCGAATATTATGGTCCAACTATCGTCGTAATTCATATTTCTTGAGGGTATGCGATGCATTCAATAAACTGATAAGATTATTGGATATTGATCTGTTCGAGTGCAGCCACACAAGATTAAGAAAAATTTTGAGTGCTGAATTTTTTTCCACGTAAAAATTGTTTCTTTTTGTTTTGTTTAAATTTTTTATTCTTTCTTTCTATATAATTTTTAATATGCCTTAGTCATTCATAAATATTTATCATTACTGACATATTTCTAAATGTGGAGACCTGTAATTGGCCATCTATATTGTATCAATGTTTTTTATGCTTTTTTTGTGCTGTTGGTCTTCCATGAACATTAAATAAATAAAATAAATAAATAAATAAATATTTCCATGTAGGTATTCTACTGGTTTCTAGGTGTTTCCAATTTATTCTAAAACATCCAGAGTATTGGGAAATCCTCAATTATGTGCAGTTCCTTTTGTTTCTAGGATATCGTGACAATATGTTTTTAATTTTTAAGAAATTTTTAATGAATTTTATTTTTCCACTTTAAATTTATTTTATATTTTCACCTTTATTTCATACGATATTTCACTTCACCTAAAGTCCTTCTGGCGCTCCCCTTGAATACTCACCTCAGTCCGCCATTTATAACGACCGTCAAATATACTCTTTGTATACGCACAGGATGTAAGCCCGAAAGAAATGTTTATTTTAATTTTTTGTTTAACATTTGTGTGTTAAAGTTTAATGCATTAATAAATATTTTTGGTAAACTTTGTAATCTATGCATTCGAACACCAATATTTTAAAAAAATAAACCTCTGATGAGCTTTATAACAAACCAGTATTAATAAATTTGTAATTTATATATCGGATTAAGGATATAGTTAAAAATAAGTTTGATGAGGGGAGGGGAACACGAACGTTCCATTATTTTGCAAAGTCTCTAATAATAAAAACAGTGTTTCCATTTAATCTATGCTTAGATGGACGGAATGTCCAGGAGAAAATATATCGAGGAGAGGGGGAGGGTTAAAGGGGAAGTGGTAAAGGGGAGGGGGAAAAGTTATCTTTGTTACCGCCGGGTCCTGAAGAATAAGTTTTCGAATTTTGATTTTGAATCTGAACGGTACAGATTTGCATTAAAAATATATCAGGGGGGGGAGAAATTTTGCCTAAAGAATAAGTTTGAGTCGAATCGGACAAATGGTGTAGATTTATATAGAGAACAGACAGACAGATAGACAGACGAACAAACAGACAGACAGACAGACAGCTTATGGCAACCCTCGCAGCCGAGTGGGCATGACACTCCCTTCTCACACCGAGGATTCCGGGTTCGATTCCCGGTGAGGTCACAATTAATCTATATGATATTCTCAAGCCTGGGTGTTTTGTGATGTGTTTCGCTTTATTAAAAATTATATATGAAAAGGGAATAATATTTAAGTACCTACGAACATGAAAACAAATTTAACCAGGTCCTTTTTACAAATAGTTATCATTTAAATTTGTTTTCATATTAGTAGATACAAAATTACAAAAAACACCTCAATTTTACAAATACATAAAGATTCAACAAAATATAAATACACCACTAAATCATAATACTCATATTCATAACCAAAGAGCGCAAATAATAGAATGTTTAAACATCCCAAATACAACAAAACAGCCAAACAACACCATTACACTTATCTAGGTGTCAAATATTTCAATAACTTACCAATGAATATTAGAACACTATACAAAATTCAAGAAACACATAAAACAAATAGAATATACATAATTAAAACAAAAAATAGTTAAAATTTAAAAAAACAACGGTATTCCGAAAATAATTAGTATACTTGAGTGACTAATATTTATCTTATGATTTGTATTTCTCTATACTGTCCCATTATTGAATTATACATACTTATTAATTTATACTCTTATGTATCATGTACCTACTTCTGTCCCCAAACACAAGTTTTAATTTTATGGGGACAGTTAAACACGTATTAAAAAATTTAATATTCACTGTAACATGTATGTACTATTTTCAATGAAAATTCAATTTAATAAAATAAATAAAAATTATTATTCATTACATACTTCGATTTTTGATTTTTAATTTGTTAGTATACATTGTATCCTGACGAAGTGGCCATGTGCTCTGAAACATGTTGATATTTTCAATATAATATAGGTAAGTGGCGAAAACTAAATACATTTTTCTTAATTATATTAATAAGGTCTCCACAAAATCATTTTACTCTTTTACTCCCTTTATATTAACTCGTGGCGTCTGCTTGCTTGCTGGACGATAAAACTTTGGATCGATTTTTAACCCTTTTCCCATGATCCAATCAAGCTGAAACTTTGCAAGCAGACTCGTGGCGACGATCAAGAAGATCTATCAAATTTTCGTTAAAAAAATAAATAGTTACAGTATAATTTTGGAATTTTCAATTTTTTAATGGTTTTTTCATACAAATCAGTAAGTTGTATGGAGATTCCGATGCATATGGTAGACACAAAACCCGAAAATGAGAAACGTAGTATTGTAAAAACTTGGTTTTTATGGGTTACTTTTTTGAATTTTATTTTAAATTTCCACGGCTGTATAAAACATTTTCTCATAAATAAAATCACCTTTCAACATGCAGGGAGAGTTTTACACATTTATTAGGTAAGAGAAGTGATGAGACTAATCACCAGTTATAATGTTCAACCCTTACAAGTGATATCCCTATCTTGGGGGTAAATCGTCTCCTGGTCTCCGCGGAAATGGAAGCCATTCCATTTATGATTGTGCCAGGAATGACGTCACAGGGTGGTGTTATGCCACCCCTTCCGTCCTTAGAATGTTGCCTTTCCTTTCCCCGTAAATATCGCATTTGATTCGCTTTACGAAAGGCCGTCAGCTGTAAAAACGGTAACGTGGTTTTACACAGGTGCTTTTGCAGGATCAAAATAAATAAATTGTATTTCTTTAACCTCGTATTTACGTTATATTTTATTTATTCTCGGTCCTCGGAAGCCATTGGGTTGGTTAGGTTGGGTTGGGCCAGAAAGCAGAGTGCCATTGTTTTACACAGATGAATAGCGACGTGTGAGAAATTTGGTTCGGGTAAGAAAATAGTGAGAAGTTCGTTAGGCTGAATATATTTTTCTCACGGTCCTAAAGTGCAACTGAGCGAAAATTAGAATTTACTCTTATGGTGTATTTATCTTATATATAATACGTATACACATTTAAGAATGTACTCTTGTGCCATTTCAATATAACATTGAGATATCTGTACATGAGAGAGTACGGGCATTATCCTTGGCTTTACCCAACCGAGTTTCTCCAGGGTATGCTTGGCTACAATAGTCTAGAGACTAGAAGGAATGTGTATTTGATTACACATGTTTATCGATTGTTGCGCGGTATGATCGATAATCCTGAAATTATGCAGATCTTTGGTTTGTATGTTCCTGATAATTACATTAGACATCGTCAGCATAGATTGTTTCACATTCCAATATACAGGACCAACCTGCCGATGGTTATGCCCGTTGGAAGAGCCACAGCTATGCTGAACAAAATCGCTTTGGGTATTGATATATTCCATGTGTCTGAGGGGGTTTTCCGAAGCGGGATTCTCCTACACCTTTGACCAGATTTTATGTTATTTTTAATTTATTAAATATTTTTATTTTGATATAATTATATTTCCTAATATGTTGCCGTAAACATTTTGTTTGTAATGTACATATTATCAAATAAATTGAATTGAATTGAATTTAATTTAATTTTTTCTCGCGGAGGACTGGGGTGGCCAGGACAACGGGCGCCTATGTTTTTCGCAGGTTCCTAAAGAGTAACTGCACAAAATTCTGCTAAGATCCGTCAAAAAGATACATAACATGCGTACAATACATTTAATTTTATATACATATTTAAAGATTTATTTAAATTCACCGGATATAATTAACATTATTTTGATACAGATAATTCGTTAAGGTATGCCTACGCCTTATATATATATATATATATATATATATAGAGATATATATATATATATAGTATATATATATAGTTAAAATCTAAGGGCTTTCACGGGTACAATATGTTAGTCTAACTACTATTGTGGGTAACCGCGTCAAATTCTGGTCGTCAGGACCAGTCGTCTTGCCGACGTTTCGAACAGATCTCACTGGCGCCCTGAAGATGAACAGTGAGATCTCTTCGAAACGTCGGCAGACGACTGGTCCTGACGACCAGAATTTGACGCGGGTTACCCCCAAAGTAGTTAGAACTATCATATATATATATATGTGTCCAAGAAAAAATTATGAACATCTGTATTTTTAATTAAATCCTTTTTTTTAAATTTAAAATATAATAATTATTTATTGTACGTACCAACTCACATTTTTTTAATATCTCCCACGGAACTGGTAAACGGTCAATTCAATTTCGGTGACATGTTACTATTAAATTGTGTTTTAAATAGAAATAATATTAGACATGCCGTTCATATTCTGCAATGTCCCTCATTGATTTATTGTACATCTCCTATTTTCAGTCCCATTCAGTTTCTGCCATTTTGATAAAATTTTGTCACAATAGGTAAACAATTAGGCAAAAATACTCGTATCATTTTATAAATCCATTAGGGTTTAGAAGTACTAAACATAAAGTATGATCGCCATTGAATTTTATATCTCCAGCAATAAGATTTAAAAGCTTCGATCGTTATATTCTAAGAACGTGCTTTACATAAATTGACCAAAAAAATGTAAGAAATTGTAATCATCGGAATCTTAGCCAGATATAAAAGTTTTTTTGGAAATGATGCTGTAATAATATTAGTATTTTATTGCTCGAGGCGCTGAAGGAAACCTTCAACTTTATTATATCTACAATATTTGTTGTAAAAAAGTTTACTTTCTCTCCTAACAAGGAGAGAAAATCTTTTATGTTTCTTTCTTTTTGATGAACATTGAATTATATCTTATGAAATAAAAAAGTTTTGATTTTGTGGCACAAATAATTAAGCACAGTAAGTAAAAATACTTTAACAAAAAATAGTGAATCTAAAATTAATACTTTCAATAAAAGCAAAGTGGTTTTATTTTATTAAATTATTAGATTAAAAATTAAATATTAAGATGAACCGTTATTTTTATTTCCCGACATAAAATGTATCGTAAACATTGATTACGAATTTGGACTAACAGCAATTGACGACATAGAGCATATATAATTAACAATTAATGTATAAAACAAAGTGACAAAAACCTAATTTAAAATATATATGAATATTCAGGGTATAATCGATCTAGTCCACAACATTTTACAGGTAATTTCCTGCCCAAATTATACATCGAACATATTTTAATATCATTGTCGTAATATCAGCAGTTATGTAAAAAAGCGATTTTTCAATATTTCTGACATGTGTTCTGTAAAATATTGTACCATCATTAAAGAAACTTATATCGAATATTTAAAATTCATACACTTTAATACAAGTCAAATAAAATTATCGAGACATTACAGAAATACTTTAATTCAATATTCTGCTAGGCTCAAAGTCGCATAACTACATAGCTCTTAATATTGTCACGAGAGTGTGTAAACAATAGTAACTACACCTTGTCGAAGTCTCTCAAACAGTCCACGTGAATCTAGAATCATCTACCTAATTTTTGTAAAAACCAAAAATTACTAGAAATGGGGAGAAACAGGACGAATATTTGTGAAAACATTTTTTTTTAAAAAGCAATGCAAGCGCGTGCGCGAGTGAATTATTTTTGACAGCGGACGAAAGCCACAGAAAGGCAAACACGGCACGGGTGAGTACTTACGTGCGAAATTGAGCGGAACAATCTAGCGAAAAAGTGCAGCGAGTTTTTTTCGTCACCGACCCTACTCTTTCTATCAAAATTCTTCTATAAAGTTTGCCAACCGAGCTCAATTGCCCTATAGTTCCTGCATTCCATTCTCGGCCCTTTATAGAAGCATAATAAGTTATATCCTTCAATCTAAAGAGGTGTGTCTCTTCTCTAAACATTTATTAAATAGTGTATGAAGCCAAGAAGACATCACGTGCCGACACAAGAGGAGGAACTCCTACATTACACTCATCTAACCCGCCAAAATACCTATCTTCATACTATTTTTAGTGCATTCTTCTTTCTCCACTTGATAGTAAATAAAATTCTTGACAATCATTTCATTACACTTAATTGCGAATTGAATTCTTACAAATTGCACAAATCGCTTATTGCTGTTGGGAAAAATCTTCTATTTGGTCAAACTGCTTACACATTAGAGTTGAAACAATACAATTCAGAATTACGTTACCTCAACTGAAATATGATGAACAAAGCGGTGCAACTGAGCGAATGTAAGAACAGTGGAGCAAATAAACATTACGATAGAATTTCCAGAAGAATCGCATTAAGGTCTAGGCGAGTCGAGCAAACCTAACTGAAGCAGTCTCGATTTCCGGCCGCCGACTTTCTTTGAAAGAGATATTATAATTTAAATAAACTGAAAAGATATAGTACTTTGATATATGGTACTTAGGTAGAGATAAAATCCGTCTATCGAAAAAATCTTCTTCTTTTTCTTCTGCTTGTGTTAGGACTACGTCCTGTTGTTTCTCGGCTCCCGCTCTTGGGATATTGATGACCAGCTATCCCTCCATCGTTTTGATTATCTTCACGGAGGCCTGCTGCCTGCAGGTATCTCGTTCTTCACTATTCTCACCACTCTTTCCGCGTGGTCTCTCCAGTATCTCCTTCTATTTCTTCCCCATCGCATGACATCTTCGACATTGCAGATCTTTCGAGAGAATTTCGAAATTTCGTATTCTGTCTCTGATGGTACTCCCGCGGTGAATTGGAGAGTTTTCATTCTCGTGGTGTCGGCTCTTCGAAGAAATATTTTTTTTTATTTTATGATTTCCATTAAATCATTTAAAATTAGATATTTTTATTGTATGGGTATTACATTTTATTTATCGAATAGTTATTGTACCATGCCTGTCTTAAAAGCAAAAGTCTTTGTTGAGACAATAAAATCATACCAATGTAGTTTATAAGTAACTAGCTGTTCGTACCCGGCATTGCGTGGATTAAGGATTAAGTTGAAAATAAAATTGTGGGGGGGAAACAAATGTTTCATTGTTTTGCAAAGTCTCTACTAAAAACAACTCTTCCTTTTAATCAAGGCTGGGATAGGATATCAAGGAGAGAAATGTGGCCTTAGTTTTTCGCCAGGTTCCCAGGAATATGTATGCAAAATTTGGATCCAATCTGTCGAACGGTGCAGTTTTGCATGGAGATATATATCAAGGGCAAAGAGTGGTTGAGAGGGAGAGGAAAATGCCTTCTTTATTATCCGCCGGATCCTAAATATAAATATGCAATTTGGATGGGTTATATCAGTCGAACGGTATAGTTTTGTATGGAAAATATATCAGTTGAGGGGGAATCGGGGAGGAGGGAAATTTCACTTTTGTTACTCGCCGGTCCTAAAAAATAAGTATGTAAAATTGGGGCCCGATCCGTTGAACGATACAAATATGTATTGAAAATATATCAGGGGAAGGGGGGGAGGAAAGGTGAAGGGAGGAAATGTCATCTATATTACCCACACGGTCCCTAAAAATACGCGTACAAAATTTGAGTCAATCGGTCAAATGGTGTAGATTTGTATAGAAAATATATCAGGTGGAGAGGGTTTGATAAAGGAGGAGGGGGAAATGATGCTTATATTATCTGCCTAATTCTAAAGAATAAGTAAACAAAATTTGACTCAGATCGTTTGAATGGTACAGATTTACATGGAAAATATATCAGGAGTGGGGAGGGGTAAAGGGGGAGGAGGTAAATGTCAATTAGTTTGTTATCCGCCGGGTCTTACAGAATAAGTATGCAAAATTTGAGTCAGATCGGACGAACGGTACAGATTTACATGAAAAATATATCAGAGGTAGGGGAAGAAGTAAAGGGGGAGGAGGAAATATCGCCTATGTTACCCGCCGGGTCCTAAAGAATAAGTTTATAAATTTTGAGTCCGATCGGTCGAACGGTATACATTCGATTCCTAGTGATCGCAATTCAGCTTTAGCTTAGATGTTTTTGTGATGTGTTTCATTACATTAATTGATTTTGTAGCCTTAGCATTCGATCAGAAACTAAATACTTGAATTATTTTAAAAACAGTCACATTATTCCAATATCCTTCACTTTAATACATACATAGATCTCTGGCATTTTTAATTCTACAGAATTTGTAATCCATTCCTTACAGCTAAACTAAAATCTTTGCAAGCTTCGACAAATCCTATTACGGTATTGCGCAATCTGAAATAGCGTTTCAATCAATTTCATTTCGTAACCAAATAAGTTTTACATTTTTAACTCACTTACCCATTCATGTTGTATAAACTGATGTAAGTAATTGTTTCTTCTTTAACAGCCTCATGGGACTCAAATTCCATAGCCTACACTGCCCAATCCACTGGGCACTAGCTTACCTTTTACCGCAGGTTCATTTTTAAGACAGTTGAATGTTCCAGGATTATATAAACTCCAAGCCATCAACTAACTTGCTGAATAAGTCTTTATATCTTTGTATCGGTGATTTTCTATCGTGTATTTCTATCGTGACTGTTTGATGATTGTAACACGTTTGAAACGATGTTTACGTGGATGGGGTATTAGAACATCTCTCGAACAAATTATTAATCCAGAATATTTTGAGTATGTCCAAATTTTTCAGAACAGTACTGGACTTTGTCACAGGGACATCATTAATCATTATCTAAATTGGGTGCAAATTTGGAAAAACCTCAAGTATATTTAATACAAAGAATAGTTTCTAAAACACATTATCTAAATTGGGTACTTAAATTTTAAATATCATAAAGTAAGGAATAACATGAGACTAATAACACTCACAGAGACGAAACTGTATTTTTATGGGAAAGTAGGCATAGAAGTCTTTGGGTGTACATAGAGCTTACGACATTTCGTATAGCTTGCTTAAGTGATCACTTCACAAAATATAACGTTCGCCATTTCCAACCACGATAGAATAATACCATGTCTACTAGTTTTTGGAAGTTGTATATATTTAAATTATACGCCACGTTTCACATATGAGTTGTAACAATCCTTAGCGCGGCCGGCACTAAACCTTTTTCATTCCCCTTAAATGACCACAGATGATGCTAATGAGACATCTATATTCGATTTTTGTAGTTTTGTTAGCAATAGCTAGTAATTCGGAAGAATTTCATTACACAGATAAAGGATATTGCTAACAAAACTCCAAAAATCGAATATAGGAATCGAATTAGGGATCGAATCGAATCGAATTAGGGATATCTGTGGTCATTTATGGGGAATGAAAAAGCTTTGGTGCCGGCCGCGCTGAGGATTGTTACAACTCATATGTGAAACGTGGCGTATAATTTAAATATATACAACTTCCAAAAATTAGTAGACATGGTATTATTCTATCATGGGTGGAAATGTCGAACGTTACATTGTGTAAAGTGATCACTTAAGCTCGACGTACGATAGGTCGTAAACCCTATGTACACCCAAAGACTTCCATATCTACTTTCCCTTAAAAATACAGTTCCGTCTCTGTGAGACATATAAGATATATTGATAAATTATTAATCAATTATTATTTTTGATGCTTTATTGTCAATATTTCATACATCGCATCGTATCTATACATACATCTTATCGTTTTAATTCGGAAGATTCGGAAATTTTATGACTATTCAAAACACGATACTTTGTTAAAAAAAAAGATTTTTTGGGATTAACAAATTCCACGTGGCCAAACTTAGTTGAATATATATATCGTCGAATTTGATTTTTTTCCTTTTATTTCGAAAAATATTTTAAAACTAATATTATTTTGGTTTCTGCAGTTATATCTTTTTTGCTGTTTATATTAGGGATGGGTCGTCGACGTATTTACCGTCGACGAAACGAGACCGTCCACGTCCATCCATAGACGAGACGATCAACTAGTTGAATTCGTCAACTTCGTTACGCGGACGTCGCGGACGTTCTATCTAAACATCGGGACGATGGTCAACTGTCTACGGTTCAACGCGACGCTTCTCGACGGCTCAACCGTTGGCTATTTTATGACGTTAATTTTTAAAATTTAAAGGAGTTCGAAGGAATATAGTTTCGGGGAAAGTAAAACCGCTACTTGTGCTTATATGTAAAAATAAATATTTTATTATTTATTTGTTTACGCACATTATAGGCTTTTACATATTGTTTTATATACTTCTTTCTATATATAACAAAGAAAGAAGTAGGTATACACAGCAATATCAGGTGTAAGCAGTAAAATATTAGTTCAATAAAAAATAAAATAATTAAACAGAATTGTTTTATTTTATGCAGCGTAAAATTGGGAATTCACCGAATCGTCGCACGTGACATCACAAAAAATCGAGTAAAAAATAATAGATAATAGCTTATTAAGCCTATCTCGCCCTACGCATGTATTCAAATTTCAAATCTCTAGTCATAGTTCGTGTACACAGATCTGCACTCTATGGTAGTGTACTTTAGAGTTGAAATGAAATTACCCGTCGAGCCGTCTATGACGTCTATGGCATTTACAAGCAATACCCTACAAGTCGACAGCGAGAGATGAGAGAGAAATAAACGGAGACGTTTTGTCTTGCTCTCGCTCGTTGCTTTGCATTGCGTTAATCTCGAATCGTCCACCGACCACGGCGTCCGCTGTCCACCGTCTACGAATTCAACTAGTCCATGCGATAAACGTAAACGGTCGACGCGTCGATGCAACGTCAACGGTTGATTTCAACTAGTCCGTCCATTCAACGCCCATCCCTAGTTTATATCCTTTCTGTGAGAGATGTTGCAGATGCAATGCCCAAGTGCCTGTACAGTTTAAGCGTTTCCCTTATATACTGATGAGCTGGGCATGCTTGCAGGCCGCAGCTTTGTTTACTGTTATTTCATATTTGCGTAGTCCAATTGTACTGAGCAATTTTCTGCGCTTTCTTCCAAATGTCAGCCATTTGACTCAAAGACTCTTTCATAGACATCCTTAAAACTTAGACACTGATCAAGACATTTTAGCCTCGCACATTTCGCAATATAGAATGCTTTGGAAGATGGTCATCACACATAACTTGATTTTATCAATGTCTGGATGAAAGTATGTTTAAATAGGGGTTATTTTGTATAGTAAATTTACAAAAAAAAAATATTGTGACTTGTGACCACTCACATATTTCCTATGGAGATTCCGAATTGACACAAGCAACGTAAATCCCACGAGACTCCACTATGTATGAGCCTGTTCCCACTACGTCGGATGTCGGGACAACAAAATGTTGTCTAGCCCTGTAGTTGAACGGTCTATATAGTTTCGGATTTGATATGAATCTGTAAGCTTTATAAAATGTTCAACCAAAACAAAAATATTATATTCAAGAACACATTCTTATTGTGAAGTTGCAATTTTTTCAGAACAAAGTTCTGTGAAATTTAAAAACAAATTTATTAATCAATTAGAAAGACACACAGAAAAATCAAATCAACGAAAAAATATTTGGCTGTTATCGGGATTCGAACCACGGATCTCCAATTATCCGGGGCAGGCGCGTTATCCAATTACGCTATAGGAGATCCGTGGTTCGAATCCCGGTAGCAGCCAAATATTTTTTTGTTGATTTGATTTTTCTGTATGTCTTTCTAATTGATTTATGAATTTAGTTTCAATTCACAAATGTTCAACCACAACAACATTTTGTCGCCCTGACGTTCAAAATAGTGGGAATTAACTCTTATAGGGAAATATGAGAAAATATGTGATGGATTAGGTTGGTTGGAATAGAAAGGTTGACAATTTACTTCGAAGGACCAACCTTTTCAGGAATAACACCAAAGACAGAATCTCCACTCACCTGATGTAATCTCCTGAGGAACCAAGGTCATCGGTTTGAGGATTGCCTGCTTGATCTTTGCCCATGATGGCGGTTAATCTCATACTGTTTGTTTACACCGTATGGCGTTACACATGGCTGTAAGAAAACCAATAAATGAAAATAAATAAATAAAATAAAAATAAAAAAAAAGTAATGAAGAATCCACAGATGTAATGCTCACTTATATTTCAATAGTGATTATAAATGCTGATCGAATATAATAAACGCTTAAGATGAAATGGTGATATTTTCAAAACATTAAAATTTAACGCGCGTCAATTCATTTTAATTTTGAAATTAGAACATACAACTATATCTAGGATATTTACCCTTAAAAATATTGGTTATACCTAGGTAATAGTCATATTTTTGGATTATGCCATTTCGTACATTTTGACATTTAATATACTTTTATCTGAAGGTAATACGTATGGTATATAGGTATAACTCATTTAATTATTGTTTCAGAGGTTAGTTTGTAGAACTCCATTATCACACATACGAAAATAAAAACAATTCTTTTTTAAGTTCTATCTTTTTAATTTTCTGAGACGCGTTTCGACTGATGAGGGTATTATCAATTATAATGCGAAACGCGTCACAGAAAATTAAAAAGGTAGAACTTAAAAAACAATTGTATTTATTTCCACATGTGGAACATATTTACTACTTTTTCCCAATCGATTTTTTTAAATCAGGCCACTCAATTCTACCGAGGAACATCCTCTTTCAAAAATTTGAGCAAATACCGTGTTCTATCTACCATTATCCCCATCACACGATACTATAGTACAATAACAACCACCGTAACTTCATACGTACCGCGTTCCACTATACAATTCGTAAACATCACGAACACGACGATTTAGAATCGATCTTGAAGGCTAGCACCCGATGGTCGCTTGTCAGGTCTTACACTAAACGCAATGCAGCTTAGTTTCGGGGGCGAACTGCTTTGTTTTACAGAGCGAACGATATCACTGTCGTCAAGGCCAAATCAACACTCCAACTCTTGAGTCGAGTACTACGTACTAAAGGTAAGAAAGGGGAAAGGGGGGAGTGGGGCAAACATGTAACAATAAAGAATCCTCGACGATAATTACCATTCGCCAAAAGTGTTTCTATATATGTACCTGCAATAACCGAACACAATTTTATTATTGACAGATTTAGCGTTAACATTGTAGACATTATTCATGAAGATAAAATAGGTGAAAAATATTAACTTTCTTACCTCTACATATTTTATTACTATTAAACTGTATAGTATTAATCTGGCTACTTTTAAATATAGAATTTTTACCTAATTAATGTAAAAATGTAGTCATTTTAATACTTCGCCGGTCGGTGAGAGATTATGTTACTCTCGGAATTTAAGTAGTAAAATATAAAAATATTATTAAACTCACGTAGGGGAAAGAAAGTTTATATTTTTCACCTAATTAATGAACACAACTTACTAGCGTTTTTAGAATGATTTTCTTTTAACGGTGAAAATAAGGCGATTTTTTCCAATTGGTCCACGTTTTTACACCCAATCATGTATTTTTTACCTGCCCAATCGGAGCCCCAATTCCTTTTGCAGTGAGCTGATCAAGACTAAGTTTCATCTCTCGGTCAATATGTGTCACTATCTGTCTATTAACACGCCACATTAAAAAATTTTAATACGTCATTTTTTTTAACGAAAATTACATTTATATTTTAATAAATATATTCGTTTTTATTAACCCTCCAAATTTAACTAGTTAATTGTCACAAAATGCTCTTTAAGGGCGGATTGCCTAGTTATTAGAAGAAGAAAAAGTTTATAACATGGATAAACTATTACTAATAGAAGGTAATAAAGTTTTTAATATCATACATTGTGAGCAGGTACATGACAAATATTTTTAGAACAAATATTTAATCTTTTCAGAAAATTAAACATAACTCCGGAGAAACTAAACACTATTTTGCCTATGAATTATAATGAATGAATAATGCCTTCAGAATAAATCTTGGATCAGAATCCAAATATTCCTTTAAAATATTTTCTACAGCTTCTTTATACTTAATTGATCTTTTATTTTATTTATTTATTTAATATTCACGGAAGACCAACAGCACAATAAAGAAGCATAGAAAACATTAATATAATATAGAGGGCCAATTATAGGTCTCCACTTTTAGGAATATGTTAATAATGATAAATATGTTATGAAATAAACTTTGGCATGTTAAGAATAATATAACAAGAAAGAATAAAAATTTAAACGAAAGAGAAATATCATTAATTATTAGCAAAAAAACTTAGGCATGTTAAGAATAATACAACAAGAAAAAAATTTAAACAAGAGAAAAAGAGACATAATTAGTTAGCAGAAAAATGTAGGCACGTTAAGAATAATACAACATGGAAGAATAAAAAATTTAAACAAAAGAAAAAGAAACTTAATTATTAGCAGAAAAACTTAGGCATGTTAAGAATAATATAACAAGAAAGTGTAAGAAAGAAATAAAATAACATGTTAAGAATAATATAATAAACAACTTTCACTTCAATATTCACTTTCGCGAGCACCCGCTTGAAACGGTGAAATTTGTTGTTTACCATCCGTCTTGCTTCTTTCAGTAAGATAGAACCTCTTCGATTTATAAATGCTGGTAATTTTATGCATGTTTTATCCCACTAAAGCTTTCAATTCGAACATTAGCAAAACGTCCCTACTCTCTTCCCCTCTCCATTTTTAAGACTTACGTCTCCATTCCTAAACTTTTCGAATCAACACCTTAGTGTTACTTCAGAATTAGCTCACGCCTTCACCCTATACCACGCTATCATTGAGATGCATAATGCATTATGTTTGAATTCACTACATTAAATTTTACTGAATTCAGAAATATTCAAAATGGTATAATATTAAAATTGGACCAATTTATTTTTTTAATACGCATTGCGACACTTTACAAGTGAATCCAATATAATATACATTTTTATTCAAATGCACGAAAAAATTTGCTATATAGCATGTCTATTTATCTAAAGAATCTACTTAGAATATATACTAGAAGTATCAAAACCCCACAGTGCCTGGGTCCTCAACTACCCTAAACGCGCTTCACTAATAATTCCCCCGCCTGGCAATCCTTTCCCTTCCTTTCATAGGTCAATAAAACGTTACTCAGCTCCAAATCTTAAGAGATTTGGTCGTAAGGGCAATCCCTTAAAAAGTTTTCTTCCCCGAGAGCTCAAGACAAAGCGCGCTTTATTTGGAAAACGGATGACTGAACATATTTTCATGATAACGAAGTGTTTTTTCAAGTTTGTAACTACTTGAATTTATTAACTAAGGGGTGTAGTGATAATCAGGTATTAATAAAAACAAAACATTTTATAAAACCTTTACAATTGAATAATAATCTTTAACTCGTTTCGAGGTCATTGATCCCTTCGTCGGGATTAAACGTGTAGGTACCAAAAACTAAAATTGGAAATATTGACGTAAAAAAGATATATAAGGGAGTTGAGTAATCAATTAAGAACTAATGCAGAAACAGTATTCACTGTAGTTAGTGCATACATATACTAGTTACTGTTATCAAAATTTAATACTTTATCTGTAACATACATAATGCAAGATGACCGAAAGCTGCGATTCTTGAGAAAGTCCGTATTAAAGAAATTCTCTCTATTAGGTGCGGAAAAATAATTATTAATTACTTTGGATAAGTCGGTGGTAGAAAAGATAGAGGCAGTTTGGAGAAATTAGTGATTACGCCGATCCACAAGAATAAACCAAGGTCAACGCAAGACCAGAACCTCGTTACATTTATATTAAACAACCAAGCAGTTCGCGAACTTCTAAAATATAAGAACTTCTAAAGTAAAAGAAGCATGTTGCTCAGTCATACTTCTTTTGCCCGCTTATTTGGTGAGCGCATCGACCGAGAGAGAGTTTATTTCTTTTTTAAATTTTACGCCGCAAAAAGGGTGGCACCCTTTGTCATGACTAAAGCTGATTTTATCAATTAAGGGTCGTGTCCTTGAGTTAAATTTAATCCGTTGAAAGCATTATAAAAATAGTGCAAGGCCAAGACGTGCACATCATTTCGAGTAAGGTTCTATCGAAAAGATAGGTTATTGATCGTGTAGATGCGCCACTAAAAAAATCATAAATAGCAGGATGCGAGGTAGTTCAAAGTTCAACAGGCAATATACTTAGGCGCACTGATGACGAACACTGGTGATAATGGGAAAAGGAAATTCAGCTAATTACAGTTGCTATAAACCACCAGAAATTAACAGATGATTCTCATTTCAAGCCTTTATTGATTCTGAGTACATTAAATAATTTTAAAAGGGCGCTGTCATGAAAGAAGAAAAAAAGAAACAGATAATGTCACCCTTAAATTTTCTAAGAAAGGCAATAAATACCATATCTATACAAAATAACAACTAAAGACTTATTGCTATTTATGCACTAAAATTTATCACTTCATCAGACAGCCGATTGAAAAATGTATATATTTTTTTTATATTGTTTCAGCTTGCAACCGCACCTATTATGGAGACCTTGGAAGGACGTATGACTTGGAACTTCACAGACCGAAGGAGGATCGCCTACCCTTCATCTGCCACATCACCCTCACAGCTGGAGGAGGGGTGCACGGAGACCTTATTCAGGTAACCAACCTACTTTACGTTCAAGGGTTAGGCTCGAGGGAGTCCTCAATCTGACACAAATTGTATTTTTTAGATTTTATATACAACACCAAATTAAAAATGTAAGAATTTAGTATAATTATTCATAATTTGCCAGCTTAATCGTTTAGAATTGTACACATTATTTTTATTATTAATATTATGAAAAAATTCCCCCCCCCCCCCCAAAATGCAGTGGGTTGTGTTAGTGTAATTTCCAGTGCTAAAAAGCAGTAAATAGCAATGAATAGGCTACATTTCAAGACGCAGAAATAATAGATCGGCAAACGAACAAACGAACTTATCGGAGCAGTGGGAATGACATGGCGAATTACATTGGCTGAAGACCGAAATGGGTGACACAAGAATTCATGGGGAGCCCTCTATCCATCTATATTGAGAACGGCTAAAAGTGACGATGATTTTTTTTTCACTTTTATTCTCAGATGAAAATATATTTTAACAATTTGAGTATTTCTAAATAAAAGTATTGTACAAAAATATTTTTCGAACATGTTTAATAAAAATAGGATACCAGGAAAAAATTAAAGTTTTTACTTCAAAACCTGAAGCATATCCCGAGAATGAAAATGATCGTTACTATTTTTAAGAATGTTCTTAGGTTTTCACGGCCACTCAGAATCTTCAGGTTTGTGTTTTCTGGAGTATTATGCCATGTGTTACAACCTTTCGGGCCGACGTTTCGGATCCCATTGCAGGGTCCATCATCAGGGCTGATGTGAGCATATTAGCCCTGATGATGGACCCTGCAATGGGATCTGAAACGTCGGCCCGAAAGGTCGTAACAACATGGCATAATACCCCAGAAAACATAAACCTGAAGTTACTATTTTTGTATATCCTTTTCTCTTATGTTCCACGTTCATGAACACAAGGAATAAAAATGTACAGAGATGAACTGAAACTTGACGTCTAAGACACATTTATACTGCGGTTAAAGTATTTATTCTTGTATAATTATATCCCCTAGTAAACAAGACGCATTTTTTACAATACACTTTTTTTTTTAATTTTGTTTAAAACCGAATCTTTTAAGAAAAACATATTCTTATCATAAAGCGTGACCTATTTACTAAGGAATTTTACTTTTTTCATAATTGTTTCAAAATTCACAAACTTATTTATATTTATATTTTTTTTTACAAGTCGAACGTATTAGTATCAGACGTGGAGCCAATTTGTTGACCAGGAATTTACTTTTGTTTATGTCAATATATTTTGTGTTCACGAACTAATTTTGATATGTAATTTTCAACTGATAGCAAAATTATTTAGCAATTCGCCTCATGTAACATTTTGAACCTATCCACATTACACGGTATGTGAATAGGTTCAAAATGTATTTTCATGAATTTCGTATATCCAAGAATCGTATTCCAAATTCGTGTTTCCAAGAATTTACCCAAATCGTTAACGTCGATTACACTTACAGAAACATATTATATGTTGCCGTTTTTCAAATCAACAAAAATAATACGCAATACGTAAAATTCGATACGTTTCCAATAAAGAGGGTCCTGATCTGTCGAAGTTTCTGGAAACAAATTGCCAAAGAGGGATGACGGACCACGTAGCCAGGAAAATTTATTCTTCACTCACTTCTCCCACGTCGATCTACTGACATTCTAAATAAATTTTCTATTCTCGCGGGATTGTCCTTTCAGGTAAAATTTATTGCCTTTCCATTGGCACGTTTTGACGTTTATATCAACTTATCAGACAATCGACCGAAAATGTGTGTCTTCGTGACTAGGGCATGCAAATATATCCAAAAATAGCTTACCTACTTACTTACTTACCATCACGCCGTTTCCCCGTGGGGCTAGGCAGAGAGGATAGAGCGCCGTACTCTTCTGTCCTGACATACAACTTTCGCTTCGTCTACATTCATGCATCTTCGCATGCAAGCTCGACGGTTGTTCAGGCTTCTAACAGGACCATCTTCCAGTATCTGGTTAATCTGGTCATGCCACGTCTTCCGTGGTCGCCCTCTCTTTCTGGCGCCGTCAACACTTGCATCATATATCTTTCTTACCATTTTTTCCTCATTCATTCGCTCAACACGCCCAAACCACCTGAGCGACCCTATTTTTATTCTCTGAATTATGCTACGATCAGCTTTACATTCATTCTTAATATCTTCATTCCTTACTCTATCATACATGGATTTACCACACATACGTCTAAGGGACCTCATCTCCACTGCATTCAATCTACTTTCGTTCCTCTTCTGCCAGCTCCAGGCTTCACTTCACTTCCATACATTAGTGTATGGAAGTGAAGCAAAAAATAGCAATACCGGTAAATCAATTAATTAATCAAATAATAAAAATAATTCCATTGTCTAAACAGAGCTTATCAAACATCACACTTGGATTAATGCATAGAACAATGGAATATGTCGATGAAACTGATTTTTTTTTAACCCTGTGAATTGTAGATATTGGTGCGTTAATATATTAATTTTTTGTTTTTAATACAGATTTAAATTTTAAATTTTAAACGGCCTACATCGTATTTCGAGTAGATACTTGGTATAAAATCGATTTATTCAAGTCTGGAATGTTCAGCTTGCCGTTTACTAATTTGTACAAAAATACTAAATGAGGTACTTCAAGTTTATTTATTTATTAATCGACGCCCTAGTGGGATTTTACAGTACAAGAAAATAAAAATGATTTTTATATACCTAACATCAAACAACATTTTACAGTAAATAATAAAAAAATAAAAATATAAATAAAACATATTAAAGATAAATGAACAATTTGGAATGTAACAATATAAATTTTTATCACAAAACACACACAAACAAAAAAAATTACAATAAAATATAAATAAAATAAAAAAAGTTCTATAACAACATTAGTTAAATTCTCAACATCCTTCTCTAATAACACAGTACGAATACGTCATTACTCTCAATCAATTATATATATTTTTTATTTTTTGACTGGTCGTTGTTGACCCTGATAGATAGTCCCAGTTTGACTTAGAGCTAAAAGCATGAATATTATGAAGATAACATGATTACAAAATAAACTTTTTTTGATAAATAATGTTCAGAACAAAATTAAATGACATCAACAAATACATTAAAGAAATATGTTGCGGGTCGACCAATTACACAATATCGCGCAGAGTGTACGATTTCTGAAGTCAATGCCGTGTATCGCACAGCAAATAGTACCGTAAGCGTAGTACCGAATATTGAAAATATTGTCTGTGGTAAATATGTACAACACTCGAGCGACCTAGGACTAACTTTATTATTATTTCGCCTTTGAACTAAGCTTGAATTGTGAAGAATGTATCAAGATTTCCATTTCTATATCTCGTTATATAGATTGATTATTCTAAGTAGAGGAGAGAAATAATCTACTTTTGTGTTATGACTTGGTGTTAAATAGGCTTGGAGATCTCATTGCTCGGACAGAGATGTATATTTTGAGTATATTTATGAGAGCATTGTGGGGATGTCCAGTTTTTTGCTGACTATTTTTTAGTGTCTGGAATATTGATTTTGTCAAAAATTTAAAAAAATCTGTAACCAAATACAAGTTCTTACCGCAAACCCACATTATTTATGTGCAGATAAACTATTTATACAAAACTACGGGTTATCTATTGATCTGGGATATAAGCCCTCGCTTACCTTTTTACCACCCTCAACGGCTAAAATTCTCTCATACATTATTTCGACATATTTCATAGTTTAGCCGCCACGTTGAGTTTAGCGTTCCGCACGAACGGTTTTTTCGTACTTGCGCAACATATTTCATCATTGCTCAGCAAAATCATGGTAAAAATGAGGTTACGAACCGTTTTTTGACGTCACAAAACACTCTGATCTGAATGCTGAATAGTTTCAAAAGGTGAATACGTATTACTAGTCTTCAAACTATTAGCTTCCTCCGGTTCTTATACTGAGATGGAATGCCTCTCTAAATGTTTCCTTTGTGGAGTTTTCTTTTGAGGAAAAAAATTAAAATTTTCCCGTCAGGCAGGAAAATCAATTAGTAATGTACAGGTTCACCAAATGAAATATTTATTTTTTATATTCAAATAATTACAGTGACGTGGATAACACAAGATTACGCATAATAATGACACTTTTATGCCTGGTTCTTCGGTTATTTAGTAATATACAAACAAAGAAATTAAATGGTGACATAGGAAATAAAAAGATAAACGTTAATCAGAGAAACACAAAGGAGACATAAAACAAAAATCCTCCTTAATTACCTATTTCCCACGAAAGTGTATCAATATTATGAAATCAGTTTAGCCCTGAAATAAGGATTCAATAATTCTTAAAACGAACAATAAGCGTAGGAAATACGCCTAATACAGTTCTTACGTAGATGTGTTCACACAATTCAGTTAAGACATTTATAATACCCACGTAATAACATCATGCCCACATGTCTCAAATGGTTTCTGTATAATGAAAAAAAAATATTTCTTCTAGATGGTTTCTGCTTTTATACTTTAATTTAGCTTGTAAATACTCCTCACATAAGCTCGAGCTTTGGCTCATACTTTGGGGAGTATAATGTCTGTAAAATGTTAAGAATCAATTTATTATTAAAAAAAAACATTATGAATCTACTGCCTACTACTAAATAAATATTGATTCTGAGAAGAATATTCGGAGTCTTGAATGAAAATAGGGTGTAGCGCATACGGTACAACTACGGATTAAGTAGAATTTAGTGTAACCGAAATTGTCCAAGTCATCCAGTTAACGCGACTGAAGTGGGCAGGTCATGTTTAACGTATAAACTTGAAACCAGTGAAGTGTCTGATTCAAAACTAATTGGCCGAAGGATTGTTGAAAGACTGGGATGGTTGATGGTGTCACTCAGGATGCGCTCGCAGTAGGCATCGCAAAACGGGGAAGGACAACGAAGGACCAAGTAAAAGGCAAAAGTTCCTTGAGAAGGCCAGTGCCCACGCTGGGCTAATGCGCATTGATTCAACAGTATTCAGAGACGCTGGTGCAGTCTCCATGAACCTCACCTAACTCTGCTTTGATCTGAGCGACTGTCATTTCTTTAAATAACTATGTTTGAGCACAGCAAGGCAGTTTATTCATTCATTTTTGTAGCAACTGCTACAGTGCCAACTTCTAATGTTTTTAATGAAAAACGCATCGTTTCTGGCTGAAATATGACCTCAACTAGTTTGAAGAGCGACACTTATCTACCGTGATGCTATCAAATTAATATTTTTTACATTTTCGTAGAAATTTACGAAATTCGTTATTTATCGAAACAAACAACTGATCGAACTTATATTTCCAATAATATTTACCTTAAAACCTTTCCAAAAAAATAGATACAACAAACTCTAGATATATTATAGATGTCTCACAGTTACGAAATTATATTTTTTTATGGGAAAGTAGGTATAGAAGTCTTTGGTTCTTCATAGGGCTTACGACATATCGTAGTGCTTGCTGGCTTAAGATATAACTTTACCTTTCCATACCTACTTTCCCATAAAAAAATATAATTTCGTCCGTGTGAGACATCTATAATATACCTTGATTAATGATGACAAATGTCCCTGTGACAAAATCTAGTACTATGTTCTGAAAATTTTCTGAATACACAACAAACTGTAAATATCGACGTTTAGCCGTGCTGTAAGTTTTGCCGTGCTGTAAGTTTTAGGCAAGACCAACAGAGAGACGTTGCCTTTTATATTTCTAAAAATGTGTCATGCATTGGCATCAAATATCATCATCCATAACATTACCGAAGAGATTTGGGTAATACGCTGCAATATAACACGTCTGAACAGGTATGAATATCGATTTGGCTGCCACCTATTGTAGGATTGCAGAAATCATAAATGGCCGGTACTAGACACTGGAAGATTTCTCGTACATAAAAATAAAATGATACATTTATTTAAATTCGGTTCACTTTCAAAATCTCCAGACTATCCTGGAGAATATTTTATTCGGTACCCTTAAAGTCAAACATAGTTTTGACACCTAAAAATTGACATGTTAAACTTTTTTAATATTCCCTTTTACAACCCAGTAGGAAGGTAAAATGACAAAGTCAGTACCTGCATTTATCTACTTAAATATTTCAATACTTAAGTAGATAAATCCTTAAACATTTCAATTTCATAATTTATATTAACGATATCTCAATATTTACCCATTTTTTGGGATTTTGGTGAATAACTTTGATATGATTCATCATACACAGTTTTGGAACAAACCGGATGAAACAAAATTCTACCCTGATTTCCCAAGGGACGTTGCGCGTGAAATTCCTTGCCTGACCTTATTACACCTGCGATGTGCCAGGGAGTCGTCAGGTTACATTTCGAATGAGATTATTCTGCATAACAGTACCATAAAGTAACTCTGTAATCTTTGCACGTCATATTGATTTAACTTCCTAAAAAAAATCCCTGCTGGGTGTACACTAGAAATCTGTAAAAGAAATCTCAAAAATTTCCTAAAACATATTTTTTACAAATATTAATTATATTAAGGAATCTAGATCAGTTGGAGGTTACCAGTTTAGAGATGACTCCGAATCATTTGATTGTTATGAAATAAATACATTATATTAATATAATATACAGATTTGGGGACGATGTCACGCGGGTTGCGCAAAGAAAGATTGTCTAGATGAAGAGAGCCTTTATTACCGCTCGGAGAGAAGCTCCGAGGGCAAGTTAAAATGCACAACAATACTAGGAAATAAGAATATTAAGTATAAAAATGTAAAAAATTAATTGTAAATGAAAGTTGAGTATTGGCACGTGGCGGAGGTCGTTGACGTAGATGGACTGCCCGATGCAAAAGCGCAGCGATGACTGATTAGTAGGTGCCGGGAAAATCCTGCACTCTACTTTCCTTCTTCTACTCCTACGATTCTTCTCTTTGTACGACCCACGAGGAAGCGTGTTTATCAGCTGTCAGCTAATTTTTACTGTCAGCAAATTCCATGCCACTTAACAATATTTTAATATGTAAGTAATATGTAGAGAATTGGGTAGGAGGGTAAAGGGATATGTGCGATGTGGAGGCAGAACAATTCTAGTCAAACTTAATACCAAACCAGTGGACACGATATTGATTCAGGTACACACGCCAACCTCTAGCCACGATGAATAAAAAACTGAGTTGATGTATGTAAACATACAAAAAATATTATGTGTTACAAAAGCTGAGAATAACATTGTACTAATGGGAGACTGGAATGCAGTGATTGGAAAAGGAAGAGAAGGAAATTTTGCTGGCCCATTTGGTCTGGGTGTCAGAAATGAAAGAGGAAATCGACTTTTGAATTTCGCACAAGGAATAAATTGTTTATAGCAAATCTAAAAAAAGAAAAGAAAAAAAAAGAGAGATCGAGCGCTTGGTGCTAGTCCCAGAATTGTGACCCAAAAGAAAAACTCGATTCAAGATGGTCAACAATACATTATTTATATTACTGAAATACTAATTTCAAGTGAATAAAATTTTGACAAATGAAATAAACACATTTTGCTCACTTTGACGGCTAACATCTGGTGCGCATGGTTGCGCGCGCATTTCAAACTATGCACACTAAAATTTAACTTTGACAACTAACTTCATAGTTTCGCATTTCCGCTACAGAAAAAATGTTACCCTCAATGCGTCAATTTGTAATTATATGACACTTTCCACAAAAATCTAGTTCAACTACACCACAGTCAAACTTTTGGAATAGCAAGATTACAGCGCAGTTACTTAGTGTAAAAGGAACTAGGATCGATAAATAATCGGTGCCCCTAAATCTAAGTGATTTAAAAAGCTTAAAAAGCTTGGCTATATGACGTACAACGCAATGCAGTTTTCGTTCGTTGGCTGAATAAACATATCAGGTCTATTCTCATTTGTATAATATAACATTGTAGGTATACTTATAATACGAATAAAATAATCACTTGTATTACTTTAAAAGTTGTCAGAAATCAATTTGTTTCACACATATCTACTAATTTATTCATCCAAAATGTGTAAATATTAAATTTAAGCCAATATTTCCGCCACAGTCATAGAATATTCAAATTTGACATTTTTCACATAAACATTACGCGTAGGTACGCAAATAAAACCGCACCCACTGCAATTTTACGATTTTTAATAATGCGCGCGAAATGTATTTTCAAATATTCGCGCCAACATTCTCCGTGCGCCCGACGGACACAAAGCCCCTCTCGTGTGCCCTCGCAGTGGCGGGGTCTGTGGGACGCTTTGTGACAGGCGATTGGTTCCAGATTTCACAATGCATGAGTGGTTACCGGCTGGTATTCATAACCCGAGCTTGGGCCCTCGCCCGCTAGGGATCCTGTTATTTCTTTGACGGGACGACAGAATTGAAAAAAAATGCTTTTCCATAAAATATTTATGTACATCAATTTTCCTCCTGACTACCGCAAGGGTGACTGAGTATTGCATGTATTATCTATACTTTTTGTTTGTTTAAGGATCAGCTCAGCGAGTAAGTAATAAAAAATGCACAAAATCAGTTATTTTGATATAACAGACATCGGCTGTCAGTACATTAGTGGCACGTGGGTAACATGTGCGATGTTTTGTACACATATTAGGTTGATGCATAATTTTCTGCCTTTTTTAAAAATTATAGGGAAATACTTATAACCAGAAACGTAAATAAACACAAAACACCTTGAAACAATTATTTTTCGAGGGCATAGTTATCATTAACAATAATTACTACTTTATATTTGTTTATTAGACGGTCGATGCCGCGAGTGAAGAGTGTTCAGTATCTGGTACAACCTTTTCCGCTTCCACAGCCTCCGAAATGCCCCGGTAAAATCAGACGATGGAATGGCTTTGAAACGAATAAACCACTCTCAGCCCTGTACCCCTTCGCTAATCTTAGAGATCGCGAAATGATCAACCAGCTTTCCACCCTTTCTCGAAGTGGTACAGCAAAATGTGAATGCTTTTTGATACGCATTTTAATTTCCCATAACTGATAAAGAATTATATTATGACAAATGTCAATAAAACATCAATTTTAAGAAAAAACGTCGCGAAAAAAACGGCAGTCAATAATGCATCAATGTAATAAATTTACCATGTCATGGGAAGGACAATAGATGTCTCTATCGTAGTGCTTTCAAATGTAAGAAAAAAACTGATTTATAACATGTATACAACTTTCAAAAAATGTGATAATGTGTTGCGTTGTGTAAAGTGATTACTTAAACCAGCTCATAGAGTTCATAAGCCCTGGGCCACCTTATAAAGACTTCCATACACGTTTCTCATATAAATAGCTTTGTCTCTGCGAGACGTCTATAATTTATCTTAATTAATAATAAATTTGGAATCATATTTTAAAGTAATAACGTTACATACCTTATAATATAGTCTGGCAGATATAAATCTCCCAATCAGTTTCCCCTATCCAGTACTTCAATACCATAAATAAATTTTCAGGCAATGATTAGATTTCCTTAAAGAAACCATGTAAATATACAAAAATACGATCTGACCTAGAAGAGCGCCAGTTTAATACACTAGTTCTGAGTAATACGAAGATAATAATTTTAAGAAATTAAAAGTTTGAATAATATTAAATAATCTCATTAACGCATCTAGCCAATAAAAGGTACATCAAGAAACTACAAGTACAAGTGGTCAATGAGAATCATCTTAAAAAATCTAAATACAGCAGACTTGAAGAAATGAGAAGAGCACTCAATTGGATGGAAATAAAAGAAATACTTGGTTATAACGTTCTCATATTTGTACACAAAATTCTCAGTAAAGAAAATGTCAAAATATTTTTTGAACAGAATTATTTGATATACTTACATAACTATAAAACAAGAAATAGGAAAAGAATAAGATTACGATATAAGAAAAAAGTTTATACACAAAATAATCTAAAGATAAGAGTAAAGAGGTGTAAAAAATGTATAATAAGATGCCGGAAAACATGAAGAATTTAAATGAGCTAAATGATTTCAAAAATAAATGCTACAATTATTGTAAAAATAGTATAGAATTGTAGTTTATAGGATGTTTATTTTAGAATGTATATTTATGATAGATTGTAAGAGTACCTAGTATTATATTATAGATTATAGAGAATTGTAAATGTAACTGTGTGAGTAAAAATAGAATGTAGTAAAAAAAATGTAGATATAGAAATGTGAAACACTATTTAATATACATTATGTTAAAAAATAAATAAATGAAAATCATTACGTAAAATTATCTCCATGTAAAAAATTATAAATTCAGGGGCGTATTCATGTACATCTTGACATTACTCATATTGAGAATTGTGTAAACTTCTATCAATTGTGTGTCTGAAAAATATATATACTAGCTGTCCGTATCCGGTGTTGCACGGGTTAAGGATTAAGTTGAAAATAAATTTGTGTGGGGAAACAAATGTTCCATTATTTTGCAAAGTCTCCAATTAAAACAATTTTTCCATTTAATTAAGGCTGGGATGGATAGGATGTCTAGTATAAGAAATATGGCCTATTTTTTCGGGAATATATATGCAAAATTTGGGTCCAATCGATGAAGCGATGTAGATTTGTACAAAAATTATATCTGAGAAAGATGGTGGGTTATCGATCGGTAGAACGGTACAGATTTGCATTGAAAATTTATCAGAGGGTCGAGAAGGGGTAAAAGGAGGCGAAGGAAATGTCGCTTATGTTACCAAACAGATAGACATTGAGTTTTGTAAGTATGGAATAGTTGGTATAGCGTCATGTACAATTTTTTAGCAAGCTTTGATAAGAAACTATCGAATCATTACTTGGCGGGATGACGTAGAGTGCAATGAATTACGAAGCAATTCTTTTTTAGAAAGGACGCGACTCAAATGTCACTCAGACACTTTAGAGACATTCCAACAATTTGTTCCACAATCCCTTTCGTGCGGCCATCCATTTCAGCAATGTTCGCTTGAAAGGAAACAAAATATTTCATAGAGCCTCCCCTTCGCGTGTCATACCTGCGTCATCGTGCCGTAAGTACGCCGAGTGAGAGGCTTTGCAAGGGATGAAGTTTTGTTAGGGGACGGCGCGGGGAATGTGACAGATCGAGGTGAAAAGAATGAATGAAGTTCATCAGAAGAAGAAAATTTGTATTTAATCGAAGAAAATTCTCACTTGTTTATAATATTTACATAGAATATATATAACTCTGGCTCAGTATCATTTCATGCAAAATCACATTATATTAATAATTTATTCAAATAAGTTAGATGACTCAGTAACAAAGATACACAGAATAAATATATCTGCCTCTGTGATACTTCTATAAATTATCTTAATAAAAAAAATTTAATGTTACCATAGGGGCTCGAACCAGGAATATTCTTTTGCAGAGAGAATCAATTAAACTGTATTAACCATTATTTTCATGTCGAATTTTCCGCCAATAAAATATGATGAGTCTTATTCATTTCATTCAACCAAAGGGTAAAAATTATTTACTATTTAAAATTGGAATAAAAATTCTTACATTTTGGGTGAAGTGTCGACAATTATGGAAATAAACGACTTGAAAGTTAATTTTTTTTCAATATATCTGTCTTATTTTCTGCAAAACGTTGGACTCCCCCGAAGTTTTTGCTACTAGCCACGAGGCACCCTGTACATTATTTATTCTACTACATTAATCTATAATTTTCAATTGAAAGCTATCATCTTTTTGTTTGTAATTAATATCCAGAGGTAATAATAGATATTGGATGATGCTAATAATAATCCACTTTTTCTTTAATTAGGAAAAAAATAACCATTATTTTTATATAAATAGAATATTTTTAAATTTTTCAAATATTTCAAAAACGCCATATTGGATTTTGTCCCCAGAGTAATCAAGGAATAACCAAGATTACGAAGAGAGGCGGCAAGCAGCCCACGCTGTAAAAGTATACTAAAGGATTACAATTCTCAGACACGAGCAGATCGACTGAGAGAGAGAGATCTATCTATTACACTCTATTATAATTGGTATAAACTCTTCGGTATAATGTACATTTTGAACACTAATACACATACTTTTCATCGTCATTTTCATCCTCTTTTACCAGGTAGATTAGGGGTTGAAAGTCCCAGCGAGGCTCTACCATACTCTCCGGATTTTGCAGTACCTACCCACATTTCAATCAAGACACAAACTATCTTCGTGTTTATCCCAACTCACAACTTATTTGACCATTAGTCGTCTTCCCTCTGGAAATGCTAAAAACGTTCATCTTGGCAATCATTCCTCTGGCACTTGCAAGACGTGTCCAAGCCACCTTAATCTCTCCACATGTAGAAGTAGATTTTCTGAGGCTTGGGTGTTTTTGTGATGTATTTCGCTTCTGTAATTGGGCCTCATGACCCGTTGAAGAGTTAAAATAAAAAATAAAAAATGTGAATAATTCAGATGAATTAAATATAATCACATTCGGAACTCCGAGATCTGTTTGAAATTGGTAAAAAGACAAATACTGAAACCCGTGTGTAGGTAGGTACATTTCTTAAACTATTAAAAAACTATAAATATTATCTACAATTGTTTTAAACAAATTTCAACAAACATTTACTCCGTTTTTATTGTTGCTAGCGAGATTTTTATTCTCCCAACAGAAGAACCGAACACAGCGGTCAATGTAGTGAGTGACGTTTGACGCACAATAAGAGTAAATTGTGGCGAATTACGGCGAATCTCGGAGACAGAGACTTTGTAAGCCAAAGAATCTCATGGGGATAAAATACGCATCTCAGAGATTGTCTCTTATTGAAACTCTCGTAAAAATCTCCTCTTTGAACACATGCCGTCAAGCTTCCATATAAAATAAATAATTAATATATTTATTGTGAAGAAAGTGTGCTGTACACGGGCGACGTTCTTTATGCGTAAACAAAGGAAATGATGTATAAATAAATATTCAAGTGTTTACTCACGAGAAATGTTTTATTTCCCCTGTTTTACGGCCGCCGTTTGTATTCCAGTTTGATTACTCAGTTTGTTTGAAAAGCACGTGCCGCGTCCCGCCGGACACCGCTGGCTTTTAGTATAATAAAAACAATATCTCACCCCACCGCGCCTGTCGCCATTTTACAAATAACGGAATTATCCCGCGCCCCGATAGCTCGAGTACGGAATCAATCTTGGAATTTGGATTCCCTCTCCTCGAGATTTTCTAAGAGAAACGAAATACGCAACTCGCCTTAAGCCCTTTCGTACCGTTAATGTTTCCCTTCTTTTGAAGGACGAATCTTCCCAAGATGAAAGACGTGGAAGTATTGTATTTTCATTTCATTTCGGGTATTTTTGAAAAAAATTAATGAAAATTTAACAATGCCGTAGAATATTCTACGCCATTATTTATTTAAAATTTTATCGGAATGTGAATTTACATTATTTTCTGAATTACCGTTTCATAATCAAACATAATAATTCCGTTGTCTAACCGTCTGTCCGTCCGCCCGTCTGTCTGTATGTCTGTATGCTGTCCGTCAGTCCGTAACTTCGTGTAACGTTCGTAATTTCGTTGGAATTCATGTCTAAAAAAAACAATTTGAATCTATCTATCTTGGCACACCACTCTTGCTTCGGCTACATTCATACATCTTCTCATGCAAGCTCTACGTTTGTTGAGGCTTTTAACAGGGCCATTCTCCAATATTTCTAGTATTTGATCACGCCAGGTCTTTCGCGGATGCCTTCTATCCTGTCGCCTTCAACACTTGCCCCATATATTTTCTTAACCATTCTTTCCTCGCTCATTTTTCTTCTACACGACCAAACCATCTCAGCACTCCTTTCTTTATTCTGTCTACCACACTACAGCCAGCATTACATTCACTTCTAATTTATTCATTCCTCACTCTGTCAACCAAAGATTTTCCACACAAACGCCTTAGTGACCGCATGAAGTCTGCTTTCATTCCTTTTATTGCTAATTCCAGGATTCTTATTGGCGGTAATAATAATAAATGTTTAAATAAATGTTTATTCAATGCTCAATGTTACAAATGTTTACAGTGTTTACAAAATTAAATTAGGCTTTTTTCATTGTTGCTGAGTGTCTTGGCAGCAAGTAAACACTAAATTGATTTGATGCCCTGCCTGCTACACTAGTAATTTACTGTATTATAGCAGACAGTGCTCTTCCAGTAGTATAATGTTCAAGAATATTTATTATTTATATAACATTTGTGAATAAATCTTATTGCCAATTAAAATTAAGTAATAGTAATAATTAAATGTTTACAATTTAATAATGGTGTTAATTAATTCTATTATAGACAAAGGAGAAAAAAAGATCTGAATAGGATATTAATAAAATAAAATAAAACAATTAAAAGTATTTAAAAAGATGACAGTAAATATTCTTGTAGGAATAGTATATTTTAAATTTAGTTTATATAATTATTATTATTATTATTATTATTATTATTATTATTATTATTATTATATTAGTTTATAGTAATGCACATTGCCATTAGTAAAAATCGACCGGTAACACCAAGAAATATATTTTTGAAATAATTTAATGCACCCCGAGGGTATTCAATTTCCGCGCATCATTATTTTCGAGACCCGCGTGCAGTGCGGTCAACCATCCAACGAATATTCGAATTGACAAGTGTGACGCAATAACGCAGCATCGTTGGGTCGGATGGACCCTTATCTCGCGTTCTGCTCCGTCAACCCGACAGAGGGCATAACATGACCACCACTAGATTCCTAGTCATTCGGAAATAAAATTCTAGACAGATTTTGAAAAATGAGCCGGAAGAGTTACTGTCATGACCAGTGATGCGCAAACCGTTATTCGCGGCACAGTTATTTGAGTTTTGAAGACGTCCCTTTAAAGAGGGTCTATATGCAAAAACAAAATTTTATGTAAAAGAGAGAGAAAAAGTAACCCATAAAAAACAAGTTTTTACTATACTCCCTTTCTTTGTAAAATATAACAATAATTTAAGACGAATTAAAACATATAACATAACACTAAACTTACAGAAATTTAATATATTTCTAAAATGTCAGATGTTTTGAGATGTTGGTAGATTCAATTATCATCAATATTGTACCTTATGAATTTTCAGCGTCAAATGATTGTCAGAATCAGATTTGAGTAATGTAGAATTTTTCAAAACTAAGCAGAAATCTAAAAGAAATAAATTATTATTTAATTTTTTTCCAAAAAACCCAATTTTTCTGTCATCTGTGAACCAATTGTTTTGTAAATTTTCGAAATTCGTAGTGATGTACCTATTATACCGACGGAGTAATTCAAATTTAGAAAATATTCCGCGACGTTATCGGGCAGCCGCGCCGTTGCTAATCAAACTTTTCTAAGGATTCCAATTTTAAAAAACCAATAGAATTTCTAAAAATCCGAAATTATACTATAATTATTATTTTTTTAACGAAAATTTGATAGATCTTCTTGATCGTCGCCACGAGTCTGCTTGCCAAGTTTCAGCTCGTTTGGATCACGGAAAAAGGGTCAAAAATCGATCCAAAGTTTTTGTTGACGGCAAGCAAGCAGACGCCACGAGTTAATATAAAGATAGTAAAAACGCTCAGTGTAATAATAACCCGATTTTTAGTTATTTGTTTTTTTTTTAAATTGCTAATTATGGACCGTAATTTTACGTTTTCTTTGTTTATTCATATTTTAAGCAATTTCAGTGCACTGATGAATTGTCGACATCCGCACTATTTGTTACCAGATGAATATAGACTCTTTTTCCACGTTAGCAAAATTTTGAGGTCTAATTTCGGCAAAATTAAGTTGAAATCACGAAAAATAAAATACCACACATGGTTTTTCATCGTTTAAATCGTTTTACATCGTTTCACGTTTAAAATGGTCACACAGACCATTTTAAAACAATAAAATCTCTTTGTAACCTGATGTAAACCCTTTTTATATAGATGCCTTAATGTGTATATGATTGTATCGATGACTGGTAAGGAATATATAACTCTTGTCTAGTTCACATGATTTCCCGTCGAATTGCATAAAATTGGTTACAATAGATACAACGATTATTGTGGAACCGTCAAAATACAATCACTAGTCTTGACAGCCGACCGTAATGAAAGCTAACGCGTAAAAAGGCAATGAACCTCAATGTATCTTAGCCATGTGATGATGAAAACGAAGTGATTTATGAAAAATCATAATACTATTAAAATACATTAAAGTAATCGTTTAAAATCTAAATTATTCTTCTAAAATATACCACTGTGTTCAAAAAATACCAAACCTTTGGTCGGCAGAAAACATTTACTCGTATATACTTCACTTACTCAAATCTTCTTCCGATATGTCCTCTTGGTAATGCACGCACTTCTCCCAGCGTCCCAGCGGTCTCGCCATTATTGAAATCACTTCTAAAACGCATATTTTGGAATGGTGTTCAGCTGGGCCGTCACGTTCCGCATAATGTCTTCTCTTGATTCAAATCGGGTCCTTTTCAGCGGCATTTTTAACCTGGGGAATAGTCAAAAATCACACGGAACCATGTTGGGAGAGTATACAGCCTAAAAATTTATAATCCAATGGGTACTAACTACATTTCTTCACTCGGGGGCCGATTGCCAGCGACTGATGCTTTTTTACGAATGGGAAAAAATTAATGCATGTATGACCCCTACACGTCTCCACCAAAGAACACCTCCTATGCTTCATTTGTTTGGGCGGAGTAATAAAGGTTCGATATTATTTGAACACACCATGTATAGTGACCTTTTTTTAAAAATGTCACCTCATTGGCGATGAACCAAACTAGGAAAAGTCAATATAATAGCATTCAAAATTCGATAGTCATTATCTGTTTGATATAAAAATCATTTGATTTTTGTTTCAAGGCCACGAAATAACAATGTTAACAATAATTTAGTTAATAGAGATATTCGTTGTGTTACTTAAAACTAATGCTTTTAGTAAAATAATTAATTTAATACACTGACGACGAATAATTCTCCAAATACAATCAGTAAAGTTCCACATCGAAATTTCGCATTCAGATCGATTAATTGTGCGAGTTTGGCAATGTGAATGATGCTCCAAGGTCTGGCCTCCCATTTCCTGGTATTCCTTTTAACAGAAAACAAATCGTAAAACATTTCAAAACCTTCTCTGTTCAATTTTCAAGAAAATCCATTCATAAATTGGCACATAAAATAAGTTGATATCATGACAGTGTTCAACTAACTTGAAATAATGTGTACTTTTAGTGACAGTTATAAAAGTAACGGGTCAAAGTAACTTAACGTCAACCTAGTTCTAGACCCACTCTGTTTTCATACACATTTTTCTGTTGCTTCTAACAACTTATTACAGTGCGACCCACCGGCTGTTTTTTTTTTCCATTCTTAGTACATGTCCCTCCTGGCCCTTTGGCATTCTTAGTACATGTCCAGGCCACCTTATTTGTGATTTTTCTATGTGGCTCCATGCCAAGTGTATGTCTTATGTCAGCACTTCTCACTCTGTCCATCAGTGTGAATTGGGCTACCCCCTTAGAAAATTATCTCGGCAGCCTGGATCCTTGGTCTTACTCTCTACGTCGGGATCCAAATTTGAAGGCCATACATTAGGGTGGGCCTGTACACAGATTTGAAAACAGTCAGTTTTGTCTTGACAGAAAACATAGGCCACATTTTTTTTCTATTTTTTTCCTAGTTTTTCTTGATACAAAAATCCAACCATTTTCTTTTTTGCAATAATTTTTTTCTCTTTCTTTGTAATAATTAATCTTTATTAATTTAAGTTCTTTGGCCTTTGACAAATATTATGGAAACATATATGTGAATGAAAGATAATTTTCATTTTTAAATTTTTTTGATATCTTATCTTCCTTATTATGTTATTTTTAAATTTTAAATTAAATTTAAATTTTCTTGATATCTTTATTATTATATTATAGAATCTTTATTATTATGTTATTTATGTAGGTTGTGTTTCGAAAATAAAATACAATCGTACATATGAATAAAGTAATCATACAGAACTGAAACAAGCATTTCTAATTGCATTTTACCACTTTAATGAAAATATGTACAGTCTTCCCCACTACTCTCCCGGATATCCCATCCACCTCCCGCCTGGATTAAATGGAAACATTGTTTTTATTATGAGGTTTTGCAAAACAATGGCACCTTCCCGCCGCATTTTTTTAACTAAATCTGTTACCCGGGAAACGTCGGGTACAGATTGCTAGTCATAAAAGTCAATAAAAGGGATGTTCGATATATTGGGAGCCCTTCAATGAAATTTATTGACGAGTACTCAATATTATCAACAACTGTTGAGCCGTGTGAGGGCAAATATTGACTTTCTGTGCAATATCAAAAAAAAAGAATAGCATTGAATTGGAAAGCCAATTTCGGCTGAAATGCATTTAGATAAATAATTATTTATTTATATATGTACACTGACTGACATAAACAATTCGTTAATTCAAGCGATCGTCTGACAAAGTGAGCCAAATTGACCTCCCATCTCTCGTGTTTATCATGTTTTTGTATGGAAAGATATCGTATTAAAATTTATTCATCAGGTTCCATATATTTTCAATACGGATGTCTTCTTAAAATGACAAACTAAATTATTTAATCAATTAATAAATAACCAAACCTAAGATGTTTTAAAAATGAAGAAAATTGCTTCACTCTGCGGGCCTTATGTGTCCGTATGGACTCGTGAGATGTCTTTTTTTTTCAATAATATTACAAAGTAAACAATTGTTTTTGGTTAATAACAATAATTTTTAATTCTTTTTTTCATTTCAGTTTATTTACTAACAATTTTTGTTTTAAAAAACACTGTTTTTTTAAATATATATTTTTGTGCGGGTTTTTTTAACCGTTTTTACAAAGTTGACAACTTTTTTAAGTGAATAAATTAGAAGAATAAATAAATATTATTATTTTAAAAAACAAACAAAAGAATTCAAAAACTTATTCTATACGTTGCGTCCTGATTAAATAGCTGAAATCAGGAATATCGATCAAGTTTTTGGTTTTTTTGTTTGTTCTTATTTTAATATAATTACATCCATCCTTTTGAATATTGAAGTTAAAAAATATCAACTCTGTAAAAAGAGTTGAAAAAATCGCACAAAAAAAAAAATTTTACGAGTATTTTTTAAAACATACATTTTAAGTAAACAAACTTGTTGCAAATTTTAGATATGTACATTGTGATATCCGGGATACATAACATCCCCCTCCAATAGTGCACATTGAAGATGTCAATTTTACGTTTGTACATAGTTATTGGCATATTAATTTTCTTTGAAGAGATTATCCGACCTCAACTCTATATCCTTCATTTGGGAATAGACAAATAGGGAAACTTGATAATGCTTACTTTCAATAGGTTTTAGCCAATTCTCAAAAGCTCAGTAAATCTTTATAATCAATCGATATTTTGTCACTGGTCTCCGGGGAATGAATAATCCCATACGGCCACCCTGTAGTCCAGATCGCACCCCTCTAAACCTTTATTTATGGAGGCATTTAAAAAGGAAAGTTTTACGAAAACATCCAGAGAACAATTGAAGAGATAAAAGTAACTATCCGCTAAGAAATATCCTTGAACTCTTAAAAAGTGTTTTCGAATGTTTTGCTGGAAAGATCTTGTTATTTTTAAGATAAACTTTAAGCTTTTTAGAAAATACAAGCAATGTTTTGAGGCTATGAATAAGTGAGTAATATAATTAAAGTAAACATATATCTTCCAACTTTTCGAACATTGTTTACATAATTTTCAATCGTTGGATGATTTTTTAATTCAGAATACTTTGTGGAATATATTTTTTAAATTTTTTTTTAATTGAATACTTTGTGTTGCAATACGATTATTTGAATTTACACTCAAGTAAAAATTGTACCAAACACACGTTTAGTATACAGAGTGAAACAGAGCTAGTCCACAAAACTTCGTAACTAGATTCTTGCCTAAATTATGAATCGAAAATGTTTAAGCAACAATGGTAATTGTTAAGGGGATAAACGATTTTAAAGTTTGCATTTCTTTCAGTATTTCTGATGTTTCGACTGTAAAATGTTGGAATATCATAAAAGTATCTTATGCATATTGAATACTAAAAATTCTTTCGCTTTAATACAAGTCAAATAAAAGGATTAAAAAAACATTTTACAAGAAAAAAATAGGACATTATTTTCAAAATACTGCCAGAAATTTAAAATTTTAAAAAGACAATGAATGAGATTTCCAATGAAGCGAAGTTTTTATTATTCCATATAAGTTACTGTAATGATTGTTCTACATAAAATAAGTCAGAAATATTGTAAAAAAATGCAAACTTTTAAATTCCATATCTCCATAACTATTGGTTGCTTGAACATTTTCGACTCACTATTGAGGCAGGAATCCACCTGTTTTTGTTTTTACTACTATACTAGCTGTACTATAGCTATAATCAGTCTCGTACTACCAGTTTCCAAATATTCATCATTATTTGCATTAGGTACATATTACCTACTAATTTATTTATTTTCTTATTTTAAGTTACAAGTTATAAAATTATTCAAAATGAACGCCTTATGCCAAATTTACAAAATTTACCCAAAAGACTATAAGCAATAGATTTAAATAAAAGGAACATGTAAAAATACCAGCACCACTACATATACCTTGGCATAAAATGGTTCAATACATTGCATTGTTGTAATAAAATAAATTTAAAGAATCAGACGAACAATTCGAAATAAAAATTTAATCTCTTAATATTGAAAACAATGGATTGTAACATTGTCATATTTCAAATAGTTTCTACATAAAAGTAGATGAATTTACCGTTTATAGCAGCGTTTACAAGATGTGTTGATTACATAATTGATACCAGATGCGTTATAATCCTTCCGAAAGCACGAGCGTTTAGTTCAAAGCAGTAGAACAAAGCAAAGAGTAGAGCAAAGATAAAATTTATGTAACATATGTAATATGAAATATGTAATAAATAAATAAAAATCGTATATATATTTGAATGTTTATATATCAAATAATAATAATATTCTTCTTCCTCATCTACTTCATGTTGTGCTGAAGCTCGCAAATTCAAATGACTTGAACATTTCCATTTTTAATCAATACCAAACCGTCATACATAATGTTGTAAGTCATTTTTTTATAAAAAAATAAACTACCTTCTTTCATTTATTTGTAAAGAATCATTTCTTTCTTGCTTGCTGAATGCACCGGAATTATTAACTTAGATCATAGTCGTGCATTGCTACATTATTACAGTTCGTTCAGTAATAAAGAAAAACAACATCAGAAGAAAACGGTTATTCATTCACATTGATCTGGAATCGTTATCACGATTTAAATTGGATCCCGCCGAGGAAAAATGATTTATATTTCTGATAACAAAATTACCCGCAGCCGAATGATCCCAACGCTTGAATCGGATCAGGGAACTCGTCTAATGCTGAAAACGAGAGCCACACGGCCCCAGGTAGGAGGTGGAGTCGAGTAACGAGGGTTTGTTTGAACAATCCCACCAACAACGCTTTTATAAACCGCCACAAATTGTCAGGAGACCTCCACAAATTGTCAGTAAACACCCACAAATCATGTATTCTCTCTTGCCGTTATCTCGGAGCTTACGACCAGGATTTTAGCGGGTCGCCCAATATAATAGACCTGGCTGATATTATTTCAAGCAGCAAACAATGTTATCGACCGATACCTTGAATTTTGAGTAGACAAAACACAACATTTTATCTGGTGATTAAAATTCACAGTACGTAGGAGGGTTTCAGTGAAATATTATATTATAATTAACAAGAAAACACTTTGTATATTTTTTTCAAAAGAAGCTTACACTTTGTGGTGGGACATTATAATTAATTGATAAAATAATAACCTTTGTTTTAACAACACTTTATTTTGTATTGTTACCGACCGGGTTTTGCTAAGACCGTAGCTTTATCAGGGCATATATAATCAATACTAAATATAAATATATAAATTGTGGGCTTGTATACCTACTAATTACAAAATAGTGTACAGAATACCAATAGTGTGACTAACAGATAAATTTAATTCATTATTTATGATTTGGTTTTCTGATCTCTAATGCCTCTAAATTGTCTAGTCTATTACCAAATCAATTTTTATATATGATGCTAAATCATATATTACTATTAGACGGGTGAACTTTTTCAAGTAGATGGTTTGCGAATTCTAAAAATCAACTACGTTTTAAGCATCGCAAGTGTTTTCTAATACTCAAACTATGCGCTGTCTTCCCTGCACAAAGTGCAGGACAATCACTACATTTCAAAGAGTAGGGAAATACCGGAATGTTTTAATCTATTTAAATATGTTCGCCTTAGACAACAGCACTCCCCCCCCTTCCTACCCCCACTATTGGTACTCCGTCCTGTCACACTGTTTTGTAATTAGTATATAAGCCCATAGTTTATGAATTTGTAGTTAGTATTAATTATATACCCTGACGGTTAGTAACAATACGAAAATAATTTGGTGTTAAATCAAAGTTTTTTAATTTATTTATGAATTTATGATAACTACTTTGTATATTGTATAAATCATTAATTGAATAATCAACAATTTTTCAGTTTTCAGGACAATGGTCCCTTCATTAGGATACAACAATATAATTACAATGTATAATACAACGTACAACGTATAATAACAACCAAAATTAAATTTCGAAGTATAGACGTTAACAAAAGCAGAAAATAAATATATTGGAGATGGATATATAATTAATAACTAATGTGAAAACAAATGAAAAAGGTAACCATTTACAAAAAGGACCTGACATATTAATTTTGTGTATAATAATTAACAATTATATTTATTGAATTATTAAACATGTTAATAATTCAATAAATATAAGTGTTTTCTTGTTAATTATATGAATAAATAAACTCTTATAATAATTTATATAATTATCATATACGTTTACAGCTGAGCAGCATTACATTGTACCAATTCATATTAACTACCAAACATTTGATTTGATTGAGGCCGCTATTTAAGAGATATTTTTTAAGTTAGGATTTTTTTTTCAAACAAACAACGTCATTAATTTATTCGCACTTTTTATATTTCTTAAAACAAAAAGTGTTGATCTAAATACAAATAAATATTCGAAAATATTACATGCCCAAAATCTAAAATACATTAATTTTATTATTCTCCATTATACGAATATATATAATCATAATATAAGCATTTTATCTTACGGCCAATGAACGTAACTCGCATTTAATATATCAAAAAATAAGTACCTGAACTATGACCCTAAATATTTTAGTTTGATCTAAATGTCAGAAAATACCTTGTTCTTCCAAGGAGACAAGATATCAACACCAGCATGAAGAAGGGAAGAAAAAAAATTAAAGAAATGAAAGGGCCTAAAAAGACTAATTTTATTATTCTAGTTGAAGGATCAATGAATTTATAATCGTGATTTCCTTAAAATAGCGTTGTATTTGGGATAACGTCCATTAATAACCCGTTAAATAAATTGACTGTGACGGCATCAAAATATATATTTTTAAAGCATTGGCAGGAAGATAAATGAATATTTCAGCTACTCCGAATGATGTCGCAATATTTGACACCTCAAAGTGTGTCTACAACAAAAGCGTCGGTCGGGAAATGAGAAAATTGAATCCCATTCTGACAGTTGTACTCTGACGTCATATAAATCAATGTTATCAGAATTTTCACCGCTTTCGTCAATTGAAGAGTTCTTCCAAGTCAATTTAAATTTGAAACAAACCGAATCAGAATAATAACAAAGTAATTTTGAGTCAATTCGTACATTTAATTAATATTTATTTCATGCCACGTTCCGTATTATATTTCATTGGACGAACTCTGTAAAACATGTCGAAGAATGTAATTAAATTGAGGCAGTTAATTAACTAAGTATCCAGACGCTGCGTGTTCTCGGTATTGTTTTATGCTTACTGAGAATCGATGAGACGACTTGAAGCTTTCGAGATGTGGATCTACAGAAAAATACTCAAATGGACAGAGTTACGAAGTTACGAATTGTTCGGATGACGGAAAAAGGAGTAATTAGAATAATACAAATCATCCAGAGATCTTGCACCTCACAATGCAGGGAAAGATGCCGGAAGTCGGGGTCCTGGAAGAAGGAGAACATTATGGCTGAAAAAACTGAGACAGTGGCTTGGCCAGTCTACTGTAAAGCAATAAATAAAGTGTTGATAACCATTTTTGTTGAACGGATAGGACACAAGAAGAAGACGAAGAATTAATCAACTCTTTTTAATAATTATTGTCCTTTAATAGCCATTCACACTGTTTAACTGTCTCATATCTGTCACAAACGCTCTTCATCAACTTTAACAAAATTAGGAGATTGAAGACGTTATAAACACATAACACTTTCATCTGCAGTTATTAAATAACAGGTTTTTTTTCATCTTAAAATTTCATTCATTACAAAATGATTGCATACATTTAATAGAAGAAGATCAACTTGATAGAAGGCAAGAAAGCGAAAGAACGATACCTCACGGACGGCCCTTGTAGCCCAGTGGGCATAACATTAGTTTCTCACACCTATAGTTCCGGGTTCGATTCTCGGAGAGGTTTCAATAAATCAACGTGATTTTATTGATCCTGGTTGTTTTTATGATGTGTTTTCATATCTTTGGATCTCATAACCTTTTGAAGCGTTAAAAAAAGATGGATCAGAATTTGGAAATGGATTACAGAGAGTGAGAGAAAAAGAGAGAGAGATAGAAAATAGATAAATAAAAAACTCTTGTTTTAACGTGAATAGTTTCTAATCAACATTTTAGAAAAATAAATTATCAGATTAATTCGCAGACGAGCATTTTTTTATAAATATTGACATGATAAATGAGCAGTCTTGATATATGAATAAATGCTTTGTCTGCCGAGCATCGCGAGACCACAATGGAAAAAACATTTTGTTGAAAAGCAGCGCAGAATAAGAATGAATAACGAAATTATAAAAATAATACAATAAAAAAATACTTGAAAAGTTTTATTGTCTAAAACCAAATTTATTAATCAATTAGAAAGACATACAGAAAACTCAATTCAACGAAAAAATATTTGGCTGCTACCGGGATTCGAACCACGGATCTTCTCCTATCTGGGGCAGGCGCGTTAACCGTTTACGCTATAGCGACCTCTTACATTTCTGTGAATATATCGACCTTTTCTGTAAGTTTTGGAAAGAATTATCAGTTTCCATTATTTCTTATGGGGATATTCGCATTTATATACTGGTCTTATTTTCTATTAGTAAATCAACTTTTGCTATAATAATAATAAAAAGTCTTGACTAGAGTATGGATTTCATTTAAAAAATAAAAATCCCCTCCTGCGAAATTTTCAATTTGTCTGAATTAATTTTGCAATATGCAACAATTTTTTTTTTTATTTAAAAAAAATCCTTGTTAACAAATAAAGGTACTTAATACTAATTTAACAATAAAATATAAGATAAATTACACTTTTTTTTGTTAAATTTGTGGATTATGCCACTCTACTAGGCTACGCCTGTACCAGAGTGGCGTTATAGAACACAATTATAATTTTTTTTTGAATTCGTCAGTAATATTTATTTTCATAAGGTAGTAATTATCTACATCTAGTATGTATCTACAAAGTATCAAGTGCAATGTTAGTGAAAGTTGAGTGAGTCATAAGTCCAAGTATAAATATGTGTAGAATAATTGTTTAATGTAAAAAGGGTTAAAGTTTTGTTAAAGATTATTTTTTATTTTCCTTAATTTATTTATTTATTTATATAGGTATATATTTTTATTTGTAGACATTATTATGCAATTACAGTAAGTAAATTTTCAGTTGCTGTTCTACCTTTGGAGGTAAGCCAGTTGTTTGCTAAAGCTTTTATTTTATTAATTGAGTATATTCTGATTTCCGGGAAGTCTGTTTTAAATATGTTAAATATTTTAGGCCCTATGTATGAGTAATTTTTCTGTCCATGTGTTGTCTTAGTTTTTTGTATTTCATCAAGGTTTCGTAATGCTTGTCTAGTATTATGTGAATGCGAGTTACTGGTTGCTGTTAGGTGGTTTGCGTTTTTGATGTAAAAGATGAGGGTAGACTTAACGAACAGCTGTCTAACGTCCAGTACATTAAATTCCCTGAATAGTCTGTCTGATTGGTATGTAAATGGTTTCTTATTAATGACTCGGAGCATGGTTTTTTGTGCCGTTGTAGCTGGTTTTAATGTAGTTTTGTAAGTACCTCCCCAACTTGGAATCGCATAGTTCAAAAATGACTGGGCAAGAGCATAATAGATAGTTTTGAGTTGCTGTTTATTAAAAATATTATGCATTTTTTAAATATTCTTACATAGCATTCGCAATATCAGCTTTATTTGGAACAGAAATACTTGACACTTCGTCACCATATCTGCTGAAATAAATTACATCCCTATCCTTCGTGGAAAATAAAATCGCCCAACCCTTGAGCTGAGAGCTCTCATCTGAAAATGTGAAAGTGGCTCCCTTTGTTACATTCCATCCATTGCCAATTACGCTACCTTCATATTTGACACTTGGCGATACAGTCACTATCCCCATTTCACTTTTTTATTTCCCTCGCACGTGATGAAAATACAAAGGAGCGCCGGAATAAATTCTGTATTCAAAATGTAAAAAAAAATATCTTCATACAAATGTCAAAGCATGCAAAAGCATCGGTGATTGTCTACAATTTTGTGTGAGGCGTGTGAATAATTTTAAAAAGGCATACAGTGCAATAAAGGTCTTGAATGGAAAAAAATTTGGAAGAGCGTGTACCTACTCATGCGCGCGCGGTAGAAGTATACTTCTTTAGCGAGATTGTGATAATTGATGTTTACATATGTTTTAAAAATGTATGTTAATACAATAATACGATGTCTACGGAGGTGATAAATATAAATTATTATAGTTCATTGTAGTTAAATAATAAATATTTGTTTTGAAGTGGTAAAAAATGTAACTATTGATTTGTTATAGCTAAAATAAGAGATAAATGTCTTGAATCGAAGACGTTTATCGCTGCAACATCGCAGATATATGATGAGACGAATCAAAAAACCTGCGCATTTTCAAAAAGAAATCAAAGTGCCTACCCACTTTCATGTTTTATCGATTTTCGAAACTATACAATTTTGACAGTCGCGCTGAATGTCGAATGAATTAATGTGTTTTTTTGAAAATATCTTACAATTACGTTGAGTTTATAATGAATAATTTCTCAAATATAACTTTTAATCGTTTTTGGCATAGTGACACACAAAAATTTTCTTAAAGAACATACAATAAAATAAAATACAGAAATCAGTTCGAGAAACCCATTTTTGGTATTTTGATTAGGTACACAGCTAAAATGCTAAGGTGCTTGTATATTTCAATTACTTCTTTGACCAGGCGCGTGTAGTGACTTTTGGGCTTTCCTAAGATTTTCGGCTCAAATGAAAAATGGTGGCCCGTATCTAGAAAGTGTTCAGCCAATGCCGATTTTTCCGGGTGACCGAGTTTGTATGCTCTTTTATGCTCATCAATCCTCTTTGAAATCGTGCATGCTATTTGTCCCATATACCTACACTTTGTCGCAATTTTGACAGTCAAGCCTATAAACACCGTCGGTCTCAAGGGGATCCCGATCCTTCGCTGGTCTTAAGAGGTCCTTAACCTTGTTGTTTGTCTCGAACACTGTCTCAATCTTCCATTTCTTGAACGCTTTGGCAATCCTGTCTGTTACATTATGGATATAAAGTAAGAAAGCAATCCCTTTGATTTCAGCTTCTGTGTTTTTCTCGCAGCTGTTAGATTTGGCTCTTATGATGTGCCGTATCTGCCGTCTTTGGTATCCATTGCTTTCTAGCGCGTCGCTCAGTGTATGAATCTCCTCCTGCAGATGTTCTTCTTGGCATATTCTTCGAGCTCTCGTAGCTAAGGTATTAATTAAACCTCTCTTCTGCACTGGGTGGTGGTGGGAATCTGCATGCAAGTAGCGATTCGTGTGGGTCGGCTTCCTGTAGACTCTGTGCCCGAGACTATCATCTGTGCTCCCAGAAAGCCCAGAAAACTATAGCCATCTAATCTATAGCTATCCCAGAACGCCCAGAAAACTATACACAGAAGATTCTAAACGGCCGTGAAAACCTAAGGACGTTTTTAATGAGCATTACATAATTAACAAGAATGTAGTTTTTTTACACATAATTAATGGTTGGAGTAGTTAGAAATTTTGGAAATAAAAAAAGTATCATACCTCTGCCATAGTATCAAACACTGTGCCTTCACACGGCTCAACAGTAATCGATGATATTGATGACTCTAGCAAATTTTAAACAAAATTAACTTTTATTGAATTTGAACATACTCGTAAAAAATTATAAATATTTCTGGCTTTACAAGATTACTTATGTTTCTTAAAAAGCTACTAATCATTCATTAAGTGTCAGTTTTATTTTGGATCAGTCCCTAAAAAGGAGAATTGAGAAGGGAGAAAGGCATGGTATGTATGTATATTGTAAACTGTTTTAAAATGTCATGATTATACTTCTTTCATGGAACATATTACGTTATATTGTTTTATTGATGTATTTGGCGTTAATGTTTTTTTCACCCAATTTAATGATCATTAGCGTTATTACTTTGAATAGATTAGTTTTTCAATTTTTCTGTGCTTAATTTTTAATTAATTTTATCAGAAAAAAACATATTAAAACATTTGATTGTGAAGCATACTTCATCAAGTCAAGTTTAAAATGATTGAAAACGTTTACAGAATAAGACGGAGTAATTTATTTAATTATAAATGGAAATAAAAGCTATTGAATGCGTAAATGAATAGCGAGCTTCGTAATAAAGTTATATTACTTTGAAGATTTGTTTTCAAACTTCCATTGAATCTAATTGATTCGATATTTTAATTATTTTGCAGGGTGTTCCCAAACAGACTTCGTCCATTTATTAATTGCTGAGAGAGATTGTTGAAGAGCCATACCTACGACTTATATAGCGTAAATATGGCTCGACATTTTGTTAAGTATTGACAATATTGTAAAATCTTTAAGCCTAAAATTACTTCGCAAGGCTTGAAAGCATGGCATTGTAATGAGATCAAAGGTAAAAATCCTTTGGTGACATAATTTATTATTGGTGATATTTATTGATCTGGTGTACCATTTTATCAAAATATAACCCTTAATTAATAAACGTATGTACGTAGAATGCAAACAGGTACCACCCTGGCAGTTTAGTTGACCTTTCGAAGAAAATAATTATAGAACAAATAATTTCTACACACAATAATCGGTAAAAATATCCCAGAAAACTCTAGCCAATTTCACGGAAACTTGAAAACATTTCTAAATTGTATTAAACCTTGTCTTCTTTCTAATTTTTCTAAATATTTTATGACTTCTGTGTGCAACCGTTCTTTTAGAGTACTTTATAAAGTTTTCTAAAAGACTGTATTGTTGTGCAAAAGAAATAGTTTTATTAATTTTGATTAATTAAACAACTTTGTATTAACCACTTATCTAGATTAACTAAATTAACCTAACTAAACCTAAACTAATTAAAACAACTTTGTATTAACCACTTATTAGATAAGTGGTTAATACAAAGTTGTTGAATTAATTAATATAAATAATTATGTCCAACCACAAAATTAACGCTATAAACATCAGAAATATTTTAGTTTAGTTTAGAAAAGTTGAAAATACTGAATGTATTATTTGTGTGCATCTACTTATATTATTTAATTAATTGCACCTACATGTTTCAGAAAAACCTTCCCATAGTCAAGATGTTTTATAAATGTCAAAATAACAAAATGAATTTTGTTTTTCTAAATTATTTGAAAAATTATTTTTAAATATTATTGCTGAAGTTCTTGATACGTCGCAATTATTGGAATAATTTTTAGAATTCGGTTAGTAGTTTAATTTAATTGATTATTAATTATATTTTGTTTACTATTACATGCTTTACTAATTTCTAATGATTCTAAATTATTCAATTTCAGACCAAAATTATTTATGTGTAAAACAGAAAGTCCTAAATTTTTATCAAAACCGTAATCATTTTCTAATAAATGATTTGCAAATTCAGAAAAACCATGATAATTCAGACATCTCAAATACTATTTAACTCTTACATTGAAATTTCGACCGGGTTATCCAATATAAAACGGTGTACAATCCTTACACGACAGTTTATAAACACCTGAATTGTTAAATGTATTATCTTTATCTTTTGAATTTATGAGGAGTTTCCCGATATTATTATTTGCATAAAATGCAGGTCTAATATTTTTTGGTAGAAATTTTGAAATTTGATTCGAAAATGTATTAAAATATAACAATTTTCGCCAGTTATTATTACTATATTGTATTTATATTTATCTGTGAAGTGTATAAAAATTTAAAATATAAAAATATTTCTCCGAAACATGTAGGTGTAATTAATCAAATAATTTAAGTAGATACATACAAATAATAGAATCAATATTTTATAAATGTCAATCTACAATATTGCTGAATCAATTGAAAAAAACTAACCCATAAAAATCATTTTTTTATCATACTCCCTTTCTCATTAAATCAGGTTTCGTATCTATACACGCATCGGGCTAATTACTCATTTGTATTGATTACAATTTGAAAAATTATACTATATTTATTTAAAAAAATTAAACGAAAATTTGTAAGATCATTTTTATCGTCGCCACGAGTCTGCTTGCAAAGTTTCAGCTCGATTGGATCACGGGAAAAGGGTTAAAAATCGATCCAAAGTTTTTTCGTCAGACAAGAAGACAAGCAGACGCCACGAGTTAATATAAAGTAGGAGTAAAAATAGAAAAGTTTAGTTTAAGATAACTCTCAAGTATTTGATATCGGTTTGTTCTTTAATTAGTGCTGTTCTCCCAGTATCACAGTGCCTTCCTTCTCGTTCCAGCTCACCCTCGACAGCTTCACGCTCGGCCGCTTCGTGTCCTTCACCGCCGAGGGCTGTCCCGACGGGGCGCTGCAGATCGGCGAGCTGGGCCGGCCGCTGGTGGGCGGCTCCTGGTGCGGCACCTCCTGGGGGCCCGCCGTGTACTACAGCGAGACCAGGTCCATCACGCTCACCGTCAAGCTGCTCCGCCTCTCCAAGGACCAGACAGGGTACAACTTCGACTTCAGGATGGAGTACAAGGTGCTCCGGCGGGAGCTGGCCACCGTGAGGTACGGCGGCGTGGAGCCAATTTCGGGTAAGTTCATCAAATTAATTGACACATTTCCGTCGGGTTCTTTTAGGGTTTCGCGAAAAGAAAATATGTTCCTAAATCTCCCACCAAATTTCTCAAAAACCACTGAATATTTTTCAATAAAATTTTCTAAAATGTATCATTGATTATCCTCCTTGTAAATGAAAATACCTACTAGTAAACCCACAAAACATCGTATTTCAACTAGAATTCTTCGATTCCCTACCTTTTTACCTGCCTTATCTAATGCTTTTATTAATTTTCCATTTAGGCCCGGTTGTATCAAGTTAGATTAAAGTAAAAGTTAGTTTAAAGTATAGATTTTTACGAAAACGAGTTATTTGATTGGTGGAGAACGCAAAAATTTATGCTTTAAACAAACTTTACTTTAATAAAACATGATACAACCGGGCCTTAGTCATAAAAATACATTATGGATACATTAATATACATTTTAATAATGTTTGTGCTGATTTATTATCAAAGTGTTAAATTTACATTAAATTTAAAACAAAAACACACTGCACTTGGTGTGCATAACCGATAACAATTTCGTTGTTTCTTTCTCGCATAGATATCGCCCAAGCACACTATTGAGGTGAATCGGTAAACAACACATCCTTAAAGTGCCATGACTAAGAAATCGACCTGTTTTTCCTTCACTGTCGTAATAAAAATACATTGTACACTCTAAGTATGTACCGAAATATGAGGGTCGACATCTGTCATAATCTTTATGCAATAAAACATAATATATATTTTTCCAGATAACAACATCCCCTACTTCAATCGCTCACGCGAAGGTTCAGACCACCTTCCCCGACCCCCTCCGCGCCAGGAGTACTACCTCGGAGACCTCATCTCCGGCACATATTGCTCGCGCATCTTCAGCGACTGCGACCGCAAGATCTGCAGACTGCAATCCCCCAACTTCCCCGGAGTCTACCCCAGGAACCTGACCTGCTACTACGCCGTCAGGCAGCACGAAGTCCCCCCGGGCAAGCACGCCCTGATCACGGTCAAGCAGAAGAAGGGACAGCTGATTTCCATCAGAAGCCAGTCGGCTCTGTACGCCCCCACGCAACAGCAGCAGCAGGCCAACGCCCACGTGCGGACGTTGAAGGTCTGGACAGAGTGCGATGACGTGCAGGACTACGTCACTATCTACGACGGGTACACCACGAGAGATCCGGTTATTTTGAAGTTCTGCGGAGGGGGAGAATCGGTCCCTGAAGCGGTGTCCAGTGGGCCAGAATTATTGGTTGAATTCACGACGTCTCCGTACGGAACGTTCCTGCACCCAGCTCCTATACAGTCTCTCCATGGGTTTCAGTTGGAAGTAGAGGTAAGAACGTTTTGTAATTATGCGTGAAATTGATTTCATCCAAGAATCATATTTATCATGTATTTGTACGTATAATTACGTGTGCTAACAGAAAAGAGAATGAAGTTTATGGTGTAAAAATTCACTCATCTTTTTTACTGTGTAAATTTGGTCCTTGAAGTCTTGCGCAAGATTTATGTTCCAATACGAGATAACCTAACGACGTTAAACAACTTGGAACTAAAAATAGGGAAGTCCCGTAACGCGCACAAAGCATTCATATACAAGTTAACAAGATTGAGAGAAAGAAGAACACAAAGACGAATATGGGTCAAAACAGACCTGCAAGAGATAGGCGAGTGCCTGGTAAACTGAACCACAAAGGCAAGGAATCAAGGTATGGACAGCGCTCAATTGTCATTGCTGCTACCGCCTTAAAGAAGAAGAAGAGTAAAGCTTTCGTCATGTAACTTAATTATATCAACTCTTTCCTTTTTTTCATATTTGTTTTTATATTTATTTATTTTACAATAATAGATTACCGGAAAATTGCTCGCCAACAATTGCTCGCCCACAATTGCTAACCAGGAATGTTGCTCACCACCAGATAACCTAACCTTCATAAATACATATAGTGGGCGATAAATGTTTGTAAATAATAGCTGAAAATACATATACATGTTTCTCATTAGACATGTTTCCTAATCTTTATTACCTACCTATATATATTCATGTAAAAAAAACTAAAATACCCTGCTACGCAATTAGCGAGCAACTTTCTTGGCGAGCAATTTTCCGCACATCACGATAATAATACATATACTAAAATGGTTCCCCCTTCCATTCTTCGACTAGTTTTCAGTTTCCTTTGGCTCACAGAATCGCTGTTTACAATTGTAATCCTAATAATTATTATAAGCTAATGATTATTGCCATCTTCTTCATTATTAATAATCTCGTGTCTGCCATACTAGGTGAACATCTGTCTCAAAGCTGGCTTCAATTTACTTTTTTGTAAGAATAATAAATAAATAACCAGGTATTGACCTCCTTGACATTGGTCTTACTGAATTTAAAAGAATGCTTTAGATTATATGTACTAAATCGACTTTGACCAATCACTCACTATATCTAATCATCTCTTCCTCCACCTCTATCCTGATTCCTACCTCCTAATCCTTTTTGTCCCATTAATTAACTCATTTCTTGATATACGTTTTCTTTTTTCACATTCAATCACTTACCATTATTCAGTCTTAACATTGTTTGTTGCTTACTACTATTCATTTATTAATTCAAAATAATTAACTTAAAAATATCTTATCTAACTTTGTTCTTAACATCTGTGAATCTTTTTAATTTGTCTATGAAATGAGCATTATGCTTTTACATTATATGTTTGAAAAACTGTGAAGATTCCTTAATAAATAAATAATACGGCACTCTGATATTATTTATCACTGTACACGTACATACATTCTATTTATTCATAATATTAATTGATTAAATATTTAGGAAAAAACTACATGACATGAACTTTATCTGAAAATCTATTTTACATATTGCAAATTATTTTGCCTTTTAAAGGTTACTGTAATTACTACTCAATACTCTATATAAGTTCCATAAAGTATTATCCGTTCTCCGCATCTTAAATCCAAGTTTGTTGGAATCCTCTTTATTTATGTTCCAAAGTATTTGGAACTTTGTTGCTTCTCGGTAACAATTTAACAAAGTACTTAATTTAGGAAAGTTCTTTAAATCCATTTTGCAATTTTTTTACGATTTATGTGAAAATTTGCTCGGCTTTTTATTTAATTTGAAAATAATTGAGTGGAAGTTTTCAGGCATAAAAAAATATTTGATAGTCATGCAGATCATTAACTGTCCATCTTGCATAGCTCATTTATTTTAGTGGTATACGTGTGACACTGTCAGATATTTTGATAATATTTTTTATTTTTTTTATTTTATACCTTAAACATTTTTTAAAGTGAATATGTCTTTAAAATCAGTTTTAGATATGGGGTGCATGTTCAAAAATTTGACTCACGAAAATAGTGTAATGGTAATAGTCAATGGATTAGAGACAGGTGTAAGACTTATTAAAATACATTAGCGGGTTACGTAAGCGATTCCGATTGACACGCTCAGTTATCTTCAGGATGCCGCGGTTGGATAAAAATGGAATAATAAAAATAAGTGAATTAATAATTCAAGGAGAACCATATAACTATCAAATATTGACGACTTTTTAAGTAGCTGAGATAGTGAAATTTGTAACACGCTATCCGCGTAAGACAGAGGTCCGTGGTTCGAATCCAGGTTCCAGGAATTTATTTTTCAGTTTTATTATTTGATATTTGTGTGTGTCTTTTCATTTTATTTATTTATTTCGTATCAAATATTACGGAAACTCTGTTCCTTAAAAAAAATGAAAAACTGTAGTCGCCAGCTACATAAAATTCGAGTGTACACACGCCAAAACAAAAACAGGACAATCCCGACTAATTTGCAACGGACTAAAACTATACAATGACCTGCCACAACAGACCAAACAACTGACCACTGACAAATTCAAAACAGGTGTGACAAAAATATTAAAATGTGACAAAAATATTATATTTTCTTGTATTGAATCATGTAAATATGCTACCCATAAACCTCTTAGGTTTCCATTACTTTTTAAATAAAATAAAAATAAAATAAAAAAAGTTAGTACAACAGGCCCTTGGTACAAATTGTACATTTTCTGCGTAAATACATAAATTGCATATCTTGCAATCCAGGTCAAATTTGTGGATCAGCAGAGCCCAACCTACGCCCGAAACAAGAGGGCCTGCGAGTTCTGGCTGCGCGGGACCGGCAAGGGCGTCCTGGAGAGCCCCCAGCACTCGCTGACCCCCAACACCACCTGCCTCTACCACCTGCAGGGCATCGACACCTCCCTGCCCCCGTCCCCGGGGCCCCTGCGCCCGCTGGCGCCCTACCCCTGGCGCCGCTCGGGCTTCGCCTACCCGCCGCCCAGGTTCAGGGTCTGGCTGTCCGTGCTCAAGTTCCACGTGACGTCGGCGCTCGGCCCGCAGCTGCCCGAGGAGGAGATCTGCGCCAGCCACCTCAACGTGTGGGACGGCCCTCTCAGGATCGCTCCGGGATGCAGCGATATTTTTTGGTGAGAATCGTATGGAAAGTTTTTGTATTGTAAATGTTTTATTATTCGTGTATTAAAGAAAACACACAATTATTGTGAAGCTGCAATTTCAGAATAAAGTTCTGTGAATTATTAAGAAATCAATTAGAAAAAACATAAAGAAAAATCAAATTAAACGAGTAATATTTTAGCTACTAAAAATGCTTCAGAACCAACGGACCTCAACTCTTTCCAGGAATGGCGCGTTATCCAATTTCGCCACGGCAGCTTAGTAAATTGACGTACATTTTTCGACCTTATTACTTTTTCGTTAATTTGACTTTTCTGTGTATCTTTTCTAATTGATGAATAAATTTGTTTTATTATTTCTTCAAAGTAAGTGATTACGCCACTCTAGGAGCCTGAAATTTAGGTAGAAATTGAAAAAGAGGTGATTGTTGGTCTTGTGGTTAGGACATTGGCCTCGTGATCCAAAGGTCGCGGGTTCGAACCTCACTCCAGACTAGCAAGTTAGTCCTATTTTCATAGCACAAGCGTTTAGCTTAGTTTGAAAATAGTAAGAATATTGATGTGACACGTATTCCGTGTTCACATCTCTATTTTATTTAAAAAAAAAAAAATAATAATTAAACAACATTTTATAAGTAGGCATGTTCTGGGAATACAGTTATTGGATTTTGTCCCCAGAGGGATGATTAATAAATTACGATAAACTATAGAAGTCTCACAGAGACGAAACTATTTACGTGAGAAACATGTAAGGAAGTATTTTTATAGGATGGTCCAGGACTTACGACCTGTATAAGCTGGCTCAAGTGATCACTCTAAACACATTTTATTTCAACTTATTCAAGTTAAAAACAAGATACGTGAATACGTCGAATAGTAAAACTAGTAATTCATAAAACATTGTTTGACACGATATATTTAAAAGACATTAATACTGACACGGAATGTAATGAAAATTCCACTGTACCCAAGGTTTCGAATACACACGCCACAACACACGCACAGAATCTCGGTATACCCTCGTTACAGAGATACTCATGCTGATTCAGATATTCCGACCCGTGCAAATAAATATTCAAAAGAATCCCTGCAGCAGCCGCGGATATCTTTAAAAATTCATCTCCATTTCCGGGTAGATATCTCTAGAGCGTAGTTTCCGGAAAGAATTACGGATGTCCTCCGAATAAATGTTTGTAATATGAATATTACAATGTTGCTCCGCTCCAATGATTTCATGTTTCAATTCAAAACATGAAAATAAGAAAACGTCTACGTAAATAATTTTACAATTTTTATTTCAAACCTGCCTGACAAATTTGCCTGGGTTGGGAGAATTTTTTAAATTTATTTTAATATCTATTGAGAATTTTCATTACTCTGAAACAAATATTGCGTGTAAACATAACCTATGTTCATTTTTGATCAAATGAAGAAGACAGTAGGACACAGCAACCACAAAAATATATTATTCTTTATTATTTACAACTTCTTTCCAACATTCTATAAATTATCGATGCCTTTGCAATAAAGACCACCCGGTCTTGACTCGAAGAATTTATGTGCTCACTTTTTTTCCATTTGACATTCCATTTTGAAGACCTTTAATTAAATTAAATAATAAATTTAACGTAAAAGCAAACGCAATGTCTAGTGTGTATAAATTTTAAAATTTGAAAAAAGGACAGTACCCCAAAGTATAAAATTGTGTAACTACAAATGATAGTGTTACTCACAAAGGAAGTTAATTTTGAAAAAAAGTTTAGAAATCAAACAAATTTATAAAACATATCCAATTTTATAGATTATAGAATTATTTTAACAGAAGTATGTGTGTGTAAATTAAATAAAATGTATCTAAATTACTGATTGTTATTTGTACTATATTATTTTATTAATTATTTTAGACTATGAAATAAAGAAAAAATCAAAAAAATATAAGATTAAAGATTAAAGATAAAATTTTATATTTTATAATTTATATTTTAAAAGATTATTAACAATTTGACGACGAAAAATGCTTATTACATATGTTTAATGCAAACTACCCTGCGAATGACGATGGCGATTTATTAAAATATTTATTTTTAATTTCAGCGATCGAGAAAAGTGGAAAGCGACCAGGACGGGCAGCTTGGACCAGCCAGTCACTGTGGGAAAGCCTCCAGGAAACGCGACAATCCTCGCAAGGTACTGCAGGGACCGTGTTCCTCGCTCCTGCGACCATTCACTCCTGGGCACCCACGGCTCTCCAGCCATCCAGAGCTCTCCCCGAGGCAGATCTCACTCGGAGCACAACACGTACGGAGAACGAACAGCGCCAAACTACAAATCGTTCGAGAAGCAAGGATACCCGGCGGACAATACGCAAGGATCGTTCGGAGGGACGAATCAGTTCGACAGGCGAGGCTCTTCGCACGACCAGCCTCCGTACGGAGGGCACAACCCTTTGAACGAGTACTCGCAGAAGGGGCGCGGGATGGACGTGAGGCTGGCTCAGGAGGACCGCGGGGCGCAAGGACCGACCGCGGCCCCGAGGCTGCCGAGGCCTTGCGCCCTGGCAGAAAGTTTCCTGTCAACGGGCGACAGCATGACGCTTGAATTGAGGCTTGCTGACTCCACGGCACTGAAGTAAGTTGCCAGTTTTTCCCAAACCGAGTACAATACAATCTGTTTCTGCTTTAGTGAACTTAACATTACGATCTCTCCCCGTCAGTAATTTGGCGTACGTAACAATAACTTGGCGTGCGGCGACTTTGGAACTAAAACCCGCCCCGCCCGCACCCGGCGGTAACCCCTCTCCCTGTCATTCAGTACAATTTTGTATTTGCTCAGGAACTGTGACATCTTGATAACCAATATACACTGAATTATTATGTCCAAAACATCCTAAACAGTCCGGGATGGTGCAAGAACAATTGCCAATGAAGTATTAAAGTTTTGCAAAGCTGAAAAAGCAAATAATGAACCGATATTACCGTCTGACAGTTTGACAGATAGAACGGCCGCCATTATGGCTTGGTTTCTTTAGTGCTGCTCGACCAAATTTCTGTTAAAGGCTACAACACCGGTCACCGGACATTCTTTACATTATGTATTGTGTAATAAATTTACACCCTGGCAACTTCTATAACGCGACAGGGACGCCCTCCCTCGCACGCCAATTTATAGTGGTCGCATTCTAACAAGAAGGATCAATTTCAGGAATCAATTCATTTATATTTGGCTTTTTATTTATATACATGTTATTAAACAAATGGTTAGAATTTTAAACAAAAATATTTATATAAAAAAAACTTATACAGCGTTGCGTGAAAGGCTGTTGCGCTGTAACAGCACAAAATCGACTCGCACATCCTGGCGTATGTGTCGATTTTTTGGACATGGCACTCCAATAATGTGTTATGTACCAATACACACATTGGTGTGCGTTAGCGATATCTATGCGAGACAGAGACACAGTTATATGAATCGCTTCACGCTAGACAGTAAAGCAACAACACATTAGACTTCAGTAATGCATAGTATTGGTTATATACGTGGATACACCGCGCGCCGAATATTTTTGAACACATTGATAATAATTATATCAAATCATTTTTAAAACTTTCCGAAATTTATTGATGGCTATCTATTATATAAATATAATAAAATATGTGAGCTTTTAACCAACATTTATTTTATTCACCTATTAGCTTCAGGTGATGAAGAGTATCGACAGAGTCATTTTTATTATTAAAGTGTGTTTAATATTATATTATTTCATTCCCATCCATAAAATAATTGAACGTGTAACAAATCTGTGTATTATTATAAAGTAACTAACTGTTTGTACCCGGCGTTGCACGGGTTAAGGATTAAGTTGAAAATAAATTTGTAAACTAAAGAATAAGTTTACAAATTTTGAGTCCGATCGGTCTAACGGTATAGATTTGCATCGAAAATATATTAGGAGGAGAGGAAGGGGTAAAAGTAGTCTATGTTACTCGCCGAGTTATAAAGAATAAGTGTCCAAATTGTGAGTCCGATCGGTCAAACGGTACAGATTTGCATCGAAAATATTTCAGCGGAGGGGAAGTGTTAAGGCGATCTTCTGGTAGATTTGTATAGAGAACAGACAGACATTGAGTTTTATAGGTATAGATAATAAAAAACCACACTAGCAACAGATTCGTTAGTGGCCGACTGTACAATGCCATGATTAAAAAATCGACCTGTACTCGGTATAATAATGTGACTCGAGTGGCGACTCCGGTCGGCCGGAAGGTAATGAGGGGCGACGCATCTCACGGCGACCCCACTCGATTTTTCACACCTATTATCGCGTGCACATAAGGAAACTTAAAATATCAAGTGTTCGAGGTGTTCTGTCATTGACTTGCAGGCCCGTGTCCTTCAAGGCTCTGTACGAGTTCGTGGACTTGCAGCAGGACGGCGAGGCCTTCGGTCCCGGACCCTGCTCCCGCCGCTTCTTCAGCCGCTCCACGGACGCCACCAGCGAGCCGCCGCAGCGGTTCGCGGCGCCCAGGGACATCTTTCTCTACGGCAGGGGAGGAGCCCAGAATCTGAGGTGAGCACTTGGATTAAAGAAGGTGCCGTTGTTGTTGCTGCCGTCCACGTGAACGTTTCCGGCCGACGTTTCGGATCCCATTGCAGGGTCCATCATCAGGGCTGATATGTTGTGAGTGTTGGTGTTGTGGTTATGTATTGGTTTGCAATACCGTGTCGAAAGCAGGATGAGAACGTTGTCAGTGTTATGTTAAGATTAGCTAGTAATACCGTGTACCAAAACGGCATAATACCCCGGAAGACACAAACCAGAAAATTCTGGGTGGCCGTGAAAACCTAAGAACATTCTTTAAACAGCTCACATATAAAAATATTTTTTGTAGATGTCTTAGTCCATTCTGAAACCTATTATTCCTGCACTCAATCCACATTTCCCAAAAATCTATATTCCTGCTCCAACAATTATCCTGGCCCAGCCAACTCTCTCACACTTCTCTTTCTAAAAAACCTTCTTTTTAACACTTCATATACAATCCTCCCACCCAAATCCACTCTATTATATCATACTTTCTCGCTCGAAATGCGATCCTTCTTTAAAGCTTCTACCCAATCACAAGAAGCCCTTGCCAAGTAAAAAAATAGGCCCCAATGCTACAGGAAAGGACCCCTGAATATGCATCTAAAATACGTATATAAAAAATAAGAATATCATTACTACGCAATGCATTAATTAAATAGTAATTACAAAATTGACTGCTTGTCTCCTATAATATTCACACTATCATAAAAAAAGTATGCCTTTAGATATTTATATGCATTCGTTTCTGAAAAAAATTCTTGCTTCTCGTGATTTCCGCATTGCGACAATGGTTTGGTCCCTAACCTGATATATTATCAGAGTAGGTACCTAAAGGATAGGTACCACGATTATCGATCGAAAAGAATCGGTACTAAAAAAATGCGTAAATATCGAAGCTAAATGCTCAAAAGCTCACTGGCCATTGTTAACTTTAAAACAAATATTTTTTGTTGTCAAAAATCTACTTTTTAAAGCTTTTATCAACCTTTTACGACTTTTATTTATTTAATCATATTTTAAAGAAATAACTTGAATATGGATGGATACCTTCGATTTTCCTGGATTGGGAAAAGTTTTCCAGAATCAGAGGAACGGGTACCTACTTCAAGACTTTTCAAATTATTCATCACAACTTAAGACAGTGATTACTGGTTTTATCAAGATTTAGGCGCCTTTAACTCCACTTTAAACTCAATGACAAAGCAAAATAATTGAGTTTGGATACAATAGCAATTAGCGGATCCGCAATTCAGGAAAGCTGGAAATAATTTCAAACAACTTCTAAATAATATTAGAAGAAGTTGATTTAAAAATCTTACATGGCATATTGTTGAAATAATCTATGTTGAAGGAAATGAAAGTGTAGGTACTACTCTCAACTCAATTTAATGCGCTTATTTTAGTCAAATACAGTGGTGATCGAATGAACCGGATCACTAAAAAAATCCTAATGTTTATAGGTAATAAAATTTTGATTCGGAATATTATCTGAAATACTTAAAGGCCGTTTGATTATTAAAAAATAAACTCTTGAGAAAAGGTTTTTATCGACAGTTTTAGTTTACTACATGTCTACTTCACTTTTCCACATAATCGCCATTCAGTTCTAACCACTTTTGGTAAAGCTGCACCAATTTCTTTAACTCCTCTACACAGAAGTTTTCCGCCTGGGAATTGAACCAGTTGACAGCGGCAGTTTTGAGTTCTTCTTCGTTTTCAAACCGTTGTTCACCAAGCCACCGTTTCAAATGTAAGAAGAGGAAGTAGTCGCTAGGCGCAAGAATAGGACTAGTATGGAGGGTTAAAAAAGGTTCCCAAAGAAAATCTTGAATCTCCTTCTTGGATACGGCAGCATACGGGTCTCCGCGCGATGAGCAATTTCGGTGCCCACCTTGCACACAATTTGTGATATCCTAGCTGTTCTGTGACAGTCGTGTAGATAGAGGTTGGCCCAACGTAGGAAATTCATTTTTCCTACGTTGGGCCAATAAACGTCAATCGACGATTACTTCGTAGTTTTCGGTTCCCTTGTTCAACGATTCCGTTGGTCTGAATACTGGGCCTGCCACTACGCTCTTCGTCATGCACCTTGTCTCCGCACCAGATTCTAACCTCTTTTTCGCTCATTACCTACTGGAGGTCCATACACAAGGCACAACTCCCGATGCATACAAAAATTCATTCGTGTACCTACTTATTTACGCGCCGTAGAAGTTACATATTGATAACGCTCAAAGTACCTATTAAGTTGTAAAAATCTACAGTGATTATTTTCGATTATATTGCCGAGTTTGTCGACATACAAAAGCTTTCTTAAATTAATGGTGGATTAAGATAAGCCCTGCTCTTGATCTAAATATAATAATTTCGTTATCCATCCCGTAAGTCCGTATATTCCTAGAATTCAGACAGAAAAAGGAATTCGATAAAACAAAAAAAAATGCGGCTGGAGAGAGAGACTTGAACCTCGAACACGCGGACCGCAACGCGACGACTAGACGAGAGACCATCGCTTCTTCGCAATCCGTCAAAAATATACTACTTATATATTTTAGATTAATTTACGCTTCCTACGTTCGACGTTTGACAAGTTTTTTTATTATGTACAAATATAAATAAATATTATTTAAATCATGTTCCGTGATTTTTCACGAGTGTACGGCGAGTATGCAATATATAGCATATTTTTGACAGACTTTTGAAGGAAGAAGAACCGATGGTGGCTATGTCAGTTAGTTGCTGCGTTACTGTTCACGCGATCGAGGTTCGATCCTTTCTCCAACCATGTAATTTCATTTTTTAGCCTTGAATTCGAACAAAATTATTATATTTAGATATTACTGGAACACAAATTTCAAGTGTGTGGTCTCGCATTTTAGCTACGTGCCCCCCGAACATGCGTTCGCTACACGCATTCTCGCTATAAGACGCAAATGTGCTTCAAGAAAATAAATTCAAAAATTGAATCACAGCTCGCTCTTCGCAACTGGCGGGAGAAACGATTATCGTGGACATTGCTACCTTGCTGCATTGAACCCACTGAAATAGAGATGAGTCGTTCATGAACAAACTGTTATTTTACGACAGTTTACTTTCTATCGTTGAAACTGAAAGAAAAAATTCCTGGAGGGAAAGTTAACAGTTCAAATTAACTGCCGAACGATTCAAAGTGAACAGTTCACTCGACCGAAGTACTCGGTGAATATCAGTTAACTGAACTAAAATTTCCATCTCTACTGAAATAAAAAAACTTCAGTAGCTTCATAAATAACCGATAGATGGCCCCGCATGCGTCAAACTACGCTCAGACCCGCCAACATTTAAATATACGCCAACGGCCCTTTATGAATATGCCTGATGTAAGAATAATTTTTCATTTGACTACATGATACGTACCAGAAAATTAAACATACGGAACTGTGAAATGGGATTTATGGTTGATAACATTGAGTAAATTATTATTTGGGCGCGCTTAGATTCGATGTATAATTTTGATACTAACTGGCGGGCGCATCATGTTAAATTTTTTTATTTTATTTTATCGAGGTAATAAGTATATTCTCTCCGCTCTGATTCTCACCATCACCCTTCCTGTACAAAATTTGCATATTTTAGTAATATGGTTTGGATAGTATTAACTATAATACATGTTTATATTGGAGGGAGTGGATGTGGTAATCAAGGCAAAAAGAGAGTCCTTGTATCTCTTCTTAGGGTCCTAAAGAATAACTATGCAAAATTTGGTAGAGATCAGTCAAAGGGTTTAGAAATTAATAAAAAAAACAGACAGATGGAGAAGGAGTTGAGGAAACGCAGGAAAAATATTACATTGTATTTCTTTAATAATCATTGTATTTTCATTCCAGTTGTTCATATCGCTTTGAAGCGCAGCGCGGCGAACGCGTCAAGATAATAATCACCTCGCTGACAGTTGACAAGAAGAAGAGAAGTCGTTGCCTGACACATGAAAGTGCCAGAACATCCCGTAAAGCCTGCCTTGGAAAACGCAGAGCATCTCTCACTGTGTATGAAGTTCCGTGGCCAGGATCCCCAGCTGTACCGAGAGATTGCCTTTGTTCTGTCCCAAAAGGAATACTTCCTTTCACATTTATCTCATCCACTCACGTCGTGGAAGTGAGATTTGAGGCTTTCAACATGAGCGCTTCCGATGACTTCAGCAATATGTTTTTTGAAGGAACTTACGAGTTTATTAGGTCTCCTGTATGTCCTCGAACTCAAAGGGTTACAGGAGCCAGCGGAGAAATTAAACTGGGTCTACCAAGCATAAATGAAGATGAGGTATGTGATAAATATTTTACTAAATTTACCTGCACAAAAAACATATATTTGATTCAGACCTGAAACAATCTCATCAAAAATGTATCCTTATTTAATCTTAATTAATGATTCAAACAATAAGATTGTATTTGCTTGTAATTTTATATCTTATCCATATAGGAGTATTAATAATAATTATGTGAGGAAAATATGTGTAATATATAGGTTTAGTGTATAAAATATGTATAATAAAACGTTTACTGTTTTTTGGTTTTAAATATCGCACCCCCGCTCAAATACTGCCACATCTCAAAAAATAAAAAATCCATTTTATTGCACCATTAGTCTCACAATACTTCAAAATCTTATCTCAGAAAGTGTCATGTGCATATAGTTCAATTGTTTTTCCTTAGAGGGCACTAGTGTCATTGCAATATTAACCAAAATTATAAAATACCAAACATAAACAGTGTCACGTAAAATAATGTATTTTTTTGAGTTATGACACTATTTGAGCAGGGGTGCGATATGTGTTTTCTAAATATATTTTTTCCATTAACTTAGAACTAGTTCTCTTTTTCTCCCGATTTCTTTTCGGTGAAATGTGTGTGCTGATACGATTAATATTTTTATAAATGTAAATTGTTTCATTTCTGCATTGTTAACATGTATAATGTATGTAAAAATATTTTTTTTTATTTCTTATCAAATCATTTCAGCTGAACTGTATACATCATCCCTGGCTTATTGACCCGTCGATTGGCCAATACCTATATGTCCAGATGAAAGGAACATACATGAACGAGCCCGTTATAGATGAGCACAACTTCTCCAACAATATATCCATACTTCACGAGGACAAGGATCATTGCTCTACCAAAAACCGCATAGCCATCTACCCTGGCACATTACCTCCTGTTATAGTATGCCCTTCACCACCTCCCCACCAGAAGCATAGTATTATTAAGGTGTTTTCTGAAGGTTGGGGAGTTGGATCAAACACACTGGACCTTCCAACCTTGACGTCTATACCGACAATAGATAAACTAGGTCAGGATTTTTCAAGGGCTATAGCTGTGGAGCTTATTGGAAAAGAATCTGGAACATACTCGATTACTTGGCTGGAATTATCAAGGAGGTTTGTTTAATTTGAATAGCCCAGCTTAAAGAAAACCCTATTATTATAATACCCTATTAAAAATCATTAATTAATATTAAATATACTAAGTAACACTATATTTAGTTTTTCACTGTCTCATCATAATATAGTGAATTAATTATCTTATTAGCAACCTTTTGTGTTCTTTGAAATACTGATATGTAATTGTATAAATAATATAGATACAGAACAATATAGAAAAGACAGATCTCTTTGATATACATATTTGGAAATTCAACAATTATAATGCATGGGGATTATAAAATCAAACATCCAACTGTTTACTCACAGTGAACTTATTTACTTTCTAGGAAACACAACACATATCCAGCAGTTTTCGCAATGCTGGATGTTTGCAAATTTAGGTGCCCGGAATTGAATGCTTGCATCAATGCGTCTCTGTGGTGTGATGGAATATCACACTGCCCATCTGGCTATGATGAAGCCTTGTCTCATTGCTCCTTTCTGCTGCAACTACCTCTACAGTATTTGTTGGCTTTCTGTGCCGCAATTATTTCTGGAGCTTCATTGACTGTATTTATCTTATTAAGAATTCGGAAAAGACGAAGGTCTTCAGCTTTTCAGAGAAGACTGGAAAGTTTATCATCGGATACAGCTGTTTTTGGAGACAAAGAAGTGATTTGCTGACACAGCGACAATTCTGTTAGATACGTGGAAGTTGACCGTGTTACAACGGTGTGACAATGTTTTGCAGCAAAACATGGTTACTCTGAGTTTGTTGAAACCAAAATCGGTGTACATGATTGTTTTTATACACAAATCTTTGTGGTGTTCCACTCTTAAACGCTCCTGAGTGTGCCTAGTATTGCATCAAATGTAATAAGTCTAACATTCGACAAACAATTAATAATAGATGTTTGTAGATTTGGTGGACAAATTATTTGTTGCATTGACTTTCAAGTGGTTCCAACGATTTCATGTGCGGATGTTATGCATCACACTGAAATATCTTAAGCTAGGTAAATTTATTAATGTTAAATTATAAAACCCACTGAGATGTATACGCACAATAAGAGCAATCCCACACTCGGTTTCATAAAACAATGCTTCCATTGTATTAACAGAATTGTGATATTGATGTTAATTTGAAATTGTTATACTGAGGTAATGTGATTTTATTTGTAGACTTTATTGGACCAAAACATATTTTACATAATATTAGGGTATCTCTTATACAGTAATTATTTGAAGGAATGCATGAATAGTCAATGTTCCAAATTGAATAGACAAATAGCCAATTTTTAATATAATGTTTTAACTAATTTAACTCTATTTTCTGTTATATAAATGATGTTAAATTTCAGAATGTTTACAGGTGTTGAGTTTGAATTTGAATTAGTTTAAAAAATAATTATTATTTATGCGTGAAACATGTCTATTTTATTCTCCAATACAAAGAATTTTATTATACGTACCTAGAAAATATTAACTACATTTTTAGAGAAGTTCATATCAGAAGAGATAAATATTATTATTATCAATATATTTTCTTTGAATATTTAAATATTTTATATTCTATTCATTTGTTATTATATTCAAGACAGTGCAGAGACAAATACTTTAAATCATATAATGTACATACAAATAAATATTGAATTTCTACTGCCATATTCAATAATTTTTAGGAATCTTGTCATTATTCCAAGAAAGGAAGAATATTTTTTTGTATTTATCATCGTAAATATATAATATAAATTAGCAGAGATGGAAATGAGGGGAAACATAAGGAGAGAGAAGAATCCTATCAATTATCATAACCTTATTATAAATTTGCATCATCCGTAATGGGCCTCGTTGAAAACTGCAATGGCCAATACTTAGTAATAATAGCTGCAGAGAGATACTTGAATGGTTGAATTAGTACCATAACAATATACTTACTCCTTTTTCTAACTAAATTTCATGGAATATTTGAATAAATTTTATCGCATATGTAGCACATACTTACAGGATCAAATTTCTCATTTCCATCACTGATAATTAGAAACATACTAACATTTGGAATGATATTTAAGGCGCAATGTATTTAAAAGAATGTAAATAGTAATTAATAAACCAGATGGATGAAAGTAGTTCCTAGATTTTTATATCTTGTCTTTTTTTTTATTTTGGTGTCAATGAAAATTTTAGATATAGTTGTATGTACGGTAATAAAATAAAATAAAATTATAAAAATGTGAGAGATGACACCACCAAAAAAAAAATGCCTACTCATATGTAAGTTAATGATATGTTTCTGTGTTTGACACCTAAAGTTCATTATTCATTTATTTCACCCTCACTATTTAGCAATTCAGTTTTCCTATATTTTTGTAACTCAATCTCTATTGTAAAAATTAAAATAACATAAAATGTAAAATAAATCATGTCATATCTTAGCTTTTAGAAGATTCCATAAATAAATAGAATAAAATATCAAATTATTAATATATTCAAAAATCTTATGGCGGTAACACTTTTATTTTATTTTACCTTTCATCCTTCCTTGGTGTAAAGAAATATTTGATTGAAATATGTTTTTCATATATATCATATCTTGGGCGGGTTTGAGATGCAACTTTAATTTTTAACTGACACTGAACAAAATTGATATGTTTAATCCATATTCATATTGGTGGAATCCCAATCTAATCAACCAATTAACATTTAATAACAATAAAATATTTCAAAAAACTAATTACATCTGATACAGTGGATAACAGCAAAGCATCGACAGGCTTAGCAACAGTTTACAAACAGATATTAAGTCTAAAAGTAGTGAATAAATAAACCCTTCAAGAAAATAAAGTATTTGTGATACACTAGAAGTAGGTAGTTTAAGATATTGATGACAACTATAAAAAAGAGAATAAATTATTTGTAAAAAGCTACATACTTTCTTCAGACTAGCAAAGATTAACAAACAAAAACAAGATTTTAACACGGGTAAAACATTATTTTATAAAAATCTCAAGCCTATTTCAGCCTCTTCTTTATCTAGTGAGGTAAAGAAGCAACCATTCAAAATATGCTAACCAACATATAAATTTCCTGTGCTTGAATTGTTTGCAACATCTTTCTGAACCACTTAAAACTGAATTCTATTTTGAGAACTCCATTTATTTGTAAACCAAACTTTTTCATTGTAATTTAAGCATTTTTAAAAATATTATTTGAGTGCATAGTAAATTAATGAGGTTGTTGAAATTTAATAAGACTAATGGATTACAAATTGGTTACCTTCATGAATGTATATTTATTGTGAAAATTTATTAATAGACACATATATTTATTTATAAAATGTAAATATTATTTGATACAATAGAGAAATAACTAAACCTGCGCTACCATTGACTTATAAATATTCAGACATCTTGTCAGGTGCACGCTGACAATAAAAAAGAAATACCTAATTAACGTAACTTTCATATTATACCACTTTTTAAAATCATTGCAACACAAAAATAGTGATGGGGTTTATTTTCTTACATGTTGAAGAATAGTCGGTATAAATATAGTATAACCATTCTTATAACACATATACAATTACTTCAGCTTATTATTACAAGTTATTATCACAACAATACATCCAATTGATTGATTTTAACTAGTTTTATATACATATTTACTAATGGAAATTTTTTAGCAAACACTTTATAATGTTTCATAAATTAAGTTTTCAACTAATTATATTATTAAAGATGAGCTAAACCGTTGTTATGTGTGATTGGTATTCAATTGTAACAATGATTGATGATCGGTCTAGTATACCACAGTTGCCAATTAAATTGTGAAAAATCAGTTAGTGATCATCAATACAATCAAATACTAATCAAGGTAAAAAATAATGCTTTTACCCATCACTAAGTACTAATTATTTTCATTTAAATAAAGATGTTGCATCTTTCCCTTGCACATCCATAATTTTTTTTGGATATCAGTATATCAACAAGCTCAGAGTTTAGTAACTAATCTTACCATATTCGGTACCAATTTGAAGTAATAAAATATATTCATATATGTAATTATGCATAAGTAATCGGTTCAAATAAATATTATCTGAAGTCCAGAACCTTGTCACCACTTTATATTTATGCAGATTAATCTAATCTGGAAACTCATATCTATGAGTTTGATATTTGACACAATCAAACAAATGGTAAATATCCTTATCCAAATGTTTTCTGTTTACACATTTTTTCTATGTAAATATGTATGTTGTCGTGGGAATAAGTTTTATTACATGATGTACAAATATACAGGGTGTAACAAAGCTAGTCCAAAATTCTTTACAGGTAGGTTCCTGCCTAAATTATGAGTTGAAAATTTCAAACAACAATGTCCTAATATTAATAGTCATGGAGATAAGCTTTTGTATGTTTTTTCAATATTTCTGACTTCTGTAAAATGTTTTACTAATATTAAAGAAACTTATGCGGAATATTAAGAATTCATTTCCATGAAAATGATTAAAACCTTGCGGAAACTTAAATCTGAATTTTTACAAGGTTTTAATCATCTTATTTGAATTGTATTAAATAAAAAAAATGAATTTACAGAAGGTAAGTAATTCAGAAATGTTGAAAAAAAAAAAATTTTTGAAGTTTATCCCCATATCTATTGATATGAGTGCATTTTGACTTTAAAATTTGCAACTCGTAATTTGGGCAAGAATCTACCTATAAATCTGTAAAGTATTGTGGGTTTGCTATGTTACACACTGTATAATTTATATAAATGTACTTATCAGCATACGCCAACTGTGAATGATAAACCGTAGAAAATAATCCATATTTAAAAGAAGAATTTGGTAAATATTTTATTTGACAGATAAGATAAGACAAAATATATTGACGGTCCCTATGCATAGATACTTACATCTGCAAAATATAAATTTTCATTTTACTATCTTAAACTATCCTATTTACTTTATATTTTTGGACAATGTTAAAAAAAATTGAATATGAATTCTAATTGTCTGATTTAATTTATGCTAATCAATGAAATATTAAAAAATTACTAAATGTGGTTTTTATTCTTGATTTTTTGATGACATTCAAATTTTTTCATCGTGTCGCTGTAAATTGGCAATAAAGTTTGTTTGAAAATATTTCAAAAAGTTTTTTACTTAATTCGGTAATTCACAGAAATGTGTTTTGCGAACCACCATTTAAATATTTACTTTATTAAATATCAAGATGTAACACCACGGTATCAAACGTGGAGACAGAAAAAAGGTATGTACCTATATGAAATGAAACTATGAAATTGTTTAAATCATTTGAAAAATGGCTTTGGTCATTATATGCAAAATTTATGTATTATTCCAAGACTGCGAAATCAACTGCCAAATATATAAGCAGTAATGTAAGCCTGCTTCTGGACAGGGGTGTATCTCAATGTTGGTGTTACACAATAATCTGATAAATATCAAAATTCGCATTGTCTAGGCAAATGAAAATTAATTTCGTTTCTATTACATACATAGTTTTGTACAATGTTCAAAAATATTCATTAGATGCTGTCTATGATTCAACCAGTAACCTTGGTTACCTACCTAATATTCTATTAGAAATTGGTTGAGAATACAGGACCACGGCATACCCAGAATAGTAGTTTATCTTCGGCTTGTCGGCGAGTTATTAGCCTACTAGCTATTAGTCTGCAAAATCCTGGAGTAGGGACTGATTACTGACAACAAGTGGTTCTAATCCTCCTCGTTTTGTCGGCACTCATAGATTGAGGAGTTCGGAATATGAATTATTATTATTAGAAATAGAAATTAAGGAATCTTAAAAATATTTAAATTCCAAGATATTAGCATTTTTAACTAACTTTAAAGCATATAGAAAATTTTGTATAATTTGATGTGTAGGCAACAGTTTGTGCATTGTCTGCCCAAAACATAGTGCCCAGCAATCTCAATGGGAGCAATGAGAGAAAACATAGGACCTAGCAATGTCAATGGGAGAAAACATAGAACCTAGCAATGTCAATGTCAATAGTCAATTGCTTACTGCTATGCGCGGTCGCTGAAACGAGAGATTTTCGTACATTGACCCTACGCTACGTATCCTTGTCGCACGCATTGCTGTCACGCTCGCACAGGTACAGCGAGCGAGCGTGATAGCAACATAATTGTACGCGTGCAACATGAATATGTAGCGTAGGGTCAATGTACGAAAATCTCTCATTTCAGCGATCACAATTTAGCAGGTACATAATACATGATGCACCTTGCCTAAGTGTGCATAACAACTTTTAATTTCTTTAGATATATGATATATATGAATTAATTTTGAACCAAGTAATTTTACTTGCACTAGCAGTCCATTTTGATTTCATTTCAACTTTGTTTCAAGATTCGAGTAAGTTGGGAAACATTGTGATAGATGTATGAACTCACTGTAGAGGAGACTGGGGACACTTGATCCTTATATGGGAGCCTATGTACACGAGATGTATAAATGCAACATTTTCAGAAATTCTGTGAATGTTGCATTATTTCTCACATATTAGTATTCTATTGTAACTATCTGAAGTAGTGAAATCAGTCAAACTTGACAGTTGTACAGATGGCAGACGGTTTGGTGTTTGCTGCTGAAGACACATATATTTCGTAAGTTTTAATTTTGATTAAACAGTTATTTAGAAAAGATGTTAGAGGTACTTAAGTCTTCAATAAAATCAATATCTATGTACTTTTAAATTTCACACAAAGAAATACAAAATCAAAATACTTTTTTTATTAATAAAATTTTCTACAATCAACCCGGTTAGAGGATATTAATTGGTACACATTCTTATGAGAGACTGGATCCTTCCCGCATCAAGTGTCCCTTATTGATTTTTTTTCTCTTTTTTTTCGGGATCCACTATGCCTAGAGTAAATAAAGCGAGAAAAGATGCTCGGAAAAAAAGACCAATCCATAAAAAAATCTTGTAGTCGGCTGTGAATGATGTTTTAAGCGGTAAAAGTATTTGTGGGACTCAAACATCACTCAAAAGCTTATTCTCAGCAGCCATGATTCTCAAAATGTACATCAGGAAAACAAACAATGCTACATATTGAATTGACCGTGCTTCTGACTACCAACACTCCAGAAAACCAGTCATCGAAAATGAGTGGAAAGCTAGGCGACAAAAGAAGATTTGCAAAGCTAAAGCAAAAGCAGTGAAATGTAAATTAAATTCAAGATGAAAAATTCACAATTCACAAACTCGCAATTACCGCCTTCTGCTGAATCAGTTTTAAGTAAGTATTTCAAGTCAAAGTGAACTCACATCAGAAAATGGAGTTAACACCAATGATGCTATAATCAGCAGGGACCGACTTATAGTGAAATTCATCTCACAAAAGAATCTTGTGCACAGATAAGTTGGACAAACAATAAATTAATCCTAAGCAGGATATGTTTCAAGTGGCCTATAAAGATGATATTAGTGCAATGAATAAATTTCAAGTTGTGAAGGGACTAACTTCTCCAAAAATTATGTCATCATCAAAGAAAATCATTGGCTTTTAATTTCCAAACTCACTGAGAAATTTCAAAAATTGAGTAGGTACATATATGAAAAAGAGATATAATAAGGTTGATGATGAAAAGAATAGATTTGACTGAGTACCTTTAAGACAAAAAGATAAAAATTGAGTAGCTTAATGATTAAAAGAGTCTAAAATTACTCATTAAGAGTAATAGATATTATTTGTTAATTTAGATGCAGAATTTATTTTGTATTCTAAGCAGGAATCACCTAGGAATATTGGGTGATTTTGCTAAAATGAATAATTATATACCTTTGTGTTTAAAATGATAGTCGATAAGTAAAGATGTTGTTAAAGTCTGTTTAATGAACAATAATAACTATTTTAACACTTTTTATTATATAACCTAACTGGCACAGAAGATATCTGCGATCATTGTCGTATTAATTTATTATATCATTGTCTGCAATGAATGGTATTATATGTGCCTAAAATATGTGAGACATGTTCCCCTGGATCATAGAATAGAGACAATGGATCAAGTCACCCATGTGGGGCTCAAGTCTCCTATATATATATGGGACACTTGATACCATTCCCTTTCCTACTTTTTGTGGGATAATTACAACATTTAAAAACCAATGTAAACGTTTGTGAGGTAGAAAACGCAAAAGTCGTGTACCTACTATAAATAATCGTATACTAAGTTTAGAGTTGTATCAACTTGGATTAGGCTAAATCCAAGATCATGGTCCCATTGCATATACAACGAAAATGAGTATTTCACTATATTATTGTATGTGCTAATAATAACATGAAAGATAATTTACGTTTAAATAGTAAGTATTAAATAAGATATTACACTTAAAAGTTTCGAAGAATGTCCCGCATATTTTGACATTTCATAGGCAACATATGAGGTTAGGTTAGGTTATTAGGTTTGGTTAGGTTAGGTTATTAGGTTTGGTTTGTTTAATTTAGATTACGATTATTTCAGTTAGATTAAATTAACAGGACATTAAATTATATAGTGAAATACTTATTTTCATTGTATGAACAACTGGACCGTATTCTTTGATTACTCCCTTGATTTTTTGACATGTGTCATCAAAATTGTTTTTACTCAATGTTTCGACATTAATCTTTAAAATGTCGGTAACGACTTACCTACCCTATCTTACTTATGTACCTACCTATCCACGATCACGAAACAGTAGGTACTCCAGATACCCACCTATCTTGATGCGTCCGCGACCTGCATGTGACGTTCCGCATCGCGTCCTTTTTAAATTAGAATATAAGTTTTATTTTAAAATAGGTTTAGGTAATTTTAAATTTCGCGCGGCACCACGGGTTGCCACCCCGCACCGCCAGGGGTTGATAGGGTGCCATTGCGGGTGGGAGAGGCTACCCCCCCTCCCCCGCATACACAGATAGTTGAAGCCGGAGGGCCAAGAACGCCCCCTTGTCTCGTTCCGACCGCCACCGCCGCAACAGCTCGGGCTCCTCGCCCGCGGCCGCCCCTTCGGCGGCGGGCCCTGAGCCGCCGCCACGTGTGTTCAAGAACGCGGGGCGGCGCCGTCAACGTCGCTTGAGGAGAAGGCGGCCTGCAGCGCTCTGGACGGTTCCAGGCGATGGCCGCTTCACCTCGGCGGGCTCCCGAGGAAGGCCTGACGCTTTTCTGCAGCTCGGCCCCAGCAGCGACCGGAGGGGACCGACGTGCTTCCGCGGCCTGGACCACGTGCGCTTCCCGCGGGTTACCGAGACTCCGGCCAGATGCCTCCAGCCGATCGTGGATCCCGCCGCCGGACGCGCCAGGTCTGGACCACGCGGCGAGCCACCCGCGGCATCCAGATGGCGGCCACGAGGGCCTCTGATAGTGGACACGTGTTTTAGTGTGTTGTGATTTTTTTTGTTTGAACAGAATGTGAAAGGACAGGACGGACTTCTGTGACGGTCGAACTGCTGGCGTTTAGGTTAGGATTAGTTATAAAATTAGTAATAGTGCTTTAGAACGTAAGGTTTAACTGTTTTCTTTCATTTGTAATAAATGTATATAAACCCGCCGGAGTGTTTGAAATTCCCGCTCCACCTTCCTTGACAAGGCAACTTATTGATAGACGGAGACGGATTAATAAAACCGCCCTATCAATCTTCTATCTTGTGGCATATAAATGTAGGTACAATACCTACAGTTATCAAACCTTAATATTTGATGAGATGTATTCATTATTCATATGTTAGAAAACAATCAATAATACTAATTTCTTGCTGCTAGACCCTGGGGCTGGCTATTCCGACCGCTTTTAAAATGAATGAATCAGAAAAAAATAACCGTTTTCTCATTTGTGCTACCTAACACAACGCGAATCACATTTTAGCTCCAAAGATCAATTGGCGACTGTAAATAACCCTAATGTACTGCAGCAGCACAATCATGCAGAACCAACACCAACCTGTAGAACTGGATGATACGAGGGATCGCCGTCGGATAACGGCAGAACGGCGCGAATCAAAATGTCAAATAATTGATCGAATATTTAAATTTGTATTAATCGACTACAATTGTTAACAACTTTCGTTACAAATTTTGGATTTAATCTTAATTTAATATTTATCACGGTTTACATATTTACGGACGGACGATCTTATCATTATTGTATGCTTTTTCAATGAGAAACAAATAAAACTCTGCATCATGTTATGTATCATCATTTAATTAAGTACCTAGCTATATCAAACGCTCTGACGCAAATCGAAAATTCTTTCCAGGTATAACTACGACAACTGCCGATTGCTAATACTGAAATGACGATGCGACATGCGACGAACTGATAACTGGTGATTAGAAATCTAAAAATATAAAATATGTACTTACTCACCAATTTTATGATTCATTTGTTGTTGGTTCGGTGTTGGTGTTGGTCGCGTTCATATTTATAGAGCTCAAAAAAAGCGAGCGTTTCTCCCTGAATCGCTGAATCCATCCCACAAGAACTGTTTTTTGCAAATTTGCATCACCCGTTAAAAATACTTGTGGAGATCATTCGTCATCTTCACTCGAAGAACATCAGACAATGAAAATTTTACTAAAAATAACACGTGAACTACACGGTGTGTTTTTACAAGCTTCTTCCACCTTGCTAAGATATTAAATAGTCATCAACTTTCATATAACCCGATCTTTCGCGGATACCCTATATTCTTGTTATATTTTCTTAACCATCCATTTCTTGCTCATACGTTCTACATGAAGAAATCATCCCGGCACTCCTTTCTTTGTTCTATCTACCATACTACAGCCAGCATTTACGTTCACTTCTATTTTGTTCACACAAGTCCCTTAGTAAAACTTCCATTTCTTTTTGTCAGTTCCAGACTTCACTTCCATATATCAGAGTTGGTACTAGAATGTTATTTTGTACCGTTAGTCTTGCTTCCTTTGACAGATTCTTACTGGCCATAATTGCATTCAAAGCGCCATTTACTTTGTTATCATTGATAAATCGTTAAAAATCATAATTATAATAAGTAATCAGCAATATATGTGACCCCGTAATGGTAGAGCACTTGGTTAGCATTTGAAAGATACCGATATCGACACCCGGCTGCTTTGAAATCTTTGTGAAAAATGTGAACAAATTTTATTGGGTTAGCCTCTGAAACGGCTGGATACTATGCTCGATACGGTGTAGAACACAAGAGATGACTAGTACACTGATAATGTCGAAACCCCTTCATTGGATGATGTGTAACTGGCAATAAAAGAGCTAAAATATAACAAAACCCTTTGATAAAACGAGCTGGTGGGCGTACAAAGCAGCAGGTGGAGGAGAATTTACGCAATATCTATAAAGCGTTACATAATATTACAAGAGTATAACCTTGTTAAACACCGTATAAAATTATATCTAATTTCCTGTTCAAAAGATTGCTTCCAATGTCTGAGGAAATGGCGAGTCTCTGAAAAATATACCTATTCTAGGCTATTAAAGAACTTTCTGCGAGTGCTGATGTAAAATGGATCATGTTTTTTAGAATGAATGGACACAAATATGTAGGTACGTAGAACGTTTCACATATTTCTACGAGAACATAGCGTTATGGTGTACATTGTACTTTGTGTGTACACTTTGTATGTATAAACACGTAAGTATATAATATTAATTTATAAAATTTTCATAAATTTAATATTTTTTATAATTCATTTTTTCCTACTTGAGGAAAAATATGGATTGAAAAAATTAGTCAATCATAGATCTTCGGATAATAATCCACCAGCCGATGTAATCTAATGTTATATTACGATTGCAATCAGGAGATTATTTATATTCTCGGTTATCGTGAACGTAAATAAGCAAGTTGGTATACCTAATTATAATAACGCCCTGTAACGCATGCTGTAACGTCCCTGAACGGAAAAAAATGTCACAGAAAAATAGTGTTGCTAGTTAACACAGAAACTTGATTGCATGTTGCAAACGTCAACGATATGTACTATGTACGATCAATGTGACACGTGATCGTACTCCTTTAGTATTTCTGCTGACGTTCTCGAGTTCTCGCTTGTCCTTGATTTCGTTACTCATCGTTTGCCTTCGATTCGGCTGTACTTTCCAGATAGTTTCGTCATATTGTATTGTGTCTGCAGTCGAATACAAACACTAGTCACTAGTCGGTCGACTCTGTTTGATCACCTAATTTTCAATAGCCGGCGTTTGTAGCTGGCGCTCTTCCAAGTTTAGTGGTTTTAGGAATTACCGCTTGCGGGTGTGTCTTGACTTTATACTGTGATTGTGACATTGTACCTATTGATACCGATATTGTTCGGGTTTTCTACTGCAGTCGCATACCAATTTAATCTTGAACAATGAACCCATATCAACAGGTTGGTTTTGTTTTTTTTTAAATTTATTTTTCTTAATTCATTTTACGCGTTGCGCACATGCTACTTATTTACTTTTAGTTTAGTCGAAAGATTATTTATCGTTATTTCATAGAATTTTCAATACCCCTACATTATTAATCACTAGTGTGTGATGATTAGCATTCCTTTTGTTTTAGTACCTCTTCCATGTGACTATATTTTATGTCATGTCCTCTGTATTGTTATTATGACTATGTAGACATGCAGAGACAGCAGTTGGCCATTCTTATCATAATTGCTTTTAAAATACTAACAGAATATTTTATTTGTAGTCCACATTCTGTGTGCATGTTTTCTTCATTGATCTTTTTTTGCACTAACTATTAACAAAAATAGATTTATTTTTAATCAAGTCAGTTAATGTTTGTAATCATTCAAACCTAATGCAGTGTTACATTATCTTGTTTTATAAGGAGTGTTAAAAATGCTATTAAGGGTCCAATATAACCATTTCTCAAAAATAATGCTTGGCTATCACAAAGTATTTCGCTCGAAAAATAGTCAGTAAGACTGTCATAAATAATGTCAACCGAGTGTTTTTTTTACTTAGCTAAAATATGAATATTTTGATTTTCAAAAGGGCCAACCGGGAATGCCTTCGCATCCGGCCTATCCACAAATGCCATATGCTCCGCCCCAGCCGTACATGCATAACATCGGCTACAGCGGAGCCCCGCAGTCCTTTGGAATGCCGATGCCGTATGGGGGGATGCAACACCCCACTCCGTACCCTCATCCCTACCCTTCCCAATACCCACAACAGTCCCAGTATCCCCAACAGGAATCTCCCGCTGGTTATCCTCACCAAGGCCAGGGCTATCCCCAACAAGTTCAGAGCCAGGCTTACCCTACCCAGGGAGGATATCCCTCGCAATATCCTTCACAACAGCCTCCACTCCAAAGTCAGCATAGCATTCCTCAATACGCTCCTCCTCCTTCAGAACAAGCATACTTTGGGCAATCGACTCCTGCTGCCAGGAAGGTAACGGCCAACTCTGTTTTTCAAACCTTAAGCCTTCCCGAGCGGTATACATATATGATCGCGAATTGAGGCTTCACTGGCAAGCATTTTAAAGCGGTAGAAATATTCACATAATGATCTATTAATCTTCAATTTTTTTTTTCAAAATTTGCATCGGTATACTATAATACACAACATTATTTTTTATATATAAAAATTAAAATGTTTGAATTATTCAGTTATTTGTTAAAAGTTATATGTATGTATAATATAAGGAAAATTTGCATGGTCATATTTCGCTTTTGTAAGAAGAATATACCGCTTGGGTAGAAATAAAATAATGAGCTTGTAAGCTATTTTGATATTTTTAGTAGTGACGCAACGAATACGAATATTCGTATTCGCCGAATAGTAGATATTTCCCGAATATTCGTATTCGCTGAATATCATCATGAATATTAAAAACAAACTATTTATGACTGAACGCAATGCAAATGAAGGTTTGGCTGTGGACCGTATATCCGAACACACCTACGCACTCTATTATCGGGGATTCCCCTAACATTGAATGAATGAATTTTTTGAGTTCTCAAGTTGTTAATTGTTACTTGTTTCACAGCATAACATGAGTTCTTTCATTTAGTTTCGCTGGGTTATTAATAAGATGAGGTACTCATTTCATGTAGTTTTTGTTTTGTAATACGTATTGTTCATTCCATTTTATTTCCGTTGTGTGTAAAAGTGTTAACTCTTATTAAATAATTTTAAATTAAATCTAATGATATGACCTCGCGTAAGCATGAAAAAAGTGATATTTATTTTCGACCCTTGGGAATGTACAAACGGATAAAAGAAATTTTGTGCTTTTTGAACAAAAATTTGCCAATGCTAAATTTTAATTATTAAATCTCTTAGTAAAAAAGATCAGTGGTGTATTATTTATTACCTTGTCGATTATTCGTATTCGCCGAATAGTAGGCTTGATAATCGTATTCGTGAAAGTAGTATTCGTTGCATCACTAATTTTTAGTAATGCATTTGAAAAATATATATTTTATTTTGTTATCTTAATTTGATATAATCCCAATGGGAATCTAAGTATGATTATCTTTTAATATGTGTTATTTTATCATTTGTAATTATCTTTTCCTGGATCAGTTCATATTTGATTTCCATATTTCTATTTAATGATTATTCAATGAATGAATTACTTTGTGATAGTATCAAGCAGTTTATAAAAACAAATTAGTGCGCAATTATTTGGACTATTAAAAAAAATGTATTTCAAAGGTTTTTTCTTTTTCTTACAGCCAAAGCCCACAGTGGTGCCCGTAGAGCCTTTCAATCCAAGGGCTGATGCCGAGGTCCTGCGTAAAGCTATGAAAGGATTTGGAACGGATGAGAAAGCAATCATTCACGTTCTCACAAAGAGAAGTAATGTTCAACGTTTGAAAATTGCTTTCGAATTCAAAACGCTGTACGGGAAGGTACATTGTAATGTATTTCAAAATTATTAATTTTTAGTTTAGGAATTATTTTAACGTATAAGAAATTGAAGCAAACATCACTGTCAATTTTGCTTGTTTTGAAGTTTGTCAAATTTCAATGTTGATAGTAATGTTGTGGACTATGAAGTACTGTATGAAGTTGTGGAATATAAATAGAAATATCTAGTTGTTGATGTCGAACCTTGTTATTTCGAAATTTAAGGTACAAAAAAAAATAGTGATGCTATTGCGAAATTTGCCTAAAACATAAAACTCATGAAAAAAATTTTTGTGGAAAACGTCTGTATTTTGCATATTTCAAAAAAAATTTATATTTCATCTTGAAAACTCAATATTTATTTTACTCATACAAAAATCGCAACATTTCTTTTATAAAAGTACATATTTACTGTTCTCATTTGTGGGAAAAAATGTTTTTTTTTTTATTTAGTCGAATTTCAAATTTTTTTTGAAGTATGCGAACTGAAATGTATTGATTTATGGTGCAAGGGGCTAAAAATTACATATTCCAGCAAAGGTGAGAGACTCTTGGAAAGATTTTCATCCAAAAAGTGAACAGGAAACAGACAGAAAGCTGAGGATGATTATTAGATCCGCAGTTTTATGATTTCATCAATTCAGGATATTTTACAATGATCTTTCAGCCTCTTGATTCCTTCGGGAACTTTTGGATCATTGCATTTGTTCCGCACCTTTCGATGGAGGGCATTGGATAAATACAGACACAATTATAAAAAAGAAAATGTTATTCTATCTGTAACAATTTTAAATACTTATTCCGTCATTGCCGTTCCACTACATGTAAAAGAATTTTACTGGTGTGGAATATAAGGGACATTAATCAACAGTACATTCATTTTTAGCTTTTTGTGTAATGGTATGAAGATGGAGTGACTCCAATCTTTAGTCCATTTTACTGTTTCCCAAATTCGTTTGCAAATTGGGTGGAACATATGTACACTGTAGTCTTCTATATCTTAATCTTAATATGTTTTATATTTTCGTCTATTCAAATTGTTTTTCCTGATTTGAAAATATTTTCAATGTTAAAATATTTCATATTGGCTATTATTTGTTATTGTGAAGTTATAAATTAATTATTTATATTAGTGACTATAGTTGTTGGACATAATTAGGCATTTTATCTTGTTTTATTGTTTTATATTTGCGCTCGCTAGACTGTTATTAATATTATATCTCTAACTGTATTATTATTGCTATGTTTTCATTTGTGCAGGATTTGATTGACGATTTGAAGAGTGAGTGCACTGGAAAGTTCGAAGATGTTGTTGTAGCTCTCATGACACCATTACCCCAATTTTACGCTCTAGAACTGCATGATGCTATCAGCGGCGTTGGAACAGATGAAGATACCCTCATTGAAGTATTGTGCACAATGACAAATCACGAGATTAAAGTCATCCAAGATGCCTATCACATGAGTATGTTCATATATTTGTTACAAATGTAAAATAAATAGGTAGAAGCAAGAGTGTTTCCCATAAGAAAAAAAAAATTAATATGTACATAATTGTGACGTCTTATATTTAATGGTAAATTGTATTTTCCAATGAGGTAAAAAGAGTACATATTAATACCTAACATGATGATAATTGGCTGACCCCAGAGGTAGACTGTAACATTTGATTTTCCCCAAACATACATGGGATTCAGAAACAAAACCGCCACTATCTAATTAACAGAAATAAGGGTTTAAATGTTTAAAAATTATATAAACTATCAATAGTGTCAATAGTTATATAAACTATCAATAGTGACCATTTTACGATTAATAACTACTGTTGAAAACACGTTTGTATGTTTTTGAAGCATTTTGTGAGAAGCTTATCAATTTTAATATCTTCGCTCTGGCTATAAATCATACATGTGTTTATATCATAATTTTGTCAATAGGATAGTGACGGTTTTGCTGTTGTTATTATTGTGTACACATTGTTATTATTATATATTGTTACTATTACGTGTTCTCATAATATGCTCGTAACATTACCCTCTATAAGTTATAGTAAATTAAGGAAGACTATCGTTTCATATATTCAACATTTTTTAGCCAGAAAGTTTTCATGATTTTTATAGAGTAACTCTGTAATGAAATAAGACGAGCATATATAATAACTAGCCGTACACATCATAATTGCATAATTACATAGATAACATTTATGAATAGAAAACCATTTGTTTTTTATATTGACTTTATTTGCTTAAACCTAAAACTAAATATAATAAAATAACAATACAAATAAAAATGTCAAGAACTTGTGATTTGGTGGGCGACTCTTACGTGCCTGAGCCATTGCATGTTGTGCGCAACATTTAGATAATTAAGAGTGACACACTCTTAATTATCTAAAGTTGTAATTCCAGCAAGTCACTGACGTTATTGGCAGACAGACAAAAAAATTATGTATTATATTTAATCTGATTATTTTACATACCTAAGATGTTTTTTAGAGGAATATTAATTCCGAAACATATTTTCAAAAATTTTACAGTAAAAATATTTCACTTTTTATCCCTGATGTAGTCGCTAAAGTGTACCGTGAAATAAAAAGTGACAAATCTAGTATCCATAAACTGTTTTTATTTTTTAGTGTACAATACATCTCTGACCCAAGATCTGTCCAGTGATACGTCCGGCAGTTTCAAGAGGCTCCTGGTTGCTCTATCTTGCGTAAGTACACATGATACTCTTTATTCATCTTATGAACAAAAATGGGAACGGGAAGAGGTGTGAAAATATTATATATTTTGTGTTTCAAAAGATCTTCTACATATTAATCTAATAATACACATTCGATTAAATTCTTAAATTTTTTTTGCAACATTACAATTTTACTTCTCAGATCCTGTGATGTATCATTGCCGTGCAGTATCAGTAATTCATATTTGAGTAAAAATTGTGAATATTCAAACTCGTACAGTATTTACTGGCTTTACCAATAGGAAGACTACATTGAAAAACTATGAAAATGACACATATTGATAAAAAAGTTAGCTACCTCTGAGTATAGGAAACTTAAAATGGATATATATATATATATATATACATATATTAGTGGATTTGCTTACTTTTTCTTTTAATTTTCAAAAAATTTGCCTAAAATAGTAGAGGAAAGGAAGCAAATTCGGAATACTTTTGGCAATTCGGAATACCCCCATACCTTTTGCAAGGGCAGCGAAATGTACTAGCAATATTTATAACTATTACACATCGCAGCCCTAAGCCCTGAATTCGGTTGATATAGTAGTTATATTATAGTAGTTGTCCGCTGTTGAGTGCTGACATATTTTGTGAAGTTGGTCCTGTCAATATTTTTTCTCTATGTTTGAAATCCTGTATTATTACCATATATTGCGATTTTTTTAATTACATCGTACGTGAAACCACATAAGAAAGACATATTTTTATAGTTTGGCATCTATTTTTGCATTTGGTAATATGTTCATTTATGATGTAAACAAGATTTAATAAGTTTAATGTTGGTAGTTTGGAATACGGAGGGAGATGCAAAATTGAAAAATTATTCCAAATTATATTAGTTTTTGATGAGTATTATATTCGATTTTTACTCCCTTTCTTTTAACTCGTAGCGTCTGTGGTTTGTTGTCTGCTGGAAAAACTTTATATCGATTATAACCCTTTTCCCATGATCCAATCGAGCTGAAACCTTGCAGGCAGACTCGTGGCGACGATAAAAATTATCTAACAAGTTTTCGTTTAAAAAATGTAATAATTATAGTATAATTGTGGATTTTTCGAAATTTTAATGGTTTTTTCAAATTGGAATCAATACAAATGAGTAATGACCCCGACGCGTGCGGTAGGCACGAAACCTGATTCAAGACGTGAAAAGTAATATAATTTTAAATATGGTATTCAGCATTATGTATATGCAATTTTTATTTTTCACTTTTAATTTTTTTGAATTTCTGCATATTTGTGTTCTTGTCGAGTTGTATTTATGAGATCTCCTTTACTATTTCGTCGCTGTATATAAAATAAAGTCAATGTGCCGTTTAGTACATTCTGAGATGAACGAATCAATTTGTCAATTTTTCATGTAAATAATGGAGATACATATACTAAAAAAACATTGCCGTTCATTTGGAAAGTCTGCCTAGTAATTATTTAAAATATTTTTTATAAATCTAGTCTGTGCAATTATTTTTTAAAACAGTTTCATTTGTTTATCTCAGAATGTACTAAAACGGCACATAGGCTTAATTGTATATACAGCGATGATTTGTTGCATTGTAAAATATAAATAGTATTCCGAATATGCTTTCTTTCCTCTATTAATGATTTCTCCTTCGATATTTCAAATGCTGCATAAAGAAAACCTTTAAGATGTGTGTGAATAACTACCCTTATAGATTATTGTACACAATCGCGGGTTCGAATCTCACTCCCGACCAGCAAGTTCGTCCTATTTTCATAGCACAAGCGTTTAGCTTAGTTTGAAAATAGTAAGAATATTGATGTGACATATATACTGTGTTCACATCTCTATATTTAAAAAAAAAACTCATTTAAACATAAATATGCATAGTGAAAAACTTGCTTAATACGTTTTTCAAGAAATCAGTCAGCACATAACTTATTAGGTGCGGAAACATTAACTAGTGATTTCAATATTCTCACATATTGTTAACACTTGATCTCTTATTTTGCATTAAGTAATTAAATTTTCCTTTTAATTATGATAATTGAAGAATGATTTATTAAAAGGAATATATTAAAGAAAATATACTTATTTGTAAAATTATACCTATGTATAATCAATAATTACTGGGAACATAAGCCAGTGGCATCAAATTTTTTTTGTTTGAATTGGGTTTTTTGGCCACCTATGCAATTAAGAATTTTTTATAATTAAAATTAATTAATTAAAAAAGTACTTATTTAAAATAAATGTACTTGTGAATTTAATGAGTAAAATAATAAACCTTTTGTCTCTATAAATTTACTCTGTAGAATTAGTAAATGTTGTCATTGCTCACAGTTTTTATGCAAGATAAGAATAGAAGATCCTTTTGAAGGCCACAGATACAGTAAGAAAAATTTATTTTTCAACTTCAGTCAATTCGTAGTCCAAAGATTCGCCAACCATAATACACCTTCAATAGAAAATATTCAGTTCAGTAAAATTGCTATTGAACAAACAAATTGTATGTGACATTATAAGTTACAGATATCAGAATTAAAACTCTAGCGCTAGGTTTTAGAATTATGACTGCATTTGTTTAATAACAGCTAAAATTTTACGTGGTCCTTTCATAAGATGAGGATTATTTCATTTTTATTTGTTTCCCAGAATAATAATTTTTGTCATTCTCATACTTTATTCTACTTTCAGGCCAACAGAGATGAAAGCTTCCACGTTGACGTGGACAGAGCTAAAGCTGATGCGCAGTCTTTATTAAGAGCCGGTAAAAATATGTATATTTTTTTAAAATTAGGATTTTAAATACAGCAAGGCTCCAAAATTAACCTGCCTTCTCTCTTGATAACTGAAGCCTCAACTGGGAGAGTAATTGTATTGTATGTACTCTGTGTGATAAAACAATCTGATTACTTACTAGTTGTAGGACAGGCATTTTACCGAAGTTAAAATAAATATAAATTATGAATTCAGTATTTATTATTTGGTATTTTTACTTGACCTAGTGTAACATTGTAAAGACATTTTGTGACAGGGGAATACATAACATGTTACACAATCAAAATTTTATGGTTAAGGAATTAAGTTTTTATTTTTTTTTTTTTATTTATTTAAAAATCCTTGTTTACAAATAAGATACTTAATACTAATTTAACAATAGAACATAAGATAAAACATAAGATAATTTACACATTTTTTTGTTTTGTTTAATTTGTGGATTATGCCACTCTACTAGGCTAGGCCTGTCCCAGAGTGGCGTTATAGCACACAATTATAATTTTTTTTCGAGTTCGTCAGTAGTATTTATTTTCATAAGGTAGTTATTATGTATCTATAGAGTATCAAGTGGAATGTTAGTGAAAGTTGAGTTAGTCATAAGTCCAAGTGTAAATATGTGTAGAATAATTGTTTAATGTAAAAAGGGTTAAAGTTTTGTTTAAGATTATTTTTTTGTTTTCCTTAATTAATTAATTAATTTATATAGGTATATATTTTTATTTAAAGACATTATTACGCAATTACAGTAAGTAAATTTTCAGTTGCTGTTCTACCTTTGGAGGTAAGCCAGTTGTTTGCTAAAGCTTTTATTTTATTAATTGAGTATATTCTGATTTCCGGGAAGTCTGTTTTAAATATGTTAAATATTTTAGGCCCTATGTATGAGTAATTTTTCTGTCCATGTGTTGTCTTAGTTTTTGGTATTTCGTCAGTACAGTACAGTGGTAGTTAGTACAGTAAAACCCCGATAATTCGCCATAATTGAAATTTTTAAAACTAGCAAGTCCCAAAATGTTAATTTCATAGTAGAGATTAAACCCCGATAAAAATTGGAAAACCCTAGTTATTTATAGTTCGAAATAATATTTAGCCTCTTTCACCATAAATCAATAGGTATATTTTCACATATTTGGTTCACGTAATTCAAATTATTTTTGAAATTTTCCAAAATCAAAATATATTTCATTTTTTTTCATAAATGAGAACAAATATGTCAAAATCGGGTACTTCAATAATAGAAATGTCGCAATCTTTGTATTAGCATAACAAATATAGCCTTTTCAAAATGTATTCTTGAAATATGCAAAAATACAGACGTTTATCACAAAATGAATGGCCTTTTTTATGAGTTTTATGATTTTTGACGATTTTCACAATCACATATTAAACAACGGGGTTTCGCATAATTCAAAATATTTTTTTGGTCCCTTGAATTTTGAATTAACTGTTCTAGATGTTTTACTGTATTATTCAAATAATGTCCTACAAGTATCACTTCTTGACATAACCTCATCAAAAATATTCCGACTTATTGATTGACATATTTTAGGCGAGCTCCGCATGGGAACTGATGAATCTACCTTTAATGCGGTTCTGTGCCAACGTTCCTTCCAACAACTCGCTGCCACGTTCCACGAATATGAGATGATAACAGGACATAAATTTGAAAAGGCTATCAAAAATGAGTTTTCTGGGGACATCAAGGATGGTCTGCTGGCTATTGGTAAATATTGAATAAGTATAGAATAGTAGTGTATATATAAAAATTAAATAGGGATGCATACACAGAATACTTATCACGCGACAGGAGTATAGACGGAGCCGTCGCCCCCGAGCAACATTGTGTACGGGACACACACACACAGTGGCAAGGAGTACCACATAAGTAAATCGAGGCACGAGCAAGACGTGCGCGGCCTGCAGTTCATTGCACCATCAGCATTTTCTAATAAATTCTCCACACACACAGCTGCACTCCAGGAGACTCTTTTGTTCATAAATTATATAAAAGGAGGCCCACGCCCTATGTGGGCATGTCAGTCTTTCATAGACCTCTGGCGGATGGCCGGAGGCTAAGGCCCTTAGAGTATCTATCATTGTCTTTGTAATCATACGGCCTGCAGTTCATTGCACCATCAGCATTTTCCAATAAATTCTCCACACACACAGCTGCACTCCAGGAGACTCTTTTGTTCATAAATTATATAAAAGGAGGCCCACGCACTATGTGGGCATGTCAGTCTTTCATAGACCTCTGGCGGATGGCCGGAGGCTAAGGCCCTTAGAGTATCTATCATTGTCTTTGTAATCATACTCATGTATATTTTGTACTTGTTTTATCGAGATAATAAATCATCAAATATTCTAAACCTTTGTAGCTTTTCCGTCGCACAACGGTGGTGATCTAAAAGCAACTGCTCCAAAGCACCTCCAAACCCCCAAATATACGTACACTTCACACACAAGTGCAAAACATGTACAAATATGTGCACCTTTCCAAAATACATGTGTATTCTGAGATTTAAAGTATTCTGTTATAATATGAGGGTTTAAAGTATTTTGTTCTCATAATTCAAATAGTACTGTAATATATTAAAAGTGATACTTTTGCATATTAACATGACAAAATATCATTATCATTTATTTACTTAATTGTTATAACGTAACAATCACATTTTAAAATGGATAATCTAGCAATAAATTTAAAAAAATAACACTTTTATCAATCAGAAGCATTTTGCATGAGGGCCTAAAAACTTTAAATAAAAAATATTTCAGTTCTTGAAGATACAACAAATTTACGCATTGTCTTAAAAAATATGTTTATAATAAAAACTTTTAAATATGTATTGATGATAATGATAAAAACCATGCAGAAATTCCAATTGAAACTCAAAGGTTTTTATTGTCTTATTTGACTTGTATTAAAGGAAATGAATTTTTCATATTCAATATAAGTTACTATAATGATAGTCCAACGTTTTACAAAAAATAAATTAGAAATATTGAAATAAAATGCAACCTTTGACATTGCATATCTCTATAACTATTGATAATACTAGGTCACGGTTGCTTGAACATTTTCGACTCATAACCAAGGTAGGAATATAGTCCTGCGAGGTTATTAATGTTTTCCAAATAAGCCTTTATATTGCCTGAAATAATTCTACATGTAAGTGATTTTAACTTTTATTATAATTTCAGTTAAGTGTGTCCAAGGTAAAGCAGAATTCTTTGCTGAACGTCTCCACATGTCTATGGCCGGTCTTGGAACAACTGATCGTCAACTCATTAGGGTTATCGTCACTCGCTCAGAGGTAGATTTGGGAGACATCAAAGAAGCATTCGAAGCTAAATATGGAAAGTCTCTGCAGAGTTGGATAGAGGTAATTTTTCATTATTTCTATCTTGATGATTATGTTCGTGAATGCTAATATTTGGTTGATTGCAAGTATGTGTTTAATAACCTAATAGACTTGCAGTCTTTAAATGATCTTAAATAATAATGGCAAAAAGCAGATCATTTTTAATGTCAGGTACTGAGAGTACACCTTGTGTGTCCCAATATTTCTGTCCGTTTATGTTTATAACTTCATTTAAATTTTAATTTAAAGCACCGCTGTTTATTGGTGTTTTGCCTTAGCACATAACATTTAATTAGCTTTTATATCATATAAAGACATGTGGATGCAAGTATGCAAATACATGGAAAGCAGTATTGCTCAAAGTATTTTATTATAAAATAATAATGAAAATCTTTTCTTTTGGTATGTGTATTTTTCACGTAACTTTGATGCATGCATTTGATTGTAACATAATTATTGCTTGCGTAAATTGTAAATTGGCATGCGGCGACTAAAACCCGCCCCGCCCGCACCCGGCGGTACCCCCTCGCCCTGTAATTCAATTCAATTTCTTATTTACTCACGAGCTGTGACATCTTGATTACCAATATACACTGAATTATTATGTCCAAAACATCCGAAACAGTCCGGGATGGTGCAAGAACAATTTCCAATGAATTATTAAAGTTTTGCAAAGCTGAAAAAGCAAATAATGGACCGATATTACCGTTTGACAGATTAACAGATAGAGCAGCCGCCATTACTGTTTCGTTTCTTTAGTGTTGCCCGACCAAATTTCTATTAAAGGTTCTGACATCGGTCACCGGACATTCTGTACATTATGTATTGTGTAATAAATTTACACCCTGACAACTTCTGTTATGCGACAGAGACGCCCTCCCTCGCACGCCAATTTCTATAGTATATAGTACCACACAGTACTTTTTTTGTATAGCTTTAAGTGATTCCTTGTTTTTTGTATTTTTATCACATTTGCTCGACTTAAGAGCCCTTCGCTATGATTTCTTTTAATTATTCTAAAACTAACAAAACTAAGTAACTAAGTAAAACTGCAAAGGAAAACACGCTGTAAATTATTTTCTAAAATTCATATTTTTTTCCAAAATATTAAATTTACAAAAATAACACTTTGTCAGCAGTGATGATCGTGTTAGCCTAGACCACAAAAATTCCTAATTTCCAAAAATTTATCTATAAATATTAATTTTTAAAGATGTATATATGCATTATGTAGGTAGGTAAGTCCTTAATTTTTTCTAAAAATTAATTTTAATTTTCAGGGCGATACATCAGGCTACTACAAGAAGTGTCTCCTAGGTCTGATTGGCTGTTATTAATGTTAATCTTGTATACGAGATGACGGCGATGAAACCACCTCTAATATTAATACCAATGGGAATCAATTGATTTCCCGAATGTCTATGTTCTCACATCTCACATCTGTTAATCTGTGAATTGTTCAGAATCGGATATTAGAATCTCGAGGAATTTGAAATGTAATTTCTTAATGAATATTTTAATACTTCGCTTTGGTCATGATAGTAAGTGTTATTTTGTAATGTTTTTATATTCTATATGCTTTTGATGTTAATAATCTCTCGGTCACATGTTAAAAAAATTATTTATCAAAATTATAAAACTTTCTCACATGTAAATGTGTCATGAAATGTTTTTAAAATTATCTTAGTATTATTTTTTTTTTGTTTTGTAATGGATAAGTCTGAGGACTCCACAATAAGGACAGCGACAATGAACAATGACATTAAAATAGTTTTTGTATCGCACATTTTACGTGTCCAACTTTAATAATTTCATAATTTTTATAATAAATATATGATAGAGTTTATTGACTTTTAGTCCATGTCCTATACTTAGAATATTTTACAGGTAAAACCGGTTAATTCAAAATTTTGCATTTGAAAATTTTTATGCATTTTTAGACCGGTTAAAAACCGGTTAATTCAAAATTTTGCATTTGAAAATTTTCATGCATTTTTAGACCCAAATTATCAATTTCATCGTTGATTATCCCCAGTAATTCGTAATTCAAAATAATTTTCAGGCCCTCACTCTATAAATTAATACATTTTTACACATAAAATATGTGTTTTTTCACAAAATTGACACTATTTGTCATTTATGAGTTTTGTTTTTTTTTAGGAATGGGATTTCACTTAAATTTTCTTGATTTTTGAATTAACTGGTTTTACTATAGCAATTAAAAAATAACACGGAGAACATTAATTATATTTTAATACACATTATCTTTTTATTTGTCTCGCCTGTTCATATATCTACATATGTGCAAATTTGATTTTGTTTCAATATGTAACTTGGAACCTGATATTGTTTCAATTTTATAATGGTTGATTTATACGTCTCGATATCTCATCATAAATTTCCGAGAAATATCTTAATCAGTAAAAATATTTTTATAATATACTTTAGTATAAATGTATCTATAATTCTGAGTGCCACATGATGCATTGACTAATCTTCATACAGCCAAAATTTGAGTGATGACTATTTTTGTGCCTTGCAAATTTAAAAAATTATATTTTATTAAAGTAAGTTGTCAATTGCTAATTTTTACTTTACGAAATTACGTACTTATAAAATGATACTATTTCACCCTTTCCATTTTTAAAATTATATTATAATAAATGAAGATATTATATATAAGTTAATTTGTATTCAAAAATTTTCCTTACCATTTTGGGTATTAAGAATTGCATCAAAATGCTGTTAAAAAAACATTTTTATGATAACGTTTGGCTTTTACGGCCTGTCTGAATTTTATAGGTATGAGTTTTATGGTCTTTTCAAAAATAAGTTCTATTCATAACCTCACCAACACCTGTTACATTTTTGAAAATTGTGTATTATGTGATTGATTAAATAAAATTGTCTACCATGATTTTTTTAAGTGTATTTTATATTCCCTTTCCTGTAAATCAATTAAAATTGATGTCAAACATGCAAATAATAAGAATTTAATTTAAAATGATTTTTACTTTTGAATAGGATTTTTGTTATAATAATAATGTTTATTCCATCGTAACCAGGTTTTAACCGGTCGTGTGTCGGCCATATGTAACGCGGAATATTCCCTGTCTGCCGCGCAATTTCGCGCACGATTGCTGTTTTTAAGACCCTGTTTTGTGATGGTTATATTTATGTAGAAATCAACAATAATCGCTAAAAAGTTGCAGTTTCTGGTTTCTCAATATACAGACTTCAATAATTACTTATTCATTAATTATGAAAATAAGTAACGAAATTTACTGTCAGAAATGTATGCACATGTTTATTGAATAAAACCATGGGAGCAATAACACTAAAGATATTGTACTTCAATATTTTCGTTCTAAATATATCAAAAAATATAAAAATACTTCATTTTAAAACTTTTTAAATTAAAAAAAAACTAACCCATAAAAACCAAGTTTTTTTATACTCCTTTTCTTATTGAATCAGGTTTCGTGCCTACTGCACACGTCGGGGTCATTACTCATTTGTATTGATTCCAATTTGAAAAAAACATTAAAATTTCGAAAAATCCAAAATTATACTATAATTATTAATTTTTTTAAACTAAAATTTGTTAGATCATTTTTATCGTCGCCACGAGTCTGCCCGCAAAGTTTCAGCTCGATTGGGTCACGGGAAAGGGTTGAAATTCGATCCAAAGTTTTTCCGGCAGACAACAAACCGCAGACGCTACGAGTTAAAAGAAAGGGAGTAAAATCACTTTTTTTAACAGATGAAAAACACTATTAATGCGCGGTTGGAAGACGACATTTGGAATGATTTTGTCTGGTTTGCATGGCAAATGAGGTTACTTGACAAATAGAACTTGTTGATTCATTCAAAAATTTGAGATACAAAAAAGAATAAGCTTTAAAAACTTATAAACGCAGGTAAAGTAGGCCGAATTCGCATACCTGTCTAAGGAGCGCAGATCTGCTGTTTGGCACACAGAGGGTACAAAAGTTTTCGCGCAGTTCTGCAGTTTGACACACGACCGGATAAGACCTGGTCCGCCTTATAAATCAAAAGTTACATATATGCTACTATGCAAGTTACATTTTTGCGTCGATGTGACTTTATTTTTGAATAGATAATTTGGAGGGTGAAATATTTTAATTCTTCTAAAATACTGAATTTTAAAATAAAGGGAAATAAATTTCGAAAATGTTAAACGGAGCGGTTTGTTTCAAGTTATGTTTGCAAGTGACTGCAAGCACTTGCAAACATAACTTGAAACTGACTACGGCAAAAGCGGTGGTGAAGAGACTTCTCGGAGATAAACACTCGACGAGACTCAAGCTTCCTGTAAGCTCGGCTTGATATGGCCCGGCAGGAGAATACTCGACTGCGGCGGCAATAACGTTTCCTAGGTTAGCCGGGAATCCCTCCCGGACACCTCCTAGTAAGGCGAGGACTGTTGGAGCCTTCCGAACAGTGTATCCTGACTGGGAGTATGAGCGCATGGCCTTTATACTTTTTCAGCGGTGGTGGGGGCGATGCATTAGCGAACAATCATTTAATTGCTGTTGCTAGGCAGAGTCCCCGGCAGTAAAATTCGCCGAAAATGTGCAGCTTTGAGAAGCTTGATAATTTTGCAGCCGTGCGGCCGGGTTTAATGGCTTTCTAAGAAATAGCCACAGGTACGGGATTTTCGTTTACCTCCAGATGCATAAATCAAATGCAATTTTTTAATATCTTGCTGGCTCATTGAACTTCCTCATATATATATTTTTATTATTGTGTCAATTTTTTCCTCCTTTTTGTTATTATGTTGTTCTTTAACTTTCAAATAATAATAGTCAAAAAAAAAAAAAACTTTCAGTAAACCTACGAATTCCGATTGGAAATTTTTCAGGGTTTTTATCATTTTATTTGACTTGTATTGAAACAAATGAATTTTTCGTAATCAATATAAGTTACTGTAATGATGGTCCAACGTTTCACAAAAAAGGAGTCAGAAATATTTAAAAAAAAATGCAAACTTTGATGTCGCATATCTCCATAACTATTGATATTAGGTCATGATAGCTTGAACATTTTCGACTCACAATCAAGGCAGGAATATAGTCCTGCAAGGTTATTAATATTTTCCAAATAACCCTGTATATAAAATAACCTAACCGCTAAATTTTTTAATTAATTTGCAAGATGTGCTCAACTCAAATTATGATCTGGCTACCAGTTACCAATATAAATAAACGTAAAATGAGTAAATTGAAGTATTTACTAAGTCTACCTTTACTTATAATGGTGGAAACTTTAGACAAGATGTAAAAAATCATACTGTCGCTTTCACTTGCAAAAGACTATTGTATTCTATATTAGAGAAAGGAGGCGGTGTTCGAAAGGAGGCGGAGGCGAACCTGGCTTCGAAACATCCGAGAGTGGACCGGGATAAGAAGCGTGGAAGAAAGTGATCCCCAAAGAAAATGATCTAATGATCTAATGGTGTCAAATTGCACAAACGAGGTGGCTAGTTAACAGGTACATATCGTGAAATTAATTTATTTGTTTGTCAAATGTTTCTTTCAGTAAACTAATTATATCGCGCGCTGTGGCATGTGGCACCATCATGCTGAAATCACATTTCTGGAACATTAATGCCTTCTAATTGAAAAAGTTAGTAATCATGACTCTGTACCGCTCACCATTGACTGTAACATTCTGATCATCATCATTTTTGAAGACACGGACCAATGCTTCAACCGGGCCATAAAGTGCACCGAACAGTGACTTTTTCTAGATATACCTAATGGAGTTTTGACAGTGGCTTGTGGATTATCATCACTCCAAATGCGGCAATTCTGTTTACTGACATAGTCATTTAACCAAAATTGTGCTTCATCACTGAACACATTTGGATTGTGAAAATTGGACCTCCAGATTACGTCATGTGTGTGCCAGCCAAAGTGGCCACATGCCTGAAATCGTATTAAAATATATAAAATTGTCTGTCCAAATAAAGCTAATTTCCTGAATATTAAAAACATTTTTTTATGTTTTATTTCAATTTAAAATTCTCCACCTCTAAAAAAAACACCATTATATTTTATGGATCTCCTGCTTCCAATTTAAAATCTCTTGCCACAAAAAGGACCTTAATTTTTTTCAAATAAAAACTCGTGTAAGTTAGTAATTGAAATATATTTAAAACATTTATTAGTATACACAATGTACATTCTTGTTGAAATATGACAATATGATGAATATTCAAAAAATGTAGCATAATATAATATATCAAGATGGACTCATAAAATGTGCAAATATAACTTTACAATGTAGGAGACGTGGATTTATTAATAAGAAAATGTTTTTAAAGATCAAAAAAGTTTATTTTATTTCATATTTTTGTGCAAATGTGAGAGTCTTCGTCATGGTTGTGTAGCCATTTTAATTCTGGCTGATTCCCGGGATTTGTTCTGGACCTCAGCAGTTCTCAGGGTAATACCGAAAATGTCTTCATGGTAACGGTCCTCTTCCTGTAATCATGACAAAACAGGTAAATTTGGATTCAAGATTCTAATAGTGATTATTTTTTATTACAAAACGATTTTGTCAATCAGGGCAAGACTAGCAGTAATACCTGCCTCAACCCTCACACTGGGGGGGGGGGGAAGAAGTGTATATGTTACAACTCGTCCTGGTTTCCATGTACTTATACGTAGGTATATCTTAAAAACTCATAAAGATACTGTGAATTTGAAAAAGTTGGTTAGAAAATAACTCCATTTTCTAAAAATGTTGAGATATGTGAGAGTAAAGTACAATCAGAATTACAAAAATCGTTCACGAATACTTAGAGAACGAAATTTCAAAGAGAATGATACCAAAACCCAAAGTGCAATACTGCCTGTTATACCTACTGTTTCCACGAATAATTCCGGCAGTATCCGACACTGCCTACATTTTTTCAAATTACCTTAAGTCTGAGAATGTATTCATGGGCATCCTGGTCCGTCATGTCTCCATGTTTCTTCATGATTTTCTTAAGCGTTTGACAAACATGTTCGGCCATGGTGCAGTCTCCGCACACATAGAAGTGTCCCTGGCGCTCCACGAGCATGTTGAACAGCTGCCTCCCTTCCTGTTCAGCCAATCCCTGGACGTAGGTCTAAAGAATATTCAAAATTTTATTAAAAGTATTGTTGAAGATTCTTTCATTATCTTTACCTCTAAACTGAGAAATCACCAAAGAAATTGAATGTGTAAGTTTAAAGAATTGCACAAGTAGAAAATATTAACTTCTAGAACCCTTGAGAACTATTTCAAAATTAATTCACGCATTTCACCTTCTCGATAGACATAATATGTTATCCGTTTTGAAAACATTCACTATATTACCTTTGCAAATAAAATTTTTCATTCCACGTATCATGAACATATGTTATATACACACACACACATATCGCGTATAACAGAGCTAGTCTACAATATTTTATATGTAGATATCTACCTAAATTATGTGTCGATAATTTTCAAGTAACCATGTCCTAATATCAATAGTTATGGATATAATTTACCTACTTCAAAGTAAATTTTTTTTTCCAACTTTTCCGATTTGTTTTGTGTAAAACAATGGACTATCATTGTTCTCACTTATATTATAAAGTATTAAAAATTCATTAGCTTTAATAAAAGTCAAATAACGTGATTGAAACCTTGCATAAATTTCAACCAGATTTTTTGTAAGCTGTAAGTCACATATAAGTTAATTTAATTGATAATCCAATGTTTTACATAAAATAAGTCAGAAATATTGAAAAAAAATGCAAACCTAAAAGCCCTCATGGAGTGCTCATAAACCACGTGGATTATCACCGAGTGGAGAGATTAAGCAGAATGCTGTGCTGGGCTACGTGAGGCCGGGGAGCTGCGTCAGACCCGAGCTGTGTATTCTTAATTTATTTTGTTTGGCTAAATTAAAATTGTACAGAATGTGCGATAGCATATGGATATTTATTTCCACAGTTAGATTAATACTTTTGTAACGTAGTTACGCTATATATTCACACTGCCGTATGTAAATGTACTGATAGAAATACCCCGTCCCGCCATCCCAGTATGTATTAAAAATGTTAGATACCCAGTAACTATACTCAACTTCGCTTAGGTACAGAAATTTCAGCCAGTGACAGTCGGTATTGTTTTGATGGAGTTGATGATACTACAGTTCTCAAAGAGTTGACAGTTGACAAAGAATCATGAATGATTCTTTGTCAACTGTCGACTCTTTGAGAACTGTAGTAAAACAAAAAACTATGCAACTCTTCTTAGTTTTTTTACACAGCAGGTATAATTAGTTCAATTTCAATTTACTATCAATTTAAATAATTATGAATGAGGTCTTTTTTGAATTTTCTTGTTGAGAATCTTTTCTTTTTGTAATAAATATGTCTTTATATTTTTTTGTGTAAATTTATTTTATGTACAAATTCTTATACAGAGCTATATTCAAAAACAATTATGATTGTTTATTATCTTGTTCATTTTACACCCAATAATTAAAAAAAAAAACGTTTTACTACGAGAAAAAAGTAGAAAATGTCTTCTGGTATTAGTAGGTAAAAAACTATGTTCGAGAGGCGGTAGGGGTGGTCAAGACAAAAGTCACGTTAATAATTAAAGTACGGAGGGAGAGAAGGGTTCAAAAGAGTAACCACTTGGTTTAGTTGATGACTTTGCCACAACTGTTGATATTAGGACATTGGTTCTTTAACACTTTTGACTTCTAATTTAGATAGGAATCTCCTGTAAAATCTAGCTCTGTTATATCCTGTATCCCAGAGACAATAGGTTAAACGAACCCTACGATTAGGGGACATCATAAAAAAAATTATGTTCATATCGCTGATAATTTTTTTTTCAGAAACTAAAATTTCTGCTAAAAATTGCAATAACTTTTTAACTAGCATATAAAAAAGCTGATATCTTATGTTGTAGCTTGCGTGCGCCAAATTTTATCACGATAGGTTGAGTATTTATGATACCTACTGAGCTCATTTCTCGAAAATCATAATAATCATCAAAACTTTTGAATAACCATATTTAAACACTTAATGAGTTGCCAGTGATATCCCCCATAACCAATGGCTCGATTTGGTTACTACCTACGAGACTCCCTGTATATAGTGATAAAATCAGATAATTCTTTGCCATGTGTTAAGGAATGTAAAATTGTACAATAAATCAAATATTGTTTGTACTGTTGATATTTCACCCAAAGTGTACAGAATATTTTTTATTCAAAACTTAATGAAGAAGACTACCCGAAGTTTTTGCTACTAGTGACGAGACTGTATAAATAAATATTTTTTAAATAAATGAATAAACTTTGTGCTGTATATATACAGTAGGGCGTGTCACTTTTTTCAACTTTCGATTTATCAAATTTAATAGTTCTCAAAAGTTGCATTTTTATATGTTACTAGCTGGTCGTACCCGGCGTTGCACGGGTTAAGGATTAAGTAAAAAATAAGTTTGTGAGGGAAAACAAAGGGTCCGCTGTTCCCTAAAAAACAATGTTTCCATCTAATGTTAACATAAGTTATTGTAACATAACCGTAATACTTAGATATATATGGTACTGCAGACTTTTTTGTAGATATTAATGTCCTCTATAAAACTGTAGTATTTGCTCTATTGGCAATAATTTCCGCAGCGTACGCAATATAAGGTTTTTTTCGTAATTTTTTCACACGTTGGGTTACATTATCGAAGTTTTTATACGGATCCCTAAAATTTTTGAAAATATTCTATAGCTTATGTTCATCAGGGATAATGTAGGATTCTGAATATGAAAGAATTTTTCAAATCGGTCCAGTGGTTTCGGAGCCTATTCAATTCAAACACACAATCAAATCTTTCCTCTTTATAATATTAGTATAGATTAAATGCTGTACTTACAGTTTTCCTTAATACTGGTACTTTTGGCTAGTTAAAAGGCTTTGAAATATAGAAAAAGTTGCAAAATAACGTTCCAATCAGAACGATATATTTTTTGTATTCACCAATTGTCTTAGTAATTAAATGCTTTTTTCTAATAATAATATAGCCAGCATAAGGAAAACACCATATTTAAGTTCATTTTGATAATCTGTTAGCTTAAATACCTACCCCCGTTCGGGCAATTTCGGCTTGGTTCGGGTCGGGCTCCCGTTATGCGTGCTTCATTAGATCAGACTCCATACCGAACGGTTGTATTTGTTAGCTTATTTGTTTTCAACCGTCGTATAGTTTCTACATATTATACGTAATAAATTTAAGTGTTAAATTCATTCATGAAACGAATCACAATGGCATCTAATCCGTCAAGTTCAAAAGAAACCAGAGGTCGTACGAAATTACGTATTTTTGAGAAATATACCGAAAAATTCAAAAGTACCTACTATGTTACCAACTTATGGATATGTTTAACGACATTATGAGTGGACGCGTCATGAAATGAAACAGTCAAGTAGTTTATAATCACAAGCAAGAGTCATCACTTCTCAAGTGGCTCGAACCGTTCTTGAAGTTTGGAAAAATGCAAGCATTGTGAGCCAGCTTCTATTGCAAACAGTATAGGCTACTATCGAAAAAATTCAACAAAGAACCAAAAAGTCAATCGTATTTAGATAAAATAGAAAACTTTATAACTAAATCAACAATTCTTTTTGACATTGCTGCGTGCAAATGCAAAAATTATTCTTCTTGTAAATGTGGAAAAAATAAAACTGTTCCGATTAAAGACCACCCAATTCTTGAAACCAAAGAACCTTCATATGCATAGGCATTGGAAACATAGTAAAAGGAAGACAAAATTGAGAAAGTACAAAAAAATTCGAAAAGTTGGCTGAAGTATGTGATCGTTATGGCGTATCGCACAGAGCAGGCGCTGCTATTGCTTCGGCTACACTGAGTGATATCAGGGAGGTATCAAATGTTGACAAATGACAACAAAATTGTAATAGAATAGGGTATACAAGAGTTTTGAAAGTTCGTGCCTCGCAGAAATCATTGTCGAGATCTTTTGTGAGACCACAAATCAATTTTGAGAGCGATCATTATTACGACATGATTTCCTGGCAGGATGAGAAACTTATACTAACTGAACTACCGCTTTTGAGCTATGTACTTATAAAGTGAAGAGCTGAGGACAGTTTTCGTCGAACGAAATGTCCAAATATTCGATTTTCCCAAGTCCCTGCCACACACAGTCAGTAAAAAGAAATCTACTGACTGTGTGTCAGGGAAATGTGTGGATGCCTTAAATTGACAACTGTAGCTGCACGTTCTGTCATAGGGTAAACAGTTAGAGAAGGTTTTATTGCAACCAAGCAGAATTCCAGGAAAATTATGCCAATGTTTTATTCTAAACAATAACTTTTGCTGTCTTTAAAAATACTCTTTTTGGAAAATTTTATATGTTTTATAATTTAAAAAAAAAATAATTGAGTTTAAAATTTGCTGTAAATTTTTGTTTTAGTATATTATCTATATATATTAACGAAATTAAGTAATCTGATAAAAATTATGTAGAAGAAAACAGCACTGAAAAATCACTAAAAAACAACATTTTCAGAATATTTGGCTCGCTAGAACCAGCCAAAAGTATACTTGAATTGCAACTTTTTTTGCATTTTTTGTGTAGTTATAAATGAAATGCAACTTTTGATAACTATTAAGTTTAAAAATAAAAAACTTTTTTTTTTCGCCATACAAAGTGACACACCCTAATATACAGGGTTATTTGGATAACATTAATAACCTCACAGAACTATATTCCTGCCCTGATTATGAGACGTAAATGTTCCATAGTTATGCAGTTATGCAATATCTAAGTTTAATTTTTTTTTTAATATTTCTGACATATTTAAAAAAAATGTTGAATTATCATTACACAGTAACTTATATCGATTACGAAAAATTCATTTGTTTCAAAGTTAAATAAAATAATTAAAACCCTCAAAAAATTCCAATTGGGATTGGAAGGTTTTTATTATTTTATTTGATTTGTATTAAAGGGAATGATTTTTCATATTCGATATAAGTTACTGTAATGATAGTATAACTTTTTGCAAAGAGTAAGTCAGAAACATTGAAAAAAAAAAACTTAGATGTCGCATATCTCCATAACTATTGACATTAGGTCATGGTTGCTCCAACATTTTCGACACATAATTAAAGCAGGAATATAGTCCTCCGAGGTTATTCATGTTTTACAAATAATCCTGAACATAATACTTATATAAATGAATAAATAATGTGCTATAGTGCGAAAAAACAAAATTGTGTTTATTTATTCCTTTTTTAAAGATCTTTTAAAAAAATGTAAATTTGAGTGAGTCTCGTGAGTTGAGTTCTTCAATATTCCATCTTCGATCCAGTTTCGGACCATTCAGTTTGTGTCATATTTGTTTCTCAATCGTTTTTCTCACCTTAGGTATGCCCTCCTCTCTGGAGAGAGCCAGGAACACCTTGCTGAGCACGCCTTCCTTCTGCATGAGCCGTTTCTCCTCGCCGTACAGGTCCATGGGCCTCGTGCGGCAGCCGAAAAACAGCCAGGCCTCGCCCAGCTGGGCCTCCGCTTGGGACAGCGCCTGGTGCCGCCTGTGGTGCCAGAAGCCCCTGAAGGGCGCCACCCCGGTCCCAGGGCCTACCAGCACGACGGGCCGCGACGGGTCCTCGGGAAGATGGAAGCTCGGCGCACTGGAAACGTTCAATGTACGGTACAAAATCATAATATAAAGCGGAAAAGAATGAACGGAAAACTAACAAAAACTTTCGAAAGGTGCGCTGTTTTTTTTTCAGGTCAACGCGACTATTTTCAGCCCGAAATGTCATTTCCACCATAAGATGTGTGGGCTATAAAAGCAAAGGCAGCAATATCCAAAACAAATTGAAAGCGGTCATCGAAGATTACTTTTTATAATGTTCTGAATTAGAGATTTTATTAGAAAGGGCCCATTCGAGTATTACATAAGCATCAAAGGGAGGTGGGGGGTCTTTGCTTTGCTTATTTTTGATGACACGGAGATGGATGGTGATTACGCTAATATTTATTAATTTATTTTTTCTGATTTTTCTTGAAAATTAAGTAGATACTGATTTAAACACATATGGCAACCCTACTTGTCTAGGCTCCAAAGCGAAAAGAATGTTAAGGGATTTCCCAAAATAATTGATATTGCTTACTCGCTCTCACGCGTTGTTTTAAAGTTAAGAACTGAAGTAAGGGAATCACCGCCCGCGCTATTTATTCACTTTTCTAAATTTGTTCGGTCTCATATGGGTTCTATTATAAATTAAGAATATAATATTTAAATACGATGTTTATAATTTGCTTGAATAAATATTAAATTCCTTTATAGTCTATAAATTCCTTATTTTTTTCTAGATTTGATAACTGCTGCCCATGAATAACAATAACGAAATCTGAACAGATTAAAAAAACATATATACCAATATTTATGTAAGCTTAGGAGGGAGGAGTAAGAGCTTTGTTTACTTTTGCTGACATGGGGGGAGGGGTTAAAAATTACTAAAATTCTTCTTACGTAATACTTGAATGGCCCCAAACATAGCCTATAAATTTATAGGAAACATGATTTTGGAAGGGATATACCTACTTACATATAAAATCTAGAATTCAGTACATTTTAAATAAGTAATCCTCTGGGACTGCATTCAAAATATTTTTTCAATTTTTTTGGATATTGCTGCCTTTGCTTTTATACACCATATATGGTCCTCGCTCGTAAGTTTTAGTAAATGATGTATTTTCTCGTACTAAAGTCGAGTAACGAAAGAAAAACTTTAAAATATTCTTACCTTCTAATGAACATGAAGACATCATCTCCAGGTTTCAAATCTTTCAAGTAGTTAGAGCAGACACCGTAATGAATATTGCCATCTGGAATACAGAATTTACGAATAAAATGGAATCCGTAGAATTGTTTATTTAACATTATTTTATAGTTTCTTTACTAACGCATGTTAAATATTTATTTCAAATTAATGTAATGTTTTCGGCGGTCTGTAGTTTCAATCTGAAGGTAATGATGAATAATAATAAAAAACATATATTTTAATAGTTAACGTGTGTATTCTGCCCCACTTAGCTAAAAGACAGTAGCTATCTCCATTTAACAAATTACTGAGTAAATCAGGGAATCGTCAATAGTGTAATTTTTATCATTCAAATGAATATTAATTATTTTTTTCGCTCAGTCAATAGATATTGAAATAGTGCAGATAAACAAGTTATTTTACTATTATTTGAGGTATTTTTATATACTTAATTTAAACCTTAAAATTACAGAAAAGGCCACGTTTTACAGATGGATATACTGCAAATTAAAAATGCTTATATTTTAATATTGTGATGATGAATGAAAACAAGCTTATAAGAAAGGTAAAATATGACCTCAAGTATCCAAAACCACAAAAAACATTTTTCAAAAAGTATCTATGCATTTACTGCCTTTTAGCTTTATGAGGCAGTATTCAAGGCATCGAGAAATTTTATATGAAACCAGATAATACGTTCCATAGTGCCAAAGTATCAATTTTCTTTTAAATATCTACATACCCTACCTATTTTTAATTTGTGTTGCTGAAAATTGGATTTGGAGAAGTATAAAAAAAATTAATACTTCTAATGCGAATATTAGGTACGTAGCTGCAATAAACTTGATTTAATAAACAATTATTATCGATGATTTTAACCTCTTATTTTATAAATGTACTTTTTGTTCATAACAATCGTTTTTCAAAGTGAAAATGTCCAATTCTTTTTCTTAAAGGTTCAAGACTTTGGTTGTTTTAATTTTTTGGGGGTTTTAAACTATATTGAAGAAATAAATAATTTTGTTTTATTAGAATATATAAATCTACCCTATGTACCTACGTACATTTAAAAAAAATATAGATGCGTTAAATTTTTTAAATAGTATCTACGTGTGAAAGCCTTATTCATACGATTTTTAAACTAAGCTAAAAGCCTGTGCTATGAAAAGTAGGACTAACTAGCTGGTCTAGAATGAGGCTTAGGCTCGCGACCCCTGGATCACTAGGAAAGTGTCTTAACCATGAGATAAATAAGCATGCATGTTATAGATTGTCTACATATATGTAAAGAAGTTAAATATATTAAACGTATTCCTTTCGTCTCCAAGTTCTGCTTGTAGTTTATTACCCTTCAGTTTGAATATCCTATCAGAAATTCGTTTTTATTACAAAGATTAAAATAATTAAATTTTTATAGTCACCACTGCGCAGTTCTCAATTATTCAGTTACTCAGCTGTTTTTATTAAGTAGGTAATTTATTAATTATTTTTATTATTAAGATTGCTATAAAATACCTTTTATCGCTCTTGGTAAAGAACCAGTGATATTAATTCTTAATGTTCATATTAATCTTTATTGAGTTACCCGCCATTTTGTGCCTATATAATTTTGGGGCCACAGCGAATCGTGTGATAAAATTTTTCGAGCCAAGACTCGTAATAGAGAAAATAGAAAAGTATTGTATACATGAGTTGTATTACGAATGAAAGATGAGATCTGTCTGTTGAAATCAAATGCCACTTTGAACAAGCTCATGCAACATATCCGCTTGAAATATACCTAAGTTTTGCAGTTAATTCCATTACTATGGCTGCTTGAACATGTTTCACTGATAATCAAGGCAAGAATATAGTCCTGCGAGGCTATTTTCCAAATAAACCTGTATATAGAAGTAAGGTTTCAAAGCAAATATACAACACATCACGTAATTGAGGCGAACCCTGACAGTACTTTGTTATGATTCGGCTACTGGTCTAAAATATTCAAGCCACCATGACCTAATACCAATAGTTATGGAGATATGCAATATCAAAGTTTGAATTTTCTTTCAATATTTCTGACCTATTTTTTGCAAAAAGTTGAACTATCATTACAGTAACTTATATCGATTATGAAAAATTTATTTGCTTAAATAAAATGATAAAAACCTTGTAAAAAAAAAACATTTTTCAATTTTTGTAAGGTTTTTACCATTTTATTTAAGTTGTATTGAAGCAAATGAATTTTTCATAATCGATTTAAGTTACTGTAATAAAAGTTCAACTTTTTGCAAAAAATTAGTCAGAAATATTGAAAAAAAATGCAAACTTTGATATTGCATATCTCCATAACTATTGACATTAGGTCATGGTTGTTTGAACATTTTAGACCAGTAGCCGATTCTTAACAAAGTACTTTCAGGGTTTGCGTTAATTACGTGACATGTTGTATACAAGCAAAGGCAGGAATATCCAAAAAATTAAAAAAAGGTTTTGAATGCAGTCACCGAGGATTACTACTTTAGAATGTACTGAATTATAGATTTAATGTAGGATCTATCCCTTCCAAAATTATGTTTCCTATAAATTGATAGGCCATTTCGTATATAAATCTCGAATTCAGTATGACTACATTGAAATGTTTTCGGATATTGCTGCCTTTGCTTTTGTACCCAGCAAATGGGAATCGTCTATTGAAGCGAATTTGTCTCAAAATACGAATGCCGCTCACACTGCGTCTGGTAAGTGACGACCGCCACCGTGATGTGGACGAGCCCCGGGTGCGCCAGGGGGCTGGAGCTGATGCTGTAGAAGCGGGGCTGCAGGGCGGACAGCTGCGCGGCCAGCGCGGCGGCGTGAGGCTTGGCAGACTTGAACTGCTGCAGGGTTTCCACCAGGGTGGGGGTACCCCAGTGGCGCCAATCCTCGTAAGCGTTTGCGTCCTAAAGCAATCCGACAAAAAAATCAATGAAGACACTCCTTTCTTCCGTCAATCCATTGGTGTAAATGTATATATATATATATATATAAACGGAGAAAATTATCTGTCAACTATGCTAATTCCGAATGTCCGTCTATCTGTCCGTAACTCGCTGAATTTAGGCTGGAATTATAAAAACAACACTGATGATGACTAGGCGTTAATGACTGGATTACTCGCCGGAGTCGTTAAAAAAAATTATTCTTATGTCCCGTGATTTTTCACGGGTATACATACCTACGGCTAGTTTTAGGAAGAATTGACCAAAAATAAGCGAAATTTTAATTTTTCTCAAAAAATATGTTTATTCATTAATATATTTTTTCAAGTCCTCATCAGGCAGGCGCGTGCAGTGGAAACATTGAAGCATGACTTTTTTGTGAAAAAATAAAAATCAAATATTTATGCTACAGATTTTTATGATAAATCAAAATATGAATACTATGACAACAATTGTGATAGAAATATTACGAATTATATGGTGTGTTCCGATTTTTTTTCCAAATAATTGGTTACGTAAAAGTCATGCTGCGATGTTCCCACTACACGCTCCTGCCATCAGGTATAATAAAAATTCTTGTACCAGCGTTTTTTGCAAAGCAATTTTCGTTATGATGTACTCCTAAAAAATGTTGGCACAACGTGGTCCTTTCGTGTTTTTTTTTCATCTTCGGGAATAAGAAGTAGTTGCAGGTGGTCATGTTCGGCAACTGAGGCATCAATTTTGAAATATTTGTTCAATTTATTAAATTCCAGTTCCAACTAAAAAGTCGCCCAGCACCCCAAAACATGTGCAACCTTTTAGACAGACAACAATGAAGTAGGGATGGGTAAAAAATGTCGATATATCAATATATCGATTTTTTTTGACATATCGATATTTTTTTCTGGGAAACCGATATTTTTTTCTTGGACGACTTTTTTAGTTTTGGTCATTTTTTGGCGACCTTTTTTTGGGTATCTTTTTCACTTTTTTTTGGTCATCGATATATTTTTTTTTCGATATACCGATAGTTTTTTCCCGATATATCGATATATTTTTTTCGATATATCGATATATTTTTTTCGATATATCGATATATTTTTTTTTGGTTCACTTTTTTTGGGTATCTTTTTCACTTTTTTTCTGGCGACCTGTTTTTGGTCATCGATTTTTTTTTCGGATAATCGATATATTTTTTCCGGTGACCTTTTTTTTTTCTTTTGGTCGCCAAAAGCTTATTCCCCTTACATTTTTGAAAAAATAATATCGATAAATATCGATATATCGATATATTTTTCGCAATGTATATCGATTATTTTCGATACTTTTTAAAAATATCGATTCGATATATATCGATATTTTTTTTTCATTTACCCATCCCGAAAGTAGGCTTCCAACATGGCTACCAATGTCAAGATACGTCAGGGACAAGTGTATCACAACACAAATGAGACATGAGACAGAGATACTTCGTATACGGTAGGGTGATGGAAATGCATGTGTGATTGGTATTCGACTGTAGCGATCATTGGTATCTAAGATACAACTGGGGGGTCCAGTTTCTAGCGAACCCATGTTTGCTAACCGATTTACGATTGATCGGTTACCCAATCATTACAATTGAACACAAATACACTATTAAAAATGGTGGTTAGTAACTCACCACGGACAGGAATTCGAGCTTGCTCTTGTCCTCCGGATCCTCGCAGCAAGAGGCCAGGTAGGCCAGCAGGCTGGTACACGGAGAGGATGTGATGTCCAGGAATCTGGTGAAGAGTTCGCGGAGAGTGCAAGTTGGCACACGCTCGTGCTGTTCCCAGATACGTTCAACACCTAACAAAAATTACGTTACAACTAGTGTTACAATAGGATAGTATATTCGGCCTCAGACCGAATATCGAATATTCGGCCAGGAGCGTGGACCGAATATTCGGCCTGATTAACGCACTACGTAAATTAGCGCGCAAACCACATTATGTCAACGATCGCGCACCCTGCACTCTGATTGACCCGCTGTCACTACGCTTCGCCGATCGTGATTGGCAGTGTTTTGTATTGTACAGGTTATAAACATGCTCAATTACGCGATGTAAACAAACAGTTATTTACTTGTTTTATTTGCAATCGATCTTTTAAAAAGATTTGTGATCTTTCTTTGATCTTTTAAAAAATAACTTACTTATGTAACATTTCCTTTGATCTTTTAGATATATAACTTTAAATAAGCGAAAAATTGCGTTTTATTGAACTTAAAATGTAAGTAGGTATGTTCAGTATAATAAAAGTTATATGATTAATTTAAGGTGTTTTTCTATTATTTCTAACTCCTGTTTTTAGGTATCTATTCGGTATTCGGCCGAATACCTAATACTCCAAAAAGGGGCCGAATGTGCTAAATACCAAATAGTAACCAAAAATTCGTCACATCTCTAATTACAACTCATAATATTTATATAGAAAATCCTTCTTTCTAATAAATATGTACCTATATTTTTTAGAAGGCAATTAATTTTGTGGATTAAGGCTACTCCAGTTAAAGAATACCGATTCGCAACAAATGGTCCTAATACGTATACAATGCATTACAGATACCTACGCAATTATAGGTAATAGACATGTTTGAAAATAATGATCGCAAAACAGCGTACTAATGTTAAAGTGCTTAGGTTGGTTATGTATTTGTGTATTGGTGCAAAAAGGCATGTTTTGGTATTTGTTTTATAAAAAAAATTGTTTTGGATATTTACGTATTAATCACGAATAGATTTTCTGGTTCTTTCCGTCTTTTTGCTAATAACAAATTGTGAGTTCCATTTTAATTTTTAATTTCGTATATGTTTTTGTGTTCGTAAATTCTTTTTTGAGATGGTTAAACAATTTGGTAGCTATACAACAAGGCTAGAGTCAAAATATGGATTCGTGAGTAAATTCTTCAATTATTTGAAATAAGAAATGTATCATAAAATCAAGAAAATAACAGATGTAATCCGTCAAAAATGACGTACTTTTACATGTTTGAATTTCGGCTTAACATAATTTTTATTTCCTTGCGGTAGGTACATAATGCAAAATAAAAGAAACAGTTTTTCAATTAAAATTTAACTTTCACAACAAATAAAATTATCGCGAAATCGTAGCACGTTTGTATAGCGTGTAAACAGCGTTATCTAGCGTAGCGTTGCGTCTTGGTAGCTGGAAAATGAGTTATTTTGATTACTCACCGTTAGAAGTGTGATTTTCTCTCAGCATCTGAAGCTGAATTGGCACATCAGGATCATCAACTCCCTGTACTCTGGTGAGGAGTTCGTCCACCATCTCCTTCCTGTTGCAGGGTAAAATGCCCACGTGATCTCCTGGTTGATATTGCAGGTCATCCTTTGAATAAAATAATATTTTTTAGCCGAATACAGCCGAGTAGGTATTATTTATTTAAAATGTATTGAATTCTAGATTTAATGTGTGTATCCCTTTTAAATTTATAGGCTGTGTTTCTTTTCAAATCTTGAATTTAGTTCATTGTAAATTAGTAATCCTCGATGGCTGCATTAATTTTTTTTAGATATTACTGCCATTTCTTTTATACCCCAAATTAATTAACCTAATTTTATATTTGTAAAACTAAATTGAGTATTTGTGAAGAGATCGAATCGGGTTATCACTTCACGAATGTGTTGTGTGAACAAACAGTGAAGAGGGACCCACCGCATACCCAGGCCCGTTAGCCAGCAATAGTTCCCATATTGGCCCTGTACTTTTATAAACCAGTTCGGGATTATTTTAATGTTAGAGCTGTCATCGTCGCTAAGCCGCGCCGCACAATGGTTGGAAATTAGATTCTGTGAGCGCGAAATTCAAAAAACGAAAGTCGTAATAAAAATAAAATATATGCAGCGAAATAAACTTAGCTCCTTGGGTATAAAGTCCCACTAATAGTTAATTACCTAGAATAAACCCCTCGTGTCTAGTCGAGCAGGTAATGACATGTTGCAAAAAAATAAAGTTGAGTTATTGTCAGTTGGAGACGAGTGTTTGTACCAAAGTGGTGTGTTTATATTTTTGAATTTTGTTCTTCGAACTATGGAATCGATAAACTTAGGTAACATTTTTTAAATATAATTAACATTTTTATTCAATTAATATTCTACAAAGCCACGATTTGTTTTTAACAAAATATTGTAAATTTTTTCTGCATGCTTTAGACTGCCAGAACTGGGATTGACCTGTATTGATTCTAATTGTTGTAAACTATCGTTCTCTAATACCTCAGCTACAGATTTAAAATCAATTGGAGTGCACTTCGTATTCAGAATTTATTTATTTTCCAGCTCTCGGATTACCAAGGAAAAAACTGTTTGGAGTATGGTTAAAGGAGCGAGACTTTTCTAAAGGAAGTAAAAAAAAACTGATTTAAGGGCGATTAATACAATAATAAAGTATAATAAAAAAACTTTGTTATATTTTTGTGGACAAATACGTTGAAAGTGGTTCAATTGTGGACGTCATAAAGACAAGTTTAGAATTAAATATAAGTGTGGTTAGGTGGTTTTAATAATCAAGTTTTTCATACTACATTTAGTTTATTTTTATATCTTTTAATTGGTTTATTATTATTATTTAATGGGTATAGAATACAAATAAACACTAAGATAATTTCGCTCGCTCAGATTGTCTTTTCCGACCACTGTGCGCCGCTGACACTCGAGTGAGTGTAAGCGGCGCGGCGAGGCGACCACACAAAACCTCTTCGCTGTCTTGTAGTGCAAGAATGAGGAAATAATTTATTAGATACACACGAATACACGTCAATAGTGTGCGTGAACGATATCTATGCGAGAAAGAGACAGAGTGATATGACCGCTTCACGCTAGACAGTTATGCAAACAACGCACTTGATTCATGCTGTCGGTTATTTTCACCGCGCGCAGTGTGTTGTAATCTTAAATTGAATATAAATTTAAAACATTGATAAAAATTATTATTTTCAGAAATTACTGAAGTTTCTTAGTAGCTATCCATTATATTAATGTAGTAAAATATATTTAAACCAAAAATAAATTTCTTTACCTACTATTATCAGTTGATGAAGGGCATCGACAGATTCATTATTATTGTTAAGATGTGATGAATATTATTTTATTCCCTATCCATAAAATAATTAAACGTTAAACAAATTTATATAGCAACGTGCGTAGAGCGGACGGTTCGGGTTTGCTGGCCCGGGGTTCAAGCCTCATCTCCGGCCGTTTAATTTGTTTTTTTAGCCATGAATTAGAATGAAATTTCGGACGTTACACGAAGTTAAGGACGGACAGACAGACGGATAGACAACGAAATTATTATGAATTTTATGGTCGCGGAGTAAGGCAGGCGCGTAAATTTACTATCGACAAGCGAGCCATACACCATGGGAACGTGATGGCGTTGATTAAACTTATAAAATACATATTTTAACAAAAGAATGATCTCTTTCATTACAGCAAAAGATATTCAAAACCAAAATGAGACAAGCCCTCTATATTTTGGAGCAATAAAATCTCGGAGATTTGTGCAGGTTTGAAAATTTGACCAAGGGAGGGAAACGTATCTACAATAAATACATTATTTCTTCAATCGTGGAGTTTCCCGTATTATTCTTGAATTTGCCAAAATTTACAGCATAATTTGGGTCCGGACTAAAGGGTAAGCAATTTTTATGTGGCTTCAATCCAGACCATTTAAAATGTTTTTTTTTACTTCTAAAATAACTATATTAAGTAACTCCCTTTTATCACAATAACCTAATTAATTAATGTGGAACATTCCCGTTGATATGCAGTTTGCTAATAGGTATTTGTACCTATGTTTTTTCGTTAGTTCGCCCGAGATTTGAATTCTTACGTGTATTAATTTTATATTTCACAGAAAAACAGTGAAAAAAATAGCTAAAAAAATTCAGTAGATATAAATGCTCTTTTTACATGCATTTAATTAACTCTCTTTGTCTCTTTGCTTGTTTATTGTTGTGGCGGAATCTTATAATTGATTTTTCACCAACTTCCCGACTAGCCAGTGCTCTGAAACTTTCTACATTTTCGTAAAGTGGATGACCATACATTATTAAATTAAAATTTCGACGAGATTAGTCATTATTTCGATTAAAATTAATAATTAATACGAAGAAATGTTCCGATTTCAAATTTTTTAAAATTTTAGTCGGCTGATTCAGCTCTGATATTATGCGTTGGAACGAAATGACTAATTTGATAAATTAAGGTTACGACGGATGTTTTTTATCTCAGGATAACATTGATTTTGAAAAAAAAAACGGTTTGATAAAATTAACTTTCTACATAATATTATGCCACGGGTTCAAAGAGTGTTGACGCGCAATATACAATATACGCAGTATTTTCTGAAATTATCACTCGGTGCCATTTCTTTATCTTCTTGCGCTGAAACTATTATCCCATATTAAAAGCATGTCTTCAATTTTTTTTGATCCACTTGTTTCAAAATTTTGTTAGTAAAATATAGAACAAACTATTATTTCAAAACTTCGTATCATTTGATGGAAATAACACGTTTGCTGGAAATTTGATGAAAATAACATGCATATCACATTAAATATCACAACACTAGAGTTTTTGCTGCTTCACGCAGACAAATTTTCTACTTTTTATTTAAGATATTGTACGTTATTCTTTCCGATGAAATATACAAGGCATAGTTTAATTTAAATTTAAGATATTTAAAAAAGTGATTGGTAGGTACGTAGGTATTTTGTGTGCCAAAAATTGATTGAAATTAAAAAACTGCATCATGTGTACAAAAAGGTTTGGAACCACTGAGTTATCTGGTAAAGGTAACATTATTTAATATTGTAAAATCTTACCCCAGTCTTGAACTCGATGAACATGGTGGCCTTGCTTGAGGATTCTCCGTGCAGGTTCTTCACTTCGGTCACGGGGCAGGAGTGTACCTTTCTGTTGGTGGTGGTTCTCAAAGTTTCTACCATGGGCACCTTGCACATGCAGTCGTCCGGCACCGCGAACCTCACGGTGCTGTCGGAGAGAGCCAGCGTGCCCAGAGCGTCGGTGACGTCAGAGAGAGTGTTCTCATCGTCCAGGCAGAAGGCCTCACATGACACCTGGCGAAAAACAATATTAATTATTACTAATTTAAAAATTAATTTATTGCTGTGGATCCTCAATATTCGTCATTAATCTGTTCCCGAAGGAAGGATGAAAATCAAAAAGGACGAATATTAAACGAAATTTTCTCAGGTGAATTAACTAAAAATGGTTTTATCCGTTCCCAGCCCAGAATTTCGGCTATTCGACTATCTTTAACAGAAATAATTTTAACTTGAAAATAGATCTCGGAAGTTAATTACTTTACTTTATGACAGAGACTTCTTACTCTTCTTGATGCCGTAAATATATTGTAGTATATTGTATATTGTAGGCCTATTATAAATACGTAAATAACATATTAACTAAAAATTAAGCTTTTGGATGAAAAACAAGGATTTTTGTTCAGAGTATTTATTTTAATGGCTATTATTTGGAAGGAGAGTCACCTTCCATTTCAAAATCAGGTAATGTCAATTGTACTTATTGATGTCCTGATGGTTCACCAGCATTTCCAGACGATTCACCAGGACGTGTCGAACGAATATCAAACAAAAATTTCTAAAATGATAAACAAAAATTCTTGGCCACTTTCTTGAGTTTGTTTGAAATTACGTGATTTTAAAAGATAGCTAGGTATATTCAATGCCAAATCGTTTAAAAAACATTTAAATATAGGATCATCTACTCTTTAATGGTAGCTAAATTGAGACAGGCTTATTTTAAATACCTAGCACATAATCCATTTAAAGGAATCACGTCATCATAAAAGGCAGTACCATCTCTTTAAATTTTTACTTTTCGCTGTCATTCATCTTACAATCATTAAATGCTCCAATTTGAAAAATACCTCCCGATAGAAGACAAAAAGGAGATAATTAATGTGGAAAAATGTTAAGCTAAATTAATCGATAAATAATATAATATGAAATCTTTTTTCTATTGAAGATAATGTTGCTAGTGGTTAGAAATGTGAATGTAATTTATAAGTTACATTACGGCACGTAGATTACACTTTCTCCGCGGTATAAAGTTTAATAAAACGTATGTAAAGATCTTTTTCATTCCGCGAATGAGGAGACATCAATCCGAGGTATGCCTTTGTAATGCCTCGAGTCTGAAGGGATGAAGGGATGCCTGGATTACATCCCCTGGAATGGAGTTTTATTACCCATCAAGCAACAGGGTGGAGCATCGTCGTAAATTTATGTGCTTAAGAGTATCTCTTGTATATTTCGAAATATATTAAACAATTTAGTTCAACAAATCTTGGCTTCAAAGTGGTTTGTACACCTACGCAGTACACAATATAACCAAGATACTATTCCTACAGGGATATTCCTAGCTCAGGGATAACGGTTTTGTTTTAACTAATATCACCAGTATTTTTTCCAAGCAAGTATCTCAAACATTCAAAGTTCATAAAAAGAAGAAGAAGACGTATTAAAATATGGTTCTAATTTTAATTTCATGCCAGCATCACGGTCTTTCCTAATCTGTTTTTAAAATTAAAATATTCTTTGTACTTTCAGAAAAAAACGTCATGAAAGAAAACGCAAAGTTAGCAAAAAATACGTAAAAACAAAATGATTTTTTTTTTAAATTAAAAAATAATTAGATCCAACGCGCTACGACATTGTCTATCTTTTCACATATTCGAATTTTGAAAACTGACGAAAATATGTAAGAAAAACCCATTTTCACTCGAATAGGCGTAGAAAAGAAAAAAGAAGAAGAAGAAGAAGAAAATTAAAAGTACAAAATTTGAACGCGGAAATCAATTATCTTTCATAATTTTTTTATAAAACATTTTTATCGTATATACTTGCAGAGAAAACCGTAAAAAGCGCGCAAAAACGGTGAAAAAAACTGGAAAAAGTCGAAATGTACCTTTTGGTTACAAACATTTATATAAACATATAAACGTATATCGCCGAATGTGCACTATTTTTTTGACGATATTTTAACCGGTTATACAATAAACGTTATTTGAGATTTGTATCGATTATTAGTATCTGGTTTTTCAAATTTGATTGGAAACCACAGGTACTATGACAACAGTTATATCTCAGTTTCCAATCATCTATACAATCAGATACACATCTCAATATGAATAACTGGCTAAAATAATGATTTGACCATCACTAGTTTTAACAAAACTGTGGGAAAAAAGAGTTTTTAAATTGTTACCTCTTCAGTACATTCTCAGATTTACAATTGTTAAATAGCCAGTATCTACGGATTGAAGCACTATGAGATAACTGTTCAGCCTACACCTCCGCCATGATACGACCCTCTCCTGATGAGGTTGAATAAGACTTCAGCGAAACGTCGAGATTTGCTTCTCAGTAAAATATACGGTTCATATAAAATATCCGTTGTATTTAATATAACTATGAAAAAATGCTAAAATGATTCTTAGTAGGTACCGTGTATAACTGTATATACACGTATTGAGATTTTGAACTCAAAGATGCTGATTATAATTTGCTCAAAAATTAGCTCGTGTCAAAAATCTCTTAAAAATCTCCTACGTGGACACGGATCATAAAATAAAAACAAAGTATTATTTGGCCTACTGTTTATTTAAAATATTATATTTTTACCTAAAACTTGATTTAATAAATCATACATTTCAGTATTGTCTTTTAAGCTTATTATTTGTCGCAGAATATTCAAATTATATAATTTTGATGATATTTTATAAAAAATCGCTTAAATAAATATAAATATAACTTAAATATACTTATGTTTTGTGTTATTTTAACACTTTCTAATAAATACCTAGAATCACCAGCCGTAGCATAAAAATCTGAGATTCTCTGGGTGTGTCAATTTAAATCTATCAGCCGTGAGTTTTTTTTTATATTTGTGGGATATAAAAGCAAAGGCAGCAATATCAAAAAAAAATTGAATGCCGCCATTGAGCATTACTAATTTATAATATACTTAATTTTAGATTTCATAGGAAACATAGCCTAGAATAAATTTATAGGAAACATGATTTTGGAAGCAGTAGAATATAAAATCTAGAATTCGGTACATTTTAAATGAGTTATCCTCGGTGACTGCATTCAAAACAATTTTTTTGGATATTGCTTTTATATATTTGATGTTTTTTAAAACATGAAGTATTACTGAATTTGACATAACTTTAACGCGATAACTTTTTAATTTAAGCTAAATATCATCGTATTGGCAAATAATCTGGTTTTGTCAATATTATTTTATTATTAAACAATTTCCCTATATGTATTGGATTAAGAAATATGGAAATCGTTTAATAATAAAAGAAACATTGACCAAATCAGATTGACAGAACTTTATTTTGCGCTCCCGTAAAGTTCAAAATAATCACTAATTCCCTTTTGGCTTCTACCCTTGATATGTATTTAGAAAAGGCATAAAACGATTTCTTTATTTTTTCTAATATTCGTCGAGCAATGGCGATAAATACCTGACAGTGAGATTATAATATCTTGCTATATTATAGCAAGAGATGAAGAACGAGCTTTTTAATCGCTTTGTACTCGTACGGCTTCATGCGGTACCAAAACAAATCATTCTATAAATTTAATTAAAAACAAGTAGGTGTACTAACTAAGGTTAAAAATAAGAAGGTGTTATCTATATAAATAAAAATGTAAATGTTCGTTTGTATAAATTCGCTAATCTCTGAAAGATCTTCGCCGATTGCTTTGAAATTTTGGCACAATGTTGAATTCAAATACGCGGATGTTTTTGTATACCTACTTTGTTTTTTTATATCTACCATTTATTTATATGAATAAAAATGTAAATGCTCGATTGTCCAAAATCTTAAATCTCCTAAAGTTCTTCAACTATTGCTTTGAAATTTTGACACAACGCAACGTTGCATTCGAATACGCACAATTATTTGAAAAAAAAGCGCCGGTACCTACCCTTGCAATATTGATAAATATTTAGATATTACATTTTCCGAATTCAAATTTTTTGATTACATTCGGCTGTCTTTGTTTAAATAAAACCTTTAAACCGATGAGAAAATGCCAATCGTATCACGATATTTCAAAATAAAGGATATTTATGTGTACTCTATGATTTAATTTTCAATTTTGATACTTCCGAGCTTATCGTTCATATCATCATAACAAAAATTAATATTACATAAAAATACTAAACATAATAACAATATACTTCTACAAGTAAATTAAAAGTTCTATAGTAAAGTGGATTCATTGTATAATAACAGTAAGTTTTTTTAGAGACTTTGCAAAACAATGGAACCTTTTTACCTCTCACATACTTATTTTTTACTTAATCCTTAACCCGTGCAACGCCGGATATAACCAGCTAGTATTTAAAGAAATTCATTCTTATTTTTCACTGGAAATAAATAAAGAGAAACGTCAAAACGGAAAGAGGAAAAAGGATAAAAGCACTAACCAATAACTGTATTTTACAGGCATAGATGTCTTTAATTCGTTAACATCATATTTACCTTGAAAAATTTTGTGCATGCGTTAAAATATTAATGTGTATCTAATAATAAAGTATGAACACAGGGGGCCATAAACATAAACAGGAATTAATCGTGAATTTTATTAAGACACTCTTTTCATGATTCTGTCCCACGTTAATTACAATATTTACATACTCGTGTTATATTTTAATGTTACAAAGCCTAAATTAAAACAGTTACGTCCATGAAATCAAATGTACTAACAAAGAATGGTGATGTCAAAATAAAAACGCTCGCCATTTATGATTTTTCAAGCAAGCGACATTTTTTGCCTTTTAACGGCTCTTTTTCCATTTTCCATAATTATTCCGCCCGGAAAAATAGAATTCGGGCCTCTTTCGTTACACAGCCCACACTAATAGCTGTACTCCACATTTCTGTATTAAACTCGAAATGCCTACACCAACGCTAGAAAGGAAAACTTGTTAAACATGCCTGAAAAACTTATCTAAAAAGAAACGCTTCCTACAAAATTGCTCCTTAAAACAAAAAATATGTACTTTAACTACGAAAGTCGCATCCCACTCGTAACTTGGCTTTTAAACGATTTTGAAAATATAATAATTATTATTGTAATTTACAAATAAATTTGTTTTTAATCACACGAGTTTATCTATTAAAACCAACAGATTTCGGAAAAATTAATTTCCTTAACCAGGGTGATTGAAAACTAAGCTAATTACAAATTTTATTTCAAATGACTAATTTGCAATGTTTTCATAGTAAATATTCAAAATTCAATATCTAGGTGTATATATAACAGATGCACCTATGTCTATATAGGATCAAAACTACTAAGTTGAAGAAGTAAATTGCTATCGTTATAATATTAAATAAATATATTAAAAAATGAAATCAATGTTTTCAAAACGTGGTACTTAATCTAAACTGAAGTAATTAAATTATTCTTCAGTTTTTCAACTCTATAATAATATTTTTTTGCAGAAATAGAAAATGGATTAAAATTTTAAATGCACAATAAATAATGGAAAGATTCTGTCAGTCCCAAAAGCTGCGATGAGCTGACCATATTGAAAGAATGCAATACGATAGGATCAACGATCATGACCACGTAGATGCCCCACGGAAACGACGAAGGACGAGATGGATTAAATATATTTAAGAGGATTGTAGCAGGATAATAACTGGAGTTAACATAAGAAGGGATACGAGGAATGTTGTGGAAGATGCCAAATACCGCTTTTGGATATAATCGGGGGAAGAAGAAGACGAAGAATTGCTAGCCAGTACTTAGCGTAACACTGACAACGATATACCCTGTTTCGGCACGATATTGCAAGACAATACTAAACCACAATATTAGGAGACGATGGAACCTGCAATGGGACTAGAAGGTCCCGATAACATGTTTAATGTGATCTTACCCTGAACACTTCCCCTGCCCACTTCTTGAAGGCCTGATCCTGCCCGCACATCTCATCTCCCGTCTCCATCCCCATGAGCCGTTCTCCTCCCAGCTGGCCAAGTAGAGAGTCCACGTTCTTGCCGAACTTGCAGAAGTTGGGATAGGCGCTGCTTCCCAGAGCGAAGACTGCAAATCGGACGTTGCTCAGGGGACCAAGATCCCCCTCAGCAGTGGCATCACCTGAAGATCCTCGGAGGGTGTCGGTTCTGGAGAGGCCACTCTCGAGCATCTCCGTTTGACTATTGGCTTTCATAAAGGATTTTGGCGTATGTAATGGCCCGCTGAAACAATATACCATTTTTATACACAATTCTTTAAAGTTTACATAGTAAGGAGTTTTCACGATCATATTTCTACAGAATTATATTTGTCATTTGTACACACATTTTTAATAACAAGTTGCGAACGTCAGATATATGCTTATATATTTCTAATAAAATATTTATATAACCGTCTACTATTTTGTCATACGACTGCGTATCCACCGCTTGTAATAATTGTTTTTGTAAGATAATAATTGTTTTTCACAGAATAAACAGACAACATGAATTTTTTTTTGTTTATTTTTATCGTAATCAGTTTTTTTGTCATTTGTAGTACGTAATGAATAAATGCTAAAAACATTTTTGGACATGCCTCCTTTGAGGGTTCTCCCGGGAAGATTAAAGAAGAAGAAGAAGAAGATCCTATTTTGGACAGAGTAAGCAAGTGTATGTAAAAAATATTATCTGATCGTTACAATTTGTCTCTTGAAAAAATCTTCTGAACTTTTAGTCTGCATATCCAGCATAGCTAGGTTCCTACTTCAAATGTTCAATAATAATTTAATACAATATCGAAAGATATGTACCTACCTTTCAAATACAAATTTAAAATATGATTTTTCTTGTCAGTGTTGATAGGTTTTCACCTGACATAAACCCAATATCGCGTTAATTTTTACGTTTTTTATAAAATTCTTCCGTTGATAACTATTACCATAAAATTATTGCATAAATTGTTTTAAAATATGACAAATTAAATCAATTATATTATATTTAAATACAATTCACATTACACCAAACTGAAAATTCATTGATATTTTAATGGTATAATTTATATTGTACAGACAATGGACATACCCAATGAGTTGAATAAGGGGAAAATTGTGTCATTTAAAATGATTAATTTTTGCATCGTTAACATGTATCTATCAAAATTTTTGTATTTTAATAATCGCTGCATTAAGTCATCCGAAATATAATATTCATATGAATTTATAGAATTATAAATAAAATAACGGCCACTTCGTTCTTATTAGAGCTTTGTCTATGTTGCCCCTCACGTTAGCTAACAACTTAATGTTTTACATTTGTCTCTGCAGAATTAATTTGACACAAAATTGATTCATGCGTGTAGTTGCACAAGATATGATACCACTCCTAAGTTAATACATTTCGGCTTCCGTTAGAAAGTTTCAAACAACACCATTGATATTATTACACAAATCAGTTAATATTGTTTCCATTGTTGCTTCACATGGAATAATCCATATTTGTTTTGTTTAGTACTAATGTTTAATGCGTTGTTTTAGCTACTTTCAAATTTGTTACTAGTTCAAGTGACTTTTATGAAATATAAACATAAAAGAATATGTTTCTTCAAAGTTTTGCGAATAAAATTTCACGCAACTCTTTTAAAAATTGAGACCAGAAAACCGAAACGTTTGAATAGTGCGTTAGAAAATTTCGGAACATTTAATAAGTTAACGTTTGGATCGTATGGGTCATCTACTATCTATCAATGCAGAATAAATATGTAGAAAATAACCACACACCACCAAAATATATAGACAAAAACTAACGTTAATTTCTTGGTACATTGTCTGGTTCCAATACGCCAACAATTCATTGCTCAACAAAATAATTACGTTAATTAAGCTTTTAAAACAATTATAAAAAGGTCAAACTAAATGCACTGTAAATATATCATTTCATTGTAAATAAGTCGCGATTTATTACAAAAATACGTTTTTACTTAAAAAGACTGCTTGGCACGAAATTTTTATTAAAAAAAAAAACAACGTCTTTTAATAACAATAGTTTTATTTACCCCTAGATAACTAAATCTATAAAAAGAATAAATACTTACACTGCAGTATAAATGTGCCTTAAATATACCTACCCGAGGGGAGACGTTTTTCCACTATGACCCAATCCCCTTGCCTAAAGAATGGGTTTAGTTTAGCTATTCTTTGTACAATTTTATACACTGTGGAAAAAACACATTGAATGCGGAGATGTTTTTAAGGCGTTTTTAGATTTATTTTATAAAACTCAAAGGTACACTTGACATTTAAATATGCATAACTGTTTCCTTACGCTTTGTAATGCATAATATTCTATTATAATTTCTAAATATAAACAAAATTACAATTTTCCAATAACACGCGTCCCTGCGTAAATTGAAAGTTTCCCGTAGATGTACAGAAATAGATAACAGAAATGGTCCTCCTCGGAGACGCTCCCCCACAGAGCCCCGATCCAGCACCACCTCCTTCACTACCCCAGTCGCACATGAATAAACCTTAATTCTTTTTGATACAAGATGGAAAAGCAAGGGGTCCATAGTGACCCGGTACTCTGATTGACATGAGACATAAATCAAAGTAAAGGTGTAAGGTAATAACTCCTTTACAGGTTCTGAAAATTCATAAAAGTTTATGAAAATTCAGAAAATTTAAAGTCAAGATGTAAGATGATAATTGAGTTACAAGTTATGCTCGTACTGCACCAAATTACAGAGGCTTCGATTATAAAATAATAGTAAGTTGGAAAATTCTTCACCATAAGAATTTAACAAGCTCCCTTATTTCAGCCGAGAGGAAGAAATTATTTTAATACAACCTTCTTATGGGAAGGGGATATTTATCTCAGCTTTTACGATTAGAATAGGCTCTACATTTCAACTTGCGCGGACTATCAGTAATGGCATCCGAAGTACATACATAATGGTTTCACCGTAATCAAAAAAAATCTCACCCCAAAGATTTTTTTAAAAATGTCACGAAAAATTCTCTTATTATTTTTATTACACTTCTTCTGTTTAATATACATTTCATTGGTAAAAATTATATGGAAAGATATTTTTTACAAGACTTAACTGGTAGTGTTTGAGCCGTGTTAAAATAATGTTTGTAAATTGTTGAGAAACAAAATGTTTTTGGGAGTTTTCAAAAGTTTTCACTTTCTTTTGAGTTCGTTAAACATTTTTGACGAGAAAAAATAGTATCTTATTTTTTTCAACGTTTCAAAGGGGTCTCTTTTTTGATAAACAAAATAAAATTACAGTCATCGTTGTCTGAGAAGAGTAATAAAATAATACAGGTTTCAAATTTAACGTGGAATCGTGTAGAATTTTCAACCATCATTGTCAAAGCTGTATAGTTTATCGACATTAAAATTATTCCGGTAAAAATGATTTGTTTCTTGAAATTGTTTCATTTCTTTATTTAGTAAATCTTTTGAATTAGAAAATTTGGGTCGTTTTCATACAATTAAGAATAAAAAATATTTTTAACATTTTGAAATTTACGTCGACATTTACGGAGATAAGAGACATCACATTTTGCACTTTTTGTCAATATTTTTCTCTTTCTTTCAGTAAAACGTCAGACTATCACTACAGTAACTTACATGGTGTATTAAAAAACCATTTGCTTTAATTCAAGACAAATAAAACAATATCTTACAAAAATATTATATATTTCAAATTACTCTCAGGTTTTTATAATTTTATTTGACTTGTATCACAGCAAATGAATTTTTTATATTTGATATAAATTTATTTCATGATATTCTAATGTCTTACAAAAAATAAGCCAGATATATAGAAAAAATGCAAATTTTGATTACGTTTATTTCCGTAACTGTCGAAAAAAATATATGAAGTGTAAAGAATATTTTCTGTTCAAATTTGAATGAAGAAGAACCCTGTAGTTATTGTTACTAGCCAAGAGATACCCTGCTTAGAATACACAAATGTCCTTCTATGTAGCGCATAGGGAAATTTGAAAGAGAACTGATACATTATTGGAATGAAACGTCAATTTAAAATATATATAAATTAAAAAATTAGGATACTGTGATGCTATTATTTAAGGGGGGGGGGGGAGGTATTAATTTTGTTTGCATATATTATTATTTTAACTGAATGCATAATATCTCAAGAATATTGTGTCAAATTTTAAAGTCGATTGGAACAAAATTGACGAAGTTATGAGTATTTTTATACCTGTCGAATTTTTATACCTACCCGACCCTAATGCACTGCATTCGTTCAAACACGCGTACAGTGCTCTTTCCGAGGATGTTTTGGATGCCATCAAGCCTATCCTTTATGGACCCGGCATTGATGATTCAGTATGAGGTAAGCCGATAAAATTCGCTTATGAACGTTTTATACCAGATTTTTTAGTGTTCAAAACTTTAAAGCGTTTTCCCCACAACTCACGTTTTCAAAGTCGATGCCCCTCATAACTTCAAAACAACTGCATGGATCCTTTTAAAATTTTGAAAATTATTTCTGTACATAATTTACAAGGTAACGCTGGATATTTTTTTTCAAATTTGATGATAATTTTTATTTTTTAATAACAAATTAGCCGATATTTTTCGCAAAAAATCGCATTTTTCCTTTCAATAATTTACAAGGTAACGCTGGAGATTTTTTTTCAAATTTGATGATAATTTTTATTTTTTAATAACAAATTAGCCGATATTTTTCGCAAAAAATCGCGTTTTTCCTTTCAAAGTGTTCCAAAAAAAAAGAAAAATTGAAATTTCGAAAAACCCTCCAAGGTTTTACCTGGGGAAAACTATTATCTAACGAATGAACTTTGATTTTTTGATTTCACGTGATCCAGCACTAAGTTATGAGGGGCACCGTAATTCTACTTTTTTCCGAGACACGTCCGAATAGTTGCTGCCATTGCCGTACTTTTTAATATTTGTTCGTGAAAATTTTACATAATATTTTTTGAATATCGTACTTTAATGTACCATTAGTTTTAATAAAGAGATTTTAACTGTTTCGTCACAAAAAATTCACAAAACCATGTTTTTTTTTCTACGAATTAACCTTACCCCCCCCCTTTACGTAGGCAATTATTTAAATTATGTCCTGTACGCCTTTCGTGCCCGACCTAGGGTGGGTTCCAAATACTAGCAATTTAATAACTAAGATTGTTTTCAAAACATTTTGATTCACATCCCTAATTTTTTTTCTCGTTAATTATTTATGCATTCTTTTTATGTACCCATATTATGCAGTGATGTTTCATTCAATTATTTAAAAAAAATTAGTGTATCCAATCTCAGATTTGATTCACCCGTTCGCCGACAGTTGCCACAAAGTTTAATAATAAACAACTCGGCGTAGGCTTTGTTGACAAAACTGGGGCAGAAATCCTGGCTGGCTTTTAATGGAAACTTTGTCCAAAGCTCAGTGGAGTACCTGCCTGCCTTTGGAGCTCGGCGGATGTCGATTTAGTAGACACTGTACATACATGTATGGCAACTTTAACGTTAACCAACAAAAATAGACCACACAAAAGAAACCTATTTTTAAATGAAGTGTTTAGCAGACTTAAGGCCGATTTCACGCGTCACCTAATCTCTTAAATAGAAAATTGAAGAGCGATATTTTAAAAAGTCACGTTCTGGTAGATCTTCTGTTAACAAGTCTCGTCTTGAAAGTTCTGGAAGTCTAACACCTTTTTTATATTTATTTATATTAAGTAAAAACGTAATTTAGATATATCATACATGATTCACAGACATTAAGCTATTCATTCATATGGAAAAGTAGGTATAGAAGTCGTTTCGAGTATTTTAAGGACTTATTGTACGGCTGATTTAAGTGATTACTTTAAACAACGTAACGTTAATGATTCCACCCAAGACCATCGCATACTCGTATCAATAAAATATTTGAAAGTTATATATACGGTTTATGTCCACCTTTTTTAACTTTTTATACTTTAAACTTTTAAAATCACTATGCTATAGTAAAAAAGTAAAAAAATATATATTTACTCTAAACGTATCGTAACGTAAAAAGGCTGAACACGAACGACATATTAAAAGAGTCACGCAGCTGGCGATATCTATACTATTTTATAACTACGTAAAACGCTTATGCTATGAAAATTAACTAATTTGGCAATTTTCTGGAACAACGATTGAATCCCTGCCCGCTAAATCACTAGGCGAATGTTTTTCCACTAGACCAACAAGCATGGCCGTTAAAATTAAGATTATAATTGAGATCATTTATTTCAGCGTTTTCCAACCTTTTTTGACTCGCGTACCACTTGGTAGTACATCACGCTTAATTGTACATCTTCGTATAAATGATTGTATTTCGAAAAATTTGCTTTATAAATTTTAGAGGGTGACTATTATATTTCTCAGAACTCAATTATTTATTTAAGTTTAAAAAAATACCAAAAGTATTTCGAAGCTCATTTCTAGTCGAAATTCAAAACCAGGACATTTAAGGAAGTTTTTTAACAACTAATTTTTATTAAAAATTAGTTGTTAAACTGTTACGATGGCGATATCTCAAGTTACTGATAGCTAACGGGCTAAATTTAAAAGTGCACTCAAAAAATACAATATTGATTGTTAGATTTTCGATCATCGACTGTACATATTAACAACTGTACTGGATATTATTAATTAAAATTATGAATTATAAGAAAAATACAATAGTAAAAAAAAAGATTTTGATGATTTTTTTTTACTTTTTATGTCCGCCATTACTGATTATTTTTCGCCTACCACCAACTATCCACTCGCGTACCACAGGTTGCAAACCGCTGATTTATTTGAATATTATCTCGAAAATCACAGCGATACAAAACCGCAACATAATTAAAATGTCAACCGTGAATGTAAATAGCCAATAACTGTACTGCAATATTGTGATTGATGGTTGGTTTCCCTGCTATTTGATGGATATTTTAGTGGCAACGAAAACAATTTAACTTTGCGAATCATTTCAACCACGTGCCTTTATCACCACTCTATGGAGAGGGAACAAAAACATTTAATATTGAACAACTAACCGTTGTCTCTACCAGCACAGAATGCAGTATTTAGTTACTCAACTACTTACATATCGATTTGAAACATGACAAACCTAAATACTTTCTGTTGTTTGATCAATCTTTTCACTTATTATTCCGTTTTTTTCTTCTTTCTTTTTTCTTTATTTCTTATTTCTTTAAAATGCACTACTGTATAAGCGAATATGGCAAAACTTGAAATGGGTGGCATTCCAATAGAATACCTATTTATATGTATTAAAAATTTTTAATGCCCTGCATATACATATATCCATTTTTTTTGTCAAAAACTAAAATTTCAAGCAAAAAAGTTTAATACGTATATATATTTTTTTAACTAGTAATAAATTAAAAACTTAAAAGCTTTTGTGGCAGCTATATTATCATAGATTACTCGGTAATTTAAGAATGTAAAATATTCAAAAATGTTTTTTAATTTTTTATTAAACAATTAAGATATTCATATTTCTAATGGACATATAGGTTTTTTTTGAAACTCAAGCTACGTGTTATAATAGTTAACTAAAATTAAAAATCTAGCAATGAGCTTAGAGAATATATTGACATTCAAATTTAAAAAGGAACAAAAATGGTGGTTAGATATACTTGGATACTCAACGACACATATACTATATGTATATGTGTCTTTGAGTATTTAGTAAATGTAGAAAAAGTAGTAGAATATTTAGTAAAAAGATATTCTATTACTCTGTCTAATTCAAACACTGTATAAATAAACGTGAATTTTTTAGTCAACTGAAGTGACCTAAAGTCAACTGAGTTTTTGCATAATTTTCTACATATTTTTAAAATTATTTCAAAGGTATCCAAATGCGACAAAAAACTCGAACCACACGTAAATATTCTATTCAATTTTGAATGGAGGCTTCATACACATTTTTACTTCATAAGTCACCTGTCACTCTATGTGTCAGGTTGTCAAACCAACTTTATCAGAAATAAGTCATGCTCAAAATCAAAGTTTGGTATACTTTTGCAAAGCAAAATATATAAAGTTTTGTATAGTTTTTTCATCAATACTATGTTACGTTTAGAGGATTTTATTAATGAAAAAAAAAAATTTTATAATAAGAAAATATTATCTTATTAGGTATCATACAATCATTATTTATCATCAAATACTTATTATTATATTATCTCGGTAATAGCGTTTTTTAGGAAGAGTTTTATATTAACCATTTTTGTTCTATACTATGATGACGGACGGCAATGACGAAAGCAACTGCTTGAAAAGGCTTAGAAAATTCTGTTACATTAAAAGTTATGCACACTTTGTTTGAAACTTCTTGTACTTATCGTTTTCTCTTCTCCGTGACAAATGCACACAGTTAGCTTATTATTCTGTTGACGTAACTTTATATCAACCAAACGTAACAAAACCTCACGTTACGTAATCTGTCAAGAGATAACTTACGAATATATTAATCTACCCTATCATACTGTTATTAATTTAATATTTATTTAATTTCATATTTTAAGCAAATGTAGTAATATTCCCTTAGTGTAAAATGCAAAGGTGGTAATATCCAGTTTAAAAAATCAACCCTCAAGGATATATCTCGTGTCAAAATAGCCGCTTCATACTAAGGAGAGAATCTATTTTAGACTGAAATATCATGGCAAAAACAGCATTATCCAATTCTGTACACAGAAGAGCAGCAATGCCCACTATTGACAGCAACCCGGCAATATCCATGTTTAAATGATAAATATTTATAAATAATTGATAAATATTATAAACACCTCAGTGGAATATTGCTGCTTTTGCTTTTATACCCCTCAAGTAATATGAAAATGACAGTATTTTCAACCAGATATTCAATAAAAATTTTAATATATCTATTTAATACATTAAATCTATTATGTAAACGCAGTGTGCAATTGTCACTCTATGCAGTTGTCTAAATGTTCAGTTGCCAATGTGTGAATTAGCCTTGTTTGCACTTGCCGTGTATGCACTTGTCCTGAGTGTAAATTATCTGAGGACTTTTTTTTGTCATACTTTCGAATTTTCGAATTCAAAAATAGTTTTTTCAAGTATAAATAAAAAATGGCCAAAAACTTATGTACCTACCTATTATTATTAATGCTATTATTTAAAAAATAAACGAATGGCAATCTCGTATATTATTCCCTTAAAATAATAATTGATATCGTATTTTTTTGTCATTTAAATTAAATTACTTGAATTATTTTACAAAATTTCAATCCATATCATTCACATTTCACAACATTTAAACACTCTCCTTATTTAAAACTAGCTGTTCTTACCGGCGTTGCACGGGTTAAGAATTAAGTTTAAAATACATTTGTGAGGGTAAACAAAGGTTCGATTCGAGTGGTATAGATTTGCATCGAAAATATATAAGCGCAGGGGAAGGGTTAAAAGAATAGGGGGGAAATGTCGCATATGTTACCCGCCGAGTCCTAACGAATAAGATTCCAAATTTTGAGGTCCGATCGGCCGAAAGGTACAGATTTCTCTAGAAAATATATCAGGCGATGAAAAGGGTTAAAAGAGGAGGGGGAAATGTCGCATTTATTACCCGCTGAGACCTTAAGAATAAGTTTACAAATTTTGAGTCCGATCGTTCAAACGGTACAGATTTGCATAGAAAATAAGTCAGGGGTGGGGAAGGGGTAAGATAATAGGGGGGAAATGTTGCCTGTGTTACCTGCCGGGTCCTAAAGCATAAGTATGCAAAATTTGAATCGAATCGGACAATTGGTGTGGATTTGTATAGAGAACAGACAGACAGACATTGAGTTTTATAGGTATAGATAAATTAAACTTCTATTTACACTCTACAAGCTTGATATATTCGTTTTCATGTTAAAGGGAATTCATCCAGTTCCCAACATTCATTCCAGAACGTTCGTTGCAATATTAATACAATATTAGTTCCAACTCAATTTAAACGCATCCAAGCTAGTCTTAATTCTGTTCATTTCGAGTTGAAATAGAGATGATGTCTGTAATATTCAAAAGTGTAAGCCATAACCCCTCGAGCTCGGCTTACAAATAACCGCGTGACACACGGCGTTACGAAGTTTAATATGTCCGCCCATACGGATTAGTCGGGTAGTTACCGCAAAGCGGTTCATTGCGGCTTCACGCGGATTAAAACTAATTGAATAACGCGGATGGCGGCTGTTTTGGGCTCACTCCGCGGCTGTGCCGGAAAACGTCAAGAAAGCAGGAAATGACATGTTAAACACAGTCGGCGTGCTAAAGGGTGAGAGCATCGCAATATGTGAAGCTTCTCCTTCTTCTTCTTCATATCTTCTTGGCTTTTCACCGTTGCCAGTGTTCTCGTCAAATATGTGAAGCCAATAAGTGGATACTTGTCTTGTTGTGGCCGCTTCCCGACATTACACATACAAAAACTAAGATAATAAATGACTCACAGACACGAAGCTATTTTTATATGGAACGCAAGTCTTTTTGGGTGTTTATAGGGCTTACAGTGAATGGGACCCACCACTTTCCCAAGGCCGTTCTACGAGCCGACGGCTCCTATATCGGCCCTACTCTTGCGTCACCAGGTTGACATTTTTTTCTTACTAAAGCCATCCTCGTGCGGCACCGTGTAAAGGGCGAACGCCGCAAGGTTCTGGTTGCAAAACCATTCACTTTCCAATCCACCAGAAACTCTTTGTTCATAAAACCATACAATAACATATATTATATATATATATATATATATATCATCATCATCATCATTCTTGGCACTACAACCCTTGGTGGGTCTTGGCCTCCTCAATAATTATCCTCCACTCATCTCGGTCTAGTGCCAGCTCTCTGGTCTAAGGTCTAAGGTCTAGAGAGGTCTAAGGCAGTGCCAGCTCTCTGGTCTAAGGTCTAAGGTCTAAGGTCTAGAGAGGTCTAAGGCAGAGATATCTTTGTGGACGTTGTCACTCCATCTTAGTTTTGGCCTTCCTAAGCTCCTTCGCCCTGTTGGCCTTGAGTTTAGCAGGGACTTTGGTGCTTGATGCTCGGACATGACCCATCCACCGAAGTCTTCCCATTTTTATAAATTTTGTATGTATGTAAATATATATATTATATATATATTATATATATATATATATACTATATATAATAATCATTATATAAGCATGAAATATACAGGAGTTGTCATACAAGAATTTGGTCGGCTGGGGAGGAGGATATGGTGTAAGGGACAGTGGATATTTAGGTTAGGACAGGCACTTCCTAAAAGGGAAGGACATATACAAAAATAATGACTGGTTCAGTCTGGACGCCCAAAGGATCCACAGTCTTAGCAGATAACTCACCCTCGGAGCAACTCCCAACGCGACACCCGCGTCCGGGCGAGGGCTCGAAAGAGTTATACAACCTATCGTATGGTTGGCTTACAACCTATCATATGGTTGGCTTAAGTTATCACATTTCACAATTTCAGTTAACTAATTCAATTGGTGTTCCAAGTTATATAGGTGAGCCGTGCACAACTCTTATCATATTTGAGTTGTATTTTGACTACTGCCATCTGTGGATGAAATTTGTCATCCCCATACATTATAGATGTTGCTGTCGACAATGAGATACATATTTTTTGATTTTAAAGAGTTTCTTAAAGTAATATTTTTTGTACATGTTTACGTCATATACAAGTGCCAATGTCAATACTTTTCGTCAACTGTAGTAGGCCTCTAACGTAACTTTTTGACCATTCTAACCTAAGAATCTCTGCAATAGGTAGTATTTGTATGAAAATCTATTCAATTAACATAAAATTTGATACGGGAACCTGGGAATGAATGAATATCCCGCACCAGTGTCCATTATCTGGAATGACTGAGAACCAGCAGAACAGAACAGAACAGAGTCGGCACCAAGCCGAACTTGCGTGAAGTTGGAACTGGGACGAGCTTGCGTGAAGCTGTATGCTGAAGCTCTGAAGCCTCTGCAGAGTCATCTTCGAAACGTATGTCCACCTGAGATTTCATCTTTCTTGCCTTCTAACTTTTTCCAACAAAAGCTTTCGCCGAATCCGCAAACGTTTAATGGGATCACCAAGAAACCCACCATAAGACCATGTGCCAGAGACCTTAGTGCCTGTGCCTCATTTATTGTGCTTTTTTTGCATTTGTACTGCTCAAATACCCTGTATTTTTTTTACTTTTAATAAATGGAGTATTTTGATACAACTATCTCCATTATTTCCAGACCCTTGTGACTTGCATATCAATATTGTAACATCTTCGTTTCAAATGAATGAACATTTTTAGCAATTTATTCTCGTCTTAAAAAAGTGATGACGTTAAAACGAATCGCGAGTTATCCTATAAAAGTGATGAAATTATGGAATAATTAATTTCACTTTGTGTTTTTGAAGTTTGATGTATCGTGTTGGTGTTTCATTCGTTCATTTGCATGGTCACTCCGGCAAATGCACAGTCGCCAGTTGCGGTGCATTATTCATCAACTCGCAAGTTCTCGCTACGCCACTATATGAAACACTGACTGAATCGCAAATACAGTTTGTTACGATCCGACAGTAATATTGTTAATACCGCATAGTTTAGTTGACAAAGCGGCATACACTACTCGATAATTCAGTCGCTATACAGAGCACGAGTGCAAAATTGGGTGCGTGTATTACGTACGCGCGTTAGAAGTTATACCTCTTTGGCATACATAAATTAACCAAGTGCTGTGTTGTATACCTTGCGTTGGAACATATGATGCGTATGATCATGCCCTCCAGTTATGTTCAACTCAGGATATACAACACAATTGACATCAATGATCGAGTTCTCCATCAATATAGGATAAAAAATATAAAACGGTACTAAGGTTAAAAACAGATTTATACTAATAAATTCATGGAGAAAATAAACAACAATAACAGCACCCGGAGTGCATTCAATTTTCATAACACCATTTTCAATCATGATGTCACCACTTATAAGAATTCCTATTGGTCAAATATCGCTCGGAAAACCACCGTCTCACCTTTTGATTGATGAATTATGACATCTCACTCAGCCACAATTGTTCCACTGCTGGACATAGGCCTCTTCGAAAACCTTCCAATGTTTTCTTTTTACAAGATGGCCCTGTTAAAAGTCTCAACAACCGTAGAGCATGCATAAGAAGATGTATGAATGCAGCAGAAGAAAAAGTGGTGGGCCAAGATAGAAGAATATGGAGTTCTATGATATATACCCCTGCGTGATGGTTAGTTAATTAGTTAGAATACCAGAGGAGCGAGCGTTTACCCTACACGTATGTTCTTGACAAACTACGTAGAGAAGGCGGATCGCCTCAGACTCAACTGAGAGCTGAGCTGCTCTCACCTGAAGCAAAAAATGACTGTGTGATGACAGATTGAGCCTAGTACCGAAGTGGCGGTAGTCTTTGTCGAATCTTTAACTTCAACTCTGTACCCTCTTAGGGTTAGGAGATGAGGTTGACTATGAAGATGAAAAATTGTTAGCTCAAATGATCTAGTCATTTTTGCATTGAAAATATTGTGCACCATTTTTCATTTCCAACTCTACGTAACAACGTCCATTACAAATGATACCAAGAGGGTAGATGGCTCTGTTCCACAGCCTCAAAACGCCTATCTGGTAGCTCACACTATTCAGGTGATAATTTAACTGCCAAATACTTTCACAGGATAAAAAAACGTTTGCTAGCATCATCGTGTGAAAAATTAAAAAGCAGAAATATCAAGAATCAAACATTATTTCATTGTCTCTCCGTCTGTCCGTCCGTCTGTCTGACTGTCTGTCCGTTTGTAACTTCGTGTAACGTCCGTAATTTCGTTCGAATTCACGGCTAAAAAACCAAACTCAACGGCCGGAGATGGGGCTTGAACCCCGGGCCAGCAAACCCTAATCGGACGCTCTAGGCATGTGGACCGCCAAAAAGATACTATAAATACATACTAGGGCTTATCAAAGACGCGAATCAATGTTACGTCATTTTTGACGGGTAACAGCTAGTGATATAATAACAATTAACGGAGCCCTCCTTGCTGCCAAATTGCCTTTTGCCTGATCCCAGATTGCGAAACTTTTCTGATTAAGAAGGAAAAGTTTAAAATAATGATGTTTTGTATGTTTCCTTCTTCAAATTATTTCACTTTAAATTTACACTTTATAAGGCACAAGTAACCGACCTATTGACACGGAATGATCTCATCGTATCGAAAATGTTTTGGTTAAACTAGAATTTATAAGATACTTCATAGATTTGTTTTCGAATAGATATTTCTATCACTTTACGTAGGTAATTCCAGAAAAGAATACATGAACTTGTCGATGATCTTCGCCAATTTTTAAAGGATTCCCATTTTTAATATGTTTTTCGTAAAATAGTGAATAATTTTCAACATATGAAAAAAAAACATAAAATCTTGAATATGTCTAAAACTTCAACAACACACATTTTCTTGCGTCCTCTGGCATTGCACTTTGCAATTCTACCGAAATGTTTTCAGTGAGGATTTCAAAAATAAATATTTCTATAATAATATTAAACTTTCGTAGTTGATTCCGAAACAATATATTAATTTCATCCCATCTTCTGCCCCTTGATAGGTTAAGGGCTGACATTCTCAACAATGTCCCTACCCTTCGTGGTATAGAGGTCCTGTAGACAGCCATCTTCGAATGCACGATGAATTTATTTTGCGAGTTTAAGTATTTGATTAAATTAAGTATTTAGTAGATCGTTGATTATAGGAATGTCTTGTACTCAAATTATTTAAAAAATATATTTTGATGAACGAATTTCGCGAATGATGAATGAGATGAATTACCTAATTCATCATAGGGGAATGACTATTATTTACTCCTTTAGACTGAATTTGCGGTATGGTACAAAGACATGTACATCAGAGACACTGTCGCGTAATTAGTCGAAGTTTAACACATCAAAACTTAATCTGGCATGACGTACATATGTCAGTGTGCGGCGCATGACTGCAGAATTGCTTTTAAAGTGGTTGTGTGGTCCAGCACTAAGCCGTTTGCCTGGTGGTTAATTGGTCGGGGACTCTATCCTCTTCCCGGGGAAACACAACGTAATCCTATTTTTACAGCAAAAATGCTTAGATTAGTTTGAAATAATCACAATATCGATGAACCTGACTTATCAGATGTGATCATGATACTGCAAAGCCATTATTCTATAATATTTTTTAGCAAAATCTAGTGTTCAAAGGCCAATAGTGAGGCGCCTAGTAATATGCATTGTTCACGCTACCTTATTTTAAAATTTTCAACTAACGATATCTCTGACTGTAGCAAATCAAATATTACCTATTTGGCTGAGATTTATAAACACTTTATTTTATTTATATCTGGTTATGCAACCGACTTTGGTCACGATTTGGTTTTTATGCATAATTATTTTATGTTTCCTTTTACTTCACTGAAAAAAGTGCACATACTCCCTTTATATTAACTCGTGGCGTCTGCTTGCTTGCTTGCCGGCTGCCGTAAAAAAAAACTTTGGATCGATTTTAGACCCTTTTCCCGTGATCCAATCGAGCTGAAACTTGGCAAGTAGACTCGTGGCGACGATCAAGAAGATCTATCAAATCTTCGTTAAAAAAATAAATAATTATAGTATAATTTAGTATTTTTAGAAATTTTATTGGTTTTTTCAAATCGGAATCATTAGAAAAGTTTGATTAGCAACGGCGGCCCGATAACGTCGCGGGATATTTTCTAAATTTGAATTACTCCGTCGGTATATATAATAGGTACTTCACTACGAATGTCGAAAATCTAAATTGGCTGACAAATGTTTTTAGAATTTAATCTTCAAAGCATGAAGTGTCTTATCAAAGCTCAAAACATCTGATATTTTAGAAATATATTAAATTACTGTAAGTTTAGTGTTTGTTATATGTTTTAATTCGTCTTTAATTGTTGCTATATTTTACAAAGAAAGGGAGTATAATAAAAACTTGGTTTTTAAGGGTAAGTTTTTTTCAATTTTTTTTTATTTTTATTATATGTAAGTAATTTTGAGTAGGTACACCACCTATTTACGATAAACATTACACTTACGCATTAGAAATTTTATAATTTATTTTTCGCTTTTAGAACTTAAACGTTGACTTTTTGTTCATTCTTTCAATGCAGTAGCATTCATATTTTATTCACCTTGGTACTAAGGAAACCATGCCAGCAAATAAGTGGCTTTAAGGAGGGAATCCTGTTAGCATTGTATCTTCAAGACGGACGCCCAAAAATTCTTTTCGTCCTAAATTTAGATAAAAAATTACATTTAGTAACCTAAATTTTTTTCATTTCTTTTATGTGCTTTATATAAATTACTTAAAAAATTATTTAGGTTATTTTACTATAAAATCAATAAACATTTAATTTTTAAAAAAGTAAAAAATACATACGCATTATATTATGTCTCCGACAAATGTATCTTACCACCCCTGCATATATGTAATATGTTTTTATATAGTTATTTCTTCTTTGTTAATATCTACAAAGATATTTAATACTCATAACAATTTTATTGTTTACCTTAATTCAGTTTTAATAAGCATTTACCCATTTGAAATAGTCTACTTCAAATATGCTATCATCTATTTTTATCGTTCAATGGGAGACTAATAAAATAAATTCTATGTTTCATGAATTTGTTAATTTTTTTTTAGGTGCTTGTATTTAGTTTCTCTTATCTGTCAGCGAAGAATCTTGTATCAATCTCTGAAATTTTGGATAATGACGTATTCCGGATGACAATACGATAATCATTAATTAATTCTACAAAATCAATTTTAAAAAAAATGCTGACGCGTTATTTAATCGAACGTAATACATGCCAGTGACATCTGCCGGTTTGTATTATTAGAAAATGAGGTTTGAGTTTTGAAATCAATAGTATTCTAAAAAGAAACATGTTTTTGACGCAATTCGAATAGTTTACAAGATTTAATATGACGAAAACTTAAAAGTAGAAAGTAATAGTATATTAAAATAAATAAAACCACCTTAAAAAATACTAAATCGGATAGAATAAGTTTTTTGAACGGTCTCGATACTGAAAACGATCAAAATATATGCGCATGGAATAAAATAAAAAGTGAGGCATGCTTTTTTTTTCAAACCCCAACGATCGCTTGCACCATTTTGGTACACAAGCCCTGAATTTTTTTTTTTCATAAATATTATTTATATATAATTAATTCATTTAATAATTCATAGCTCTAATAAATCGGCAAACTATTATTATACGACAATTTGGCACGGCAACCAATTGGTATTATATCTAAGATGTTAGTGAGTGGTCTCTTAGAATGTGAGAATATTCGCGATTATAACCTTATTACCTGGTGCCTCCAAAATCTTTAACCTGTTGAAAGTGATAACAAAATCGTTAAAAAATTTATAATTGCACTAATTCTAATGCACATAAAGAATATTTTCTATGATTCAGGTGTTCTTATTACTTTATCGATAAATTAAATAGATATATAAAACCGGTAACTGGCATTATTACTTTTTCAGATTACTTTAAATGATAATCCGGTCACTTAGTACATGTAAATTTAAATATTTAGCTCTGTTCCTATCTAAATGTACATTGGAATAATTTCGTACTTTCTTTAAATACATTTCGATAAATTCAGTGTAAACATCGGTAAAGACCACGAAATATAAGAATGACACCGACGTAAAACAAATTTTGCATTTTCTTTTTGTATTATATTTTCCGGAGATTACAAGAAAATACGCAATTGATTATAAGATTCCAGAAAAACCTTTAGGATACAGCATTCGACCCTTCAACTTCATGCACATTCTGAATAATTTATGATAAAAGGACCAAGGTAATAGGTACGTAGAAAATTATTTAAATACAATGGAAAAGTTGAATGGGGATCTTCAGAAGTATCTGTTTGGCAAAAAATATCTTACGGTACAAAGATAAGATAAGATTAATAAGAAACTTTGAATAATATTATTACATATAAGGCAGGGAAATGTGAAAGATGGATTAAGTTATTAAATTAGATTACTTTATGCTGAGTTTAAGAGTTGATCTTGAAATTAAAATTTTTAATCAATTATCTGTCAAATAAGAGATGCCTGCCTATGAAACATTTAGGGCCTGTTGTTTGATCAGAAGTTAGAGTTAAAGTTAAGAGTTAAGCAAAAAGCATAGATTTTTACGAAAACGGGTGTTTTGATTGGTGGAGAATCTATGCTTTTTTCTTAACTATTACTCTTATTTCTGATCAAACATCAAGCCCTTAGTAAAACATTGATTTTACATATCGTCCCACTAAAGTCAAAATCATAAACGTGCGACATAACGCTTTGTTTTTTCAATTTATTTTATTTATTTTAACACAAAAACAGGCATGAAGCCCATAAATTTTATGCATGATGGTATAACAATGATATTCTTCCGAATTATTTAACACTAGCTGAACCACGCGGCTTCGCACGCGTAGATTTTTAGTAACTTTTAGTAAAATTTTATCAATTTTTGTATTAACCTTAACATATATATAGATATATGTCGTCGCGGTTTTTTTATAGAACTTTTTGAGTTCGATAACTTGTGTATAATAAGTATTTAAATATCTCTTGCCATTAAGGCAGCATTCGTAAAAAACGCATCGCTCGACCATTTTTTCGTCGACTTTAGCTGTAAAATAGTTCACTACGAAAAACCCTTTTATTTTAACAGGATAATATATAACATATGTCCACCCTGAAAGTCCATTCTAAATATTGATGAAGGAATTTTTGAAATCGGATGAGTAGTTTTGGAGATCATACATCCAAACTTACAAACTCTACCTCTTTATATATTAGTATAGATATACACTAGCATAAGCCTGAAAAGTGATCACTTAAGCTAGCTAATACCGGTCGAAAGCCCTGGGCCACCGTGTAAAGACTTCCATACACGTTTTCCATATAAATAGTTTTTTATCTGTGAGACTTTTATAATTTATCTTAAAAAATATTTTTTTTCCTGCTTAAAAACATGATAATTTATTATTATTTTGACTTAGTAGTGGGTTTTGTTCCACAATTCAATCGATATTTATGTAATTATCAATTAATTGAATTTATCTCTCTCTCTCTCCCCTTATAAACATCTTATCTAAATATAAAAATTTCGCTGTCTGTCTGTCCGTCTGTGTGTCGATCCGTAAATTCGTAACTCGCTGGAAGTAAAGCTTTAGATAATTAGAGTATGACACGCACTGGGAACACGCAACCGTGACACGCCCACCAAAATACCGTGATTTTTCAGGGGTGTACAGTCAGCTTATAATAAAGTGAATAATATACTGCCACCTGTAGTTGGGCGTAGTTTTGCTGAAAGCGTCCAACCCAAAAACACGGAATTTATAAAATGGCTTCTAAAAATTAGAACCTACAAAAAAGTAATTCGTCGTTGTACAGATGCATTTTGTTTTTTTTAATGTAAAAAAAGTAAAAAAAACTTTTATTTTCTAAGATATGACGCATTTTACATAATGTCTAAATGAACGAAAAATAGTAACTACTTACTTACATTTGTTTTTTCTATGTGGATTCTATGAATTTTATAAAACAAACATGAAAAAGTATTATCTGAAGCGAAGAAAACGTTTAACCGCCTTAGATGTTTTTTACAAAATTATTAACGTGTTGTATTAGTAGAAATAAAAATTGCACAATCCGTCCATACCACATGGATGTTTTTAACCCATATGTTTTTTGTCAAGGATTAATAAATTAGGAGCAGAAAACAGTCAAACCACTTTTTTTAGTATAAGAGTTAATTTAAAGATGATGTTGGTTAGAAATGTATTGAATCAAAAAATAAAAAGACTTTTGCGCTTGGACGTTTTCAGCACATAAAGATTTCGCATAATTTTTAGCATTTTGTGGGCTGGACGCTTTCTGCATAACTACATCAAATCGGGGCATGCATAACCGGTTTTCGGTAAACCGAATTACCGTTAAATATGGCTTAATTCAATTACCTAATATCCGGTAAATAACTTTCCAAGTGACGGTAATTTCAGTAAATTATTTTTTTTTTTAATATTATATATAATAATATTTTTTAGTATTATGTATTATTTAAAAGAAGTGAATAGTTCGTATAAATTCTATATATAAAAAATTAACTTATTATGACCATTAGATATTAATTATAAATTAAATAGATGCGATAACGCATCAACCATTGTTCTAATTAATTGCATTTGAAATGGTCAATTTATTTAATTACATACATTCTTGATGAACTAATAAAGCAAAACACTGCACTGAGCAATGAATTAAAAAAATCATCATTAAATACTTAACAAAATTGAGGACTTCCGAGATGAAGACACAGAGGATAATAGCAGGCAAGACGCTGAGTGATCGCGTGAGGAACACCAGAATAAGAGAGATATGTGAGGCTGAAAACATGATGGAGTAGACAGCGAAGTATGGTCATGTCCAGAGAATGGACGGCACCTGACTCCCCTATGATTCAGAGGAGGCGCTATCCTCTGAAGAACAGACCACATAGGTCTATTAAAAGGAAAAATAATAAGATTATTAAGTATATTCAATATTTTTTTCTATTAATATGTTTTTTTTCAATTTGTTTTATATCATAATATAATTCCATAATATTCCCTTTATGATACCATCATAATTACCGGTAATTTACCGATAAACCTGTATAAAATTCAGAATTACCTATACAAATTTACAGGTAATGCCATTTAATACTTGGCAATTTATTTTTTCTCGGTCGTATGAGGCAATCTACACTTAAAGCAGATTTCTGTGCACTTACAACATTTAAAAGTAATGTTTTAATGTATATGTACCAAAAGTGACTATTTATTCTGTTAAAATAACCATTAGTTTTAGCCAATACTTTTATTATATTATGCCCCCTATTGGAGACATAATATTAAAAATGACGTCATTTATCTGAATAAAACACGATAAAAAATGCACACTCTGGACGCTAAAAAATCTAGAAAATGGAACTACCTCAATAATAAACAGATATTTTTATTATGTTATGACTTTGTACTTAATAAATTCATGAATTTCTATATGTACAAAATGAAGGGTACGGTTTCATCGCGTTTCAAAAATATGGGATTGTCGTATTTTCTCGCTCCATATTTAAATTTTCCCTCCTACTATTTTCGAATACAGAAGCGGTTCTGCCAAAAAGAAAACGGGCATGCATCTCGGGCTGTTTCTCGAATATTTTACATTTAAAAAATCGCGACAAGCTTCCAGCGCACATTTTGCATGTAAATCCTCGCAAAATATGTAGATTCGCCCGCGGACTAAGGGGTATAAATTGGACGAGCGCGGCCGAAGTTTCACCACCCGCCCAGAAGATTAACCGTGATGGACTCCCGGGCGGCGGCGGGCACTAAGGTGTTAAGTGCTAATGCTGGATTACATTTTAAATATGTTGTTTATCTAAATATAATAATTTCGCTGTCTGTCTGCCTACCTGTTCGTCCGTCCGTCTGTCCCCGTACCTTCGTGAAACGTCCGTAATTTCGTTAGAATCCACGAGTAAAAAAACAAATTAAACGGCTGGAGAAAGGGCTTGAACCCCGGGCCGGCAAACTCGAAGGCGGCAACGATAGGTAACAACCAAAAATACCAGGGCTTGACAAAGACGTGAACTAATGTTATGTCATTTTTGACAGGTTTCAATAAATTATTTTCTATGTATCAATGCCCTTCACTACCAGATCATTATTATCATTTGCACGAATACCCATCTGCCGAAAACAGGTCATAATTCATTTATTGCTCATTAAACGGTACTTTTTTTCATTATTTAATATACGCGAACATACATATATTCTTTTTAATTTTGCTATTGCTTTGATATTCAATAATATCTACATGTTGTTACTATCCATACATATGATTCTTTACATATATTCTTTTTAATCTCACTATTGCTTTTATATTCCACATTTTGTAACCACATTTTATATTTATATCCCAGATTAATTGATTAATTTTATAGTTACACACTATTTTGTTTTATATTTATAGTATTTTATTCTCACTATAGTGTAAGCTGCTCATCTCAGTATAGGTTTTTCTCCTTCTCGGTTAGGTTAGTGAGATGAGTGGCTCCTTTTCCTACCGACATGTATCAAGAACAAGATAAATAAAATTAAAAAAATATTGGCCATCATAAACGAGATACCTACTGTAGGGAGAGATAAAATTAGTGAACTTTCTCGGTCATTCATGCCGTATCGCCCTTTACATGACACAGCACGGCACTTTACATGGCGTTTTGAGTAAAATTGTCAACCTGGCGACTAAGAGGTAGGACCGATATGGGAACCTTCGCTCATAAAACGGTCCTTGGCCGGAGTTAATCATTACTATCACTACTATTTCAATACATATTTTTTTTGTAGCAATGTCCGTCGCTACACAGATGGCGCTACGCTACGCTAGATCAGATGGCGCTGTTGACACAAACGTATTACGTGCTGTGGAAGTGAAAGTTAAATTTTAATTGACATTTTGTGATAAGTTGAAGCAAATTAAGTATAATTTCAGCAATTAATTGTAGATTATAGGTCATTATGGATTAATTAATATTGTGATGTGCGTTAATGTAAAAATAATTTGCTTCCATTTAAGATTAATTTCGCAATATTTTTGTTGTTGTAATTAACTAGGTACTATATGACTAATCAATGTAAAGCAGAAATTCTAAAATAAAATTTTAATCGTTTTTGACGGCTAGTTTTGATAGCTAGTTTTTATATTTGATCTAAACCATAATAGCCCGTCTACTTACAACTACTAAGCAAGATTTCTGATTCGATACGGATTTCGCTACCATGAGGTTAACAGTGGTACCTGCTAATGTGGTAGGTTCTAAACGCACCTGTTAAGGCAGTACAGTGGACGGCAAACATCTTGAAATTTTTCGGCGTAGTGGGGGGAAGTTTGCGCATGTACCATTCCACCAACGAGACTCAAAATTTGTCTTCTGCGCATTCCCCCACTACGTCAAAAAATTTCAAGAAGTTTGCCGGCAACTGTACCTGACTATTTACTCTGTGCTGGTACCACGCGGTACCCGACATCAGGCTGCGTATTGCCCCACCCAGGCGCGCTCATTTTACCTAATGGTGTGGCCTGATACGGCAACACTGAATGACGTCTGCATTTTTTTTTCTTGCCTTTTGTTAACACGTCTTATACTATTTCAACGTTATTCAAATTAATTTAGTGAAAACCGTTATTATTATACACATACCTGCCTACCAGCTTTCATCTATATTCTCACATCCCATATAACTCGATATATTTCGCGGTACGATGTTATGATTTATCTTTCGAAAACACGCATCTTCTTATGATTACTCTTTAAATCCCCAAAGATGCTTTGGAGTAAGCTCTCGGCTTTCGTAATATCCGTGTGTACGCCATGTCTCAGAGATTCACCTCAGTTCACGCTTATTGTTAGGTAAATGTTAATCCATTGAGTATTAAATATTCCGAACGTCAGTTATACGAATTGGAATTTCTACGACAGCAGTTAAAAAGGATAAATATTTGGAGTTAGTACGTTATCGCGTCAAACAAATCAAATTTTGTTTTTGTTTTGTTTTTGAGATGACTATTAAAATAGTTTCGTTTTTTTACTTCCTTTCTTTTAACTCGTGGCGTCTGCTTGATTGCTTGACGAAAACACTTTGATGAAAAACACATCGATTTTTAACCCTTTTCCCGTGATTCAATCGAGCTGAAACTTTGCAAGTAGACTCGTGGCGACGATCAAGAAGATATATCTAATTTTCGTTAAAAAAATAATAATTATGGTATAATTTTGGATTTTTCAAATTTTTAATGGTTTTTTTTATACAATTCAGTAAGTTGTATGGAGATTCCGACGCATATGGTAGATACGAAACCCGAAAATGAGAAAGGGAGTATTGTAAAAACTTGGTTTTTATGGGTTACTTTTTTTTATTGAATATTATCTGTCAAAAGAATTCCTGCCATTATTGACGGATTAACAATACTTTTCACATGCCTTACAATAAATTATTTGAATTAATTGCAAAATACTTAAAAGTTCTTTATTAAAATAAATTTTAAATGTATTAAACGAAACAGTTCGTTCTTTTTTACCTCAATGAAATTAAGCAGTGACTGTCTTCGTTGAGAGTTGCATTTCCGTTTGATAGTCAAGCCTTTGTTGTTGAATAAAAACTGACACTCTTCACCAATGAAACGTCTCACGATATAATGGCATTCGCTGGTCGAGGAGAGATAAAAACATTCAAGTATAAATGTAAAAGAAGAACACGAATTTTCTTCACACAGATTTAATTGTCAGAATTGTCAGAAGTATATGTGTGGACCAAGTGAAAAATAAAACACTGTGCATAGTCGGGAAGACGCCGACAGTGATAAATACATGTACATTTTAATATATTACTTGGACCGGTTATAACCGGCAGCATGCAATATTATTCTTTTCGTTTTTTGGAAAAATTTTGATGATTTAAAAATATCGATTGATTGAAAAATACGGTCCGGTACAATCAGATATTACAATTCATGTGTGTAATCTTTCTGATAGACAGACGTGGATAGTTTTCCATCATGGACTGCAAAATGCATTATCGATCTAAGATCGATTGAGAATCTTGTTCTAGGCCAATTTCTGGTAAACTTACGTCATCTCTCCCAACTATTGCACACAAGTTTTACATTCAACTAATACAGTGATTTAATGCAATCTATGCTGTATCTTAGTCGTCACCTTAAACATGACAAGTGATTGATTCAGTTTTTTTTTACAATTCCTTATACTTTGACTACTGTACACTGCAATTGACTACCCTTTTCTGCCTTAAGAAGACCTCTCATGTTATAAGTTACAAAATATAAATTTCGATAATTTATATATTAACTAGTGTAACTAATAGTTATATAAATATGAATAAATAAATAATTAACACTCTTTCTGTAGCATATATACTAGGTACATTATACATGCATAAACCTGCACATATCAAAATACGACAGAACTTTCTCGACAATAAATTAAGCGCATAACGTAGCAATAATTCTGGTCATCGAAAATCATAACCTTCATAAACTTTATCTGAAAGTTTTGACATCACTGCAACAAGTATAAACATGATATATTTATTAAATCTGTAAATACACATAAAGACAAAACTTAAGGCCAACTGCGAACCTCCAAAGTAATCTTGTTTCGCAGATGTTCACTATAGCTTTACATGCCTCGGGCGGCAGTATCGAGAATATGGTGGGCGGTTCTTTATTCGGGGAAGGAGCAACCCTGCCTCAATCGTAAGTACATGTTTACGAGAATGTAAATTTAAATGTACCGACTTTGATATAAACACAGTAGAATGCGAAAGTAACAATGACCATTTTAAATTAATAAAATATATAATAAGACAATGAAATCACTCGTAGGTTTACATATTACACTGACAAAAATTATTTTAATCGTAGGTATATAAATCAACGATAAAAGCTCCAAAATCTAGTACAATAGTAATTTTTGTTGCTATGTTTATTTTCTTTACGCTCCTGTATTAGATGATTTCTTAAATTTTTTGTTATTTTTTATTTATAAACGACAATGTGTGAAGTAAGAATGTTTTTGATATAATTTAGTAGTATTCAGTTGTAAATTGTTTTATAGACCAGACAATAAAGTCTCTATAAATTGTTTTATTTTTATTTTTGATGAAAATAAAGTAATTTTAATGTTGAAATAAATAAAATATATTGACTCACCTCATTCCATCTTCAGGTCCAGTTTTCTCATCAAACCTCATCATATCTCCCAAGTCATTTGCGAATCCCTGTGAAAATATTGAAATTTTCATTTTAGAATTTACACACTCTTAAATACAAATACTCGCTTTGCGTATTTTCCTGATGATATAAATCGATTATACAACACTTCTCCATTTTTCAATTGAGTCTGTACTTACATATGTAGACTCGAACAAATGATCAAAAAGCTTTCCCTAGAAAATATCTCAAATACACCTACACCTTATTATTTTGATTTTTCTGATAGAGAAAAATAAAGAATACAAATGCACCATCGTTTTTTTACAACAACAACCAGCTATTTCCGATCATTACTTATTTTTCTCCACAGTACCTAATTAAATCTCATTCTGAAGAGTGCCGCGGCATTATGGACAAGACGATAAGTTGTTTATTCCAACAAAGAAACGGTGAAATTCATTTTGCTTCCAAAGAAAATAATTTATAGCGCATCACAATGACAGTGAACAGTCGGAGATGGCTCGCTGACAAGAGAAAGAAAATCATTACTTGCCATAGCAGGAAACAAATAGCTCGTGTTATTTGTTATTGGTTCTGCCCGTGTATGTCTACTGTTCGAAATTCGGCTGTTTTTTCCCAACTTGGCAGCTTTTGTTTTCTTCGGCCGCGGCGCAAAACAGTTTTGAGAATTTGCACGCGAAGCGGGGATATCTGAAATTGTATCTAAAACCTTGGCAAATCCGTTGTATCGGGTACAGCAGCTTTAAACATTTTTTGTGTCACTCTAACGGAGCGATGTGTAGATCAGGCAGAGGTATTCAAAGCGTGCTGTAAAATCGGATAAGACAAAATCTATTCTAAAGATCTTCAAACAAGACACTCTCATTATTGGATACTTCGAATATTTACATCATGGCGTTGTTCACTAGTTTATCAACTAATTGATATATTGTATATGCGACCTAGTATTCTTTCGAAATAAGATTTACGACACATTTGATTAACCTACGTTTTAATCTACGTTTACGTTAATCGACTTATCAAAATTAATCGATAAATTAATACAAGTACAGAGTGCATTATATATATTAATGATTACAAATTATCTGGTTATTTTGTTCCACTTATTCCTGTCTGCACTTATTTATGAAAGTTATTTAAGATATAAATTAGAAATATTATAATACAACAAAAAAAACAATAATTAACTAGTGATAATATGATATCAATAATAATCACTTCAATAATTTCATTACTCTGTAATAAACCTCATATTTTCAATTCAATTTTAATAATTCAAGTGTATTTAAAATCATGAACATGACAATTTCTAAATCTATTTCAAACGTTAGATCGATGCAATCCCTAATAAAAAAACCAATAAACGTGAAAATCAAAAAAATTCTTGAATACCTACATACTTTTATATGCCTTTTTTGTATACACCGATCGATTTTTTTAACATCACCCATGCAGTATCCAATTTAAACTGTTTATCCAAATTTAAATGCTAAACTTTACGCCTGAGCGCTCAATAATAATAGGAAATTATTAATTGTAGTAGAAGTGATGACCAAATCATGTCGAAAAAGATTTATTAATGTACGTTCATCTATTTAACATAAATGTTGAAAGTTTCAGAGCTCTACCTAGCCGATAAATTGGTGAAAAATTAATATCAAGATTCAAGTGTTGTTTGTTCATTTGAAAAGATTTATATTTAAAAAATCTTGAAATATGTCAAATGACAAAAGCTGGCACCTTCTGCTACTTAATAATAACAACAAATATTTATGTGAAGTCTCTATGTCACATCATTAATATATACTCATATCCGTGTCTTTTGAATGCGTTGTTCATGCCAGCTCTTATTTTTTGTTGATATAAAAATTTTCATTTTACTTAAAACATTTAAAATAGATCATTGAATATTTTCTCAACAAGGGGTTGTAATGATATTTAAATAATACAAATATGTTTTCCAGTTCCAGGAGTAGAAAGTATAATACATCTAAGGTTAGGTTCACTAAAAAAGAAAAATTTAAGAGCACATACCTAATCCGAAAGTGAACGAAATAATATAAAGATAGACAAAGTTGTGGAGAATTTTTACCAAGGAAACTTAAGGTTTTGTTGAAATAGCATTTCTAATTAATAAATATTAAGTGTTGTTTTCCCAAACATATAATTTACATCTGATTTATGACTTGTGATGATCGAAGGAGTGCCCACAAAATTTGGTTGCGTAAGAACAAAATAAAACCTTTCGCCACCTTGAATCGGTCTGCGGACGTCAAAAACAAAAACAGAATTACCATTTTCGAAATCGAATTTTATGATTTCACCTTGGTTTTGTTTTTATACCTTGTAATTTTATACGTACATTTAAAATCTTAATAGTAAATGTATGTCTTGAAAATAACACTATTTGAGTCCCATAATTATTGGAGAATATGTTGATTATACGTAGAAAAAAATCCCAGGAAATATATAAATTAATATCTTTTGCGATTTCAGAAAACTTTTAAGTTTCTCATGAAAAATTAAAATGATTGGGGGAGAAACAACAAATTATAGTATTTTACAAAGTAGGAACATTAAGAATAATAGAATAAAATTAAATTAATAAAAAATAAAATAATAATAATAAATAATCATATTCCAACATAATAATCGAGTATATTTATTATATTTTTATAATATTGGAAGGGCATAATGAACTTAAATTAAATTAAAAATAACGCTTAATTTTAAATTAATTTTTATATGTGAATGAAAAGTGTTTTCGTGCATTCAAATTTGTTATATGAACACGAAGATTAATTTTAATGTATCAAGCATCTAATTGACAACTCCTTGTAAATAATTCCGTAATTTGT